>JANHGO010000012.1:33919073-33946651 GCA_024606505.1 Aquila spilogaster | reverse complement strand
CCTTGGAAGGTGCAAGTAGGACCAAAATGGTGTGGTCTCCTTGCACCTTGGGGGAGATTGTTAGAGGTTGGGGGATCAGTAAACCCTCCAGCAGTCGGTGCATGGCCAGGAGAGGTAGTAGTTGACAGCTCAGCTCCACCCATCCTCTCTCTCTCGGTGGTGCTTCCGGCCGTGCTTCCAGGAGCACCTATGCACTCAGAGCCTGCATGGGTTGCCCCCCCTCTGTCCCTGGCTCCTTCTTCCAGCTCACCAGAGTTTAAATGAGAGGCGGCTGCATTCCTGAGCCCAAACGGTTGCCAGGAGAGGTAAGTTAATTCCCCTTTATTTGGTATCTTGTTCTATAGCGCCTCTATCTCAAATAAAGGCTCTGTCATCGCCTGTGTTTGCTTTACACAGAGGAACCTAATTTTCTGAAGGTTTTTTGTTTCTGAAAGTTGTACAGCTTTAGGTTTTACAGAAAAATTAAGTTCCATGTGTGTTTATTTCCATCCTTTCTGTTACTCACCTGCCTAAATGCAGCCATTAGGTTAGCAGCATTGAAATAGATTTTATGCAGCAACATAGCCCACCAGTATTAGTACACCTCCAAGAGCATGACTGTTTCTTAAATACATTGGGATCTATTTGTTATCTTTTGTAGCCTAGAGCTTGGCTAAACGATGTGCAGTCAACAAAAGTGTCCCTTCAATTTCTGCACAAAGACTATCTCCATCACAAGAACTTAAAATGAGAAAAGAAACCACCCCTGACATGTCACTCTCCTCCCTCTGAAAGCACGGAGGGAATGGGCAATTACAGGGGGGAAACAGCAGCTTGCTGGGTCCCTTGCAAACTAGATCAAGCACCAGAACTGATGCATAGGAAGAAGCAATTTCATCCTAGCAAAAGAACTGTTGCAGGTTTCTTTCATTGTTGACCAGTGAATGAAACAAGCAGCAGACTGTACCCAAAACTGGAAGCTGTCCATCACCACTGATTTCCTGTGCTCCTAGGGTAGCACTGTCGTGGCCAGTGTGAGATTGCATGGTAACAACCTGACCTCTTTCTGTCAAACAGAAAATTTAGTCGGTGGAGTGCTCTGAAGCCTGCAGCCAAATGGAACTTCTCAGTGCCTCTCTGCACTCATACCATTCATTTCTGACTTACCCAGACATCTCTTAGTATACCCAAGGGAGAAGGCTATGAGACAGCTACGTAACGCAAGAACGTACAGTTGTACAGTTTCCGTGACTACAAAGTGATTATAATAAAGAATATTAAAGATGTCTGCGTGTAAAGAATGACTCTGTTAAAACTGTAACCTCTAAAAACTTTTCCCTTTATCAGTGCTTCACAGATCTCTCTACAAGAAAACCTGCCTGCTATTTAGTAGTGATGTAATTGGGAAGTAATTGTTACTATTTCACAGATGCTGCAGAACATTCAGTCCTGCTTCTTCATAAACAAATTAAGGATGAGCAAGCTGACTAAGAACAGGAATACAAACATTCATTCTCATTAGGAATAGTAAATAAGGTCTGAGTATGAATGTGATGTCTTTGCTATGAGGACTCCTGCCTGGAGAAAGTTGGCAATAAGATCCTTTCTGACAGCTATTCAAGAATAGATTATATTCCTTTCTGTAGTAACAGTGGCATCAGACAAAACACAGAAGTCAGCTAATAAATGTAAAGTGCTGCCTTGCTTAAAAAAATACACTTACATAGTATCAATTTCGTGTCATCGAAATATCAAAATGATGCTATTGTTATTCCACAACTAAACCAGGGAAGTGAAAAAAAAAGAACTAGAAGAAATAATTCTAATCACACACAAACACTTAGAAGTGAATTTGTTTATAGTAGTCTCCTGTACAGGTGAAAAATAAAACATGAACATCAACAAAATCCTTTCATAATTAGAGAAAAAATTGTTTCACTGATTTTTCTATTTTTTTTTTTTTTTTTACTTTTTAACTCCCTGAAGAAGCCTCCTTACACCTTCTAGCTAGAGAGACTACAAATGACTTAGTGCATAAGGTAAAATACAAGATGAAGAAATGTGCACCGATTGGCTTATCAAAGTCTAACCATACAAAAAGATTCACTAATCTCAACAGTTCTTCATTCTCTTATACCATCATGCAGACGCCAGAACATGTTGCATGAAAATCCACAAACATCCATAAGAAAGCATGCAGCTTTAACTTGCAACTTAAATAAGTCAGACATTTGGGAGTCAGAAATCTCTTCAACAACCCAGTAAGGGCACAGAGAAGCGATCTCTTGAGCAAGTAAAATTTTGAAAGAAACCTATTTTGCCAACATGAAAACAAAATGATGCAAGCAGAATATCTCATGAAGAGCATGAGGTTACCCTACATATTCAAGTGAGTCACTAGAAAAAAAAAAAAACAGGAATTTGGATCAACTTTCTCTTTTTTCCATGACAGAATCTGTTATCTGTGACATTTCCACTGCAGGGTTAGCATTGGCCCCCCAAGGATCAACAGAGTCAAGGAGCTTTCAGGGGGAGCTACCACAGAGGGCAAGCAGCAAACAGATTTTTTGCTCTAAATGCCCTGCTCCCCGAGGCACTCCTGAGAAGACAACATCTATATTTATGACCCTGCCTGAGCTCACCAGTTACATCCTATTCCCAGTGGAAATTTAAGCACTGATTTTATGAAGTGTAGGATCAGCCACAGAGCATCTTATCTCTACAGAATCTAAAAAGGAGTCCTGTAGACAGGTTTTCAAACAAGGAGCTTGTGTGTCCTTGTCAGCAGGAGTCTCATCTTTCCAGTAACTGCTTATTTCCATTCATCTCCCAAATAAAGCACTGAATTTGGTTAGTAATGTGGTAGAAGCAGTTTCATTCACTTACTGGAAAGACTCGATTTCATACAAGCACAGCACAGTTGAAGCTAGATGTTGTCTATTCCAACCACCCCCTGCTCAAGACTGCAACATTTTCTTCCATTCAGTTCTCAGGAACCACTGTGATTACTATGACCTTCCAAAAATAGTTGAGTGTGGCTTTGCAATGACATGGGTCAACTTCCTCAGTACATATGGTTGTATCCCATCCAGTTCCGTGGAATTGTGTGAGTCTCATTTATTTTAATGTTCCCTAATCTAATCCTCCTCCAAAAAAGAAGAGTCTTCCTTTCTCCAGCCTTTCCCACTGGTGTCAGGGATCTAGGCTCCTTGAACATCACGCTTACCAGTAAAGACTGAGACAAAGAGGGCCCCAGGTACCTCAGTCTTTTGTACCGAACATGCTGTAACCTTGAGTTGTTTTTGAAGTCTTTCTCATAAGAAGTTTCTCATAAGAAGGGGAGTTTACTTTAGCAAATGCCAACAAGTCATTCAGTAAGGCCTGGAGGAATCTGTGCTGGACAACAAAGACTGAATCCCTGCTGCTACATGAAACTCACTATCAACTGCTTAACTGTTGCAACATCTCTGCACACTAAATGCTGTGGTCTTCTCAGCTGGCTTATCCTTTCCTCTCTCAGTGGAACAGTCTATTGCTCATATCCTTGACCTGGTCAAGGATACAAGGATGTACATATAGTATAGATAAATAGATGTACATAGGCAGAGTGTATATACATACATATATATATATATATATGATACACATACACACACCAAACATCAGAATCATGTTTCCTTCACCTCAGCTCATCAGAAAGCCCATGTACAGTAACGGGAAAACTTCTGCTGTCGTGGGATACTTTAGATTTACTTGTCCTCACTGAACTTCACAGTTTTCCAGATAAACTTCATTAAGATACTAGCAAAAGGCTAATTGTATTCCAGATGTTTTATTAAAGTGGACCTTGTCAAATTTAAGTCACACGGTGCCCTCTTCACAAACATAGCCTCCATTTGTTAAAAATAAACATTGTGAATAACAGACCTTTGCTTCCACTGATCTGCAACATTCTTTCCAGAAATAAAGAAGAAAAAGCAAATGGAGGGAGAAACAGGCTATTTGCACTCCTTAAGTCAATTATACAGCTGGATGAACAGAGGGTTTTCTGGTTTTTCAGTCAAATTAAATCAGTTGGTGAGTGTAATAGCTAGCTCAGCTGAAGCCGTCAATTATGTTATGGATTGATCAGAAATATTTTATTCACAAGTAGATGTTCTTTTTTTATCTGCAGTCCTGCCCTTTTATTTAACCCTTTCTTCTTATTATTTATGTCAAAACAATCCAACAATATGAGAATTAATACTGACCAATAATCAGAAAATGGTTGTACACACATAACCAGCTTAGGCAGCCCCTCATGTATTCCCACTTGAATCTATTTCTTTTACTTCTCAGATTCCCTGATCTACTAAATTTGCATGGCTTATTTTTCACTTGTTTAATATTTTGGCAGTGTTTCTCAGAAATTTGTTTATGCAATCAGACCTTCAGCTGTGCCAAAGCACACCTTCTATAGAAATGCATTGTCCTCTTAAAAAAAGGCATCCTGACCCCTGCCTTGATTTGCATTAAGTATAGCAGTTCTACAAAGAATAACATACTATGACAGCTTTTATACAATCTCTAACTTTGTTATTCTCACTTTTCCATCTGTCGTAATCTATGGGATGAATGTTCTATAGAAAATAAACTTTCTTCATAGGTCTGCATAGTACCTTTCACAAGACCACATTCCTCCAGAATCATAGAATTATAAAACGGTTTGGGTTGGAAGGGACCTTTAAGATCATGTAGTTCCAACCTCCTGCAATAGGCAGGGACACGTCCCTCTAGACCAGGTCACTCAAAGCCCCATCCAGCCTGGCCTTGGATGTTTCCAGGGAGGGAACATTCTCAAGGAAGGATTCTTAGAACACATTTTTCAGAAATAGCAAATACTATGTTCTTTACAAAATGTGAAATTATGAGAACTGAAAAAAAGGAAATAAACTTTGGTTCCACAGGTTTTATTTCTCCTGAATCATGCCAGATTTCTCTACGCCTTCTTCATGTGAAGTCTTCTGATACCCTGATACTCTGCTAAGTCTGCCTCCCACACATCTCCATAGGTTCTTCATAAGTTAGTGCGGACATGGAAAACTATCAATTTGAGTACCTTTTCTTACCTGCATTAATCATAACCAAACCTCCATGGAAATTCATTCTGATGTCACAGAAGCAGATATTCATTCAGATGCTTATTCATTTTTTTCACTTTCTGACAAAACAGTTATTATCACAGTTTTGAAGATAAGCTTTTGTTTTCACCCCCAAGCTATGATCATGCATATTACATGGCGTAATCCCTTTCTTAAAGATTTTCAGCTACTTCATTTTCAGAAATTTCAACAATTTTATCAATTAAGAAAAGGCAGTACAGTTACCCATTGTCTGAGCTCCTACAAGTCACCTCCAATTTGGCTTAGAAATTTACCTAATTTAGTCAATTTCACAAATCAGACTGATTCACCTAATTGATTGTTTTTACTTCTCATATTTTCCCTGTCACCATCCTATACTCTTCTTCTTCTCTTTTCTACCATCTCATCTTGTGATAAATGCTTCCTACTTTTTCACAAGAAAAAAATCTACTATATTTCTGCATTTAAAACAATATATATAAGAAAGCAAATCTTGAATAAAGCACGTATTAATAGTGAAGTATAGTTAAACCATGCTGCACCGGACATTAAAGTTGAACTTTTGTCTGGATCTTGTCATTTGTGCTATTCTATTTCTGCTAGGAAACATGTTGGCAGTGGCAGATGAGGGTCTTTATGGTTAACTGAAATAACAATATCTCCAGCAAGGCTTTAGAGAAAAAAAAAAACAAGCATTGACCAGAAGAAAAAGGAAAGAAATAGATTGTAAGAGCTGACAGGAAACCCTATTTCCCTTGCCTCTTATTTCTGTATATGAAAAGGTCAGAACTACACTGCAGAGTTGTTTCAAGCCTTATATATGAAAAATAAACAAACAAAAAAAAGCTTTTGGGTTTCCCCTCTTGGAAACACTGAGCTCACTGTTGTAAGGAGATGAAAAATTTACTTATGTTTTTACTAGGAGACTCTTTCTGCTATTCCTAAATGGTCTTTGAGAGAGACACTCATTATGGGATGCCCTTCTGCAGCTGACAACAAAAAGGGACAGACACATACGAAGTAACTGGACCAAATCCTAATGTAACTTCTTTCCAAGTAGATCCTTTGTTCTGGCTCATTTAAGCATCACCCAAGCCTATAGCATAACAAGAGGCCCTTTTCCTGTGGTAGGGAGCTCTTTATTAATTTAAAATCAACATTAGACCTTAAGTAATATTTGCCCACTACTCTAAAAATACATATTATTCATTTATATACTACTAATAAAATTCCATATATTAACTGGGAGTTATTCTCTGCAGAAGATAAATTTCCTCTTTTCACTCTAAGTTAGCTATTAAACACCAGCTTGAATATAATCGAGATCAAATTCTACTCAAATAAAGAGGGCAGATACTGCTCAATAGCATATAGACTCTCTATGCAGAGTAACTCTACTCTTACAAGAGTGTAGAAGTCAAGAACTATCCAAAACAGTCTTGTAAAACTAAGAAAAACATTCCTTCTTGTCCCCTCTTGTGTTGTGTGGAGTGGGGAGCTGTTGTGCTTTAAATGCAGCTCATCTCCATTCTCATTTTTCACAGCTTAGTTTTTCAGTTTCTTTCTCTACTCATTTTGTTGTTCATGCTGTACATGACCAAAATGCTTAAACAAACATTAATTCATCTTTTTCTTGCTCTTTGTAGAGGATGAAAATGACATTAATTTCCCCTGGAATCTCTCAGTTACAGCATATTTCGAAAGTCATCTTTTCTCCACCCAGTTTTGCAGAAATGTGTAGTGTGTATACCATTAAAAAGTTTAATCATAAATATTAGACTACTGAAAACATTGCCCATTTCGTAGGCTTCCTGCATCCACTGACACTGTGTTTGAAACTGTATCCCAGGGCTGCGTTAATTATGCAGTGCAACAGCTGCCATAGATCCAGTGGTGCCAGCTCTTCAGGACAGGTTTTTCTATCAGAGTCATGAATAAAGGAGCAACACCCTGACTGTGACCGCAGTCCAAGCTGAGTACATCCATTTTTTTTTTTATTCCAGTGCTGCTGCAGAATGCTCTTAAACCTGGATTGCATCATGTTAGCATTTCTTCTATGACAAGAGCTTTGCATTATATTTCATCCTAAATTTTTACCAGAAAATTGTAAGGTTCCTCCTTCTACATTGGGATTTTTCAGGTATGCTACTCAGTAAGAAAATATGACAGATTACAAACTCCCTACCCCTGGAACAGGGAGCATCTTATGTGACAACCCAAGAGGAAAGTCCTAACCATCCTAACCAAGGATTTTTACAATGACACCGCTTGAGGATAAAGCACAGATAAGTGAAAGGAAGAGGACAGGAATAGGGAGAGTTAGACATACAGAACTGACTAATAGAGTAGTATCAGTATTTTGTAGGTGGGAGGCATTTCTGTTTTATCTGGAGTAGTTACTCCTCAGTGAATTCAAAGTTCTTTCCTTCAGGAAACATAAACACTTAAAAGACTTGCTGACTTAACTGTGACAAGGCATCAGAAAAACGAATTGCTTCACAATGGTTTATCTACAATAATTTGTGTTTACTTAAAGCTAGCATTCACACAGTTCATTCATGTTCCTCTGTCTGTGAAGCTACACAGTCTGTTCCTCCATAAGCACCTCAGCTCCTTATCATCATGTATTTCTCATCCCAAGTCATATGTGCCTAGACAAGTGCAGAGTGGAAAGACTGAGCTTCACAAACAGCTGGGTGTAGTGACCTCCTAATTACTCAGATATTCAGGTTGCAGAGTTTGTTTTTATTAGCATTAGTATTTAAGAGCCAGAAGCTGAACAACATCTTCTTGGAAAAGTATTTAGGCCCTAATCCAAAAAAGCTCTTAAGGACATATATAAGTTCTATTAAATTGATTTTAACTGGATTATACGAAAATGTTTTGCTGTATTTGGGTGCCCATGAACTAAATTAACATAAGTTGGTATTGTAGAATTTATCTAATTACTCTCTTTATTATAAATCTACTATCACAGACATTTCAACATTTAAGTAATCAGGTTAGGACTTGTCAGTATGATCATTTTTGCTGAACTGCTTTAAACAGACAATAATCCTGCAACAGAGTTGCTGATGCTGGAGATAAGCAAACAGTTTACCACACATAGTTTGTAAATTCCAGTTTTCCTGACAAATGTAAATGTAGAAACTTCAACAGGTAAGTGAACTAAAAAAATGGACTGCAGAATACACGCAAATAGTTTGACTTCTTCAATCAAAATACTGACTTTGACTTCAAAAAAAGATCAGATCAGTTAAAAGTTCCAGATACAAGCAATGGTTTTCATTTTGATGTATTATGATAGAATTACTTATGGGTTTCAACTCCTTATGAAACCTATGTTTAGGGAGAAAAAACAATGTAGTGGTAATAAATTGACGCAATCCAGTGAAAATGCTTTGTCACATGAATTATCTTCCTTCAGCCCGTATCTTGAAATGAAGAGAGATATACTTATAAATTATATGTAGAAATAATATAATGCACAAAGTGTATGCACAGAAACAGTTTGTTGTTTTCTATTCAGCTGAGACAGAAATCAAGTGTCAAATCTACAAAGCTAAAACAGATGTGCTAAGAAGCACTGTGTACATCCAGACCAGCCTAAGTGGCATGGCTGTGTGGTCACTGCTACTCCCATCATTCCCTTACACTACAGACTGGCTGCACTGTCTCTGCCCAACAGCCAGACCAGACAGACATCCTGCAGATCCCCACTGTGCTTCTCTGATGGAACCTGCACGTGCACCAATAGTTCAGAAACAGGCACTAGCACTGATTTTAGATATAAAACATCTAAACAATCTGACAGCTAGCATTTCTGAAAAACAATATGGCAAATACAAACTTAAAAACCAAAGGAAGCACCTTGCAAAAAGTGTATTTTTAAATACTTAGTGTTTACTTGCTTCTTGGAAGAGATTTTTGCAAAACAAGATTAATTAACACTATGAATCAATTTCTACTTGTTCTTGGGATTTATTAGGTGGCTGAATACTTAAAGCAAATATAGTTGCCCCCCTTTTAATTATAGGACCACGCAAGAAGCAGAAAAATCCCTAAAATCTTCAGCAGAACCACCTCACAACTGTGTCACACTGTGACGCTGCAGTGCTGTTCCCAGCATCCTGCCTAAGCCAATCTGAGCAAATAGCAACTGAAAATCCAAACTTTTCTATATTCTCCAAGAATTACTTTTTGTTCAGATTTGCATGCTTTGCTTACTACCTCCCTCAATTTTATGCTTGAAAACTAGTTATATTCTTTTCATTAATTTAATGGATGAAATTCCAAATGAGACATTGGAATATTTCTTCCTTCTGTGTAAAGTTGGACAAAACAAGTTTCAACTTACTAGGGACTTAAAATGATGAAAATAAAGGCTTTAGCAAAAGTGTTTTCACTGTGTGAACGTGTTTTAAGTAATGCCTTGTAATAACCCAACATACTCCTTACCTGTGCTGTCCTAACACTACAAAAGGAACATTTGTTCTTCTACTACCAAGAATTTTCACATGCAATATAAAGTTACTTACTGTCAAGAGAAGCCATTTTCATCTTTTTCTAACCATAATATGAAATTACTCTAAGATTTTGATTAAGAAACTGAAAGAAACTGAAGACTGTAAATGAAAAGTTATTTATGGTCGTCTCGGTTTGATTTAGACTTCTTTTCCTAAAGACCATGTATCTACAACACCAGCAGAAGCAACTGTCCTAATGAAGACGGTGTAACATTTTTCATGTCTGTTACAGTAGTTCTGACCAAAATCCTGACAACCACGTGTAAAGAAACCTTAAAATCCTTTGTACTTAGACTCTTGGCTGCAGCATGACAGGTACATACACTGACACAAGGCAAGGCTGGCCCATTCTAGTCTTTGATTTCTGGATTCATTTCAGCATCATTTTCTGGAGGAATAGGACAAAACAACATTCAATAATTCTAAAAAACATAACCCATATGTACTCATAGTAACAGATTACATATTTTTAAAAGCACAAATGCATCTACTATGGTTTCCATTACTTACATACCAAAACCAGCAAGAACAAGACCTGTCTTAGCCATTTTAAAACAATTAGACCAGTACACTGCATTTTGTCTGCTGTTATACAAAACCTCAACAATCTGTTTTAATTGTGACTTTAATGGTGACAAAGATCTGTGCAAGAACAATGCTGCAGCTCCACCCCAGGACAATCTGTCCCAGCTGCGATGCCCACTGATGATGCGGATCCATCCTGCCAGTTCTGCTGAGTAGCAATGACTTCTGCCTCCACAGCCTTGAAATGCACCAAATTTCACAAATCAGTTTTCTCAGATTTGTTGAAGGTATATTACTGTACCTTTACGTACGCAACATATCTAATAACAGGACACTTAAAATGCCTCCACTTACAATGCTTTCCAGCATAAATGTGCTAGCAAGTACTGCAGGCACATCTTTGAATGAGGCAGCACAGGCGGCTCAGACCAACTCAGTGCAAGTTCATCTGAGGACTGTGGCTTTACAGAAGTCCCAGTGTCCTGATGCCACTGTGAACGTATCTAATGATTTTATTTTCCACACCCTCTTTCAGAAGGGGCATTTGCACTACAAAGCTGATGTCCTGCAGGTGCGAGGTTTAACATCTGAAAGCTATTCAGGCACTAGATCTACCTTAAAAACCTCTGTAGTTCCTCATTTAGTACCTTATTCAAACTTGCTCAGCAGTTCCAAAACATAATCCGGTAATTGTAGCAAACTGAAACAGTAACTTCCAATCCAGCCTAAAACAATACGCAACACTCTCAGTTTCAGACACCACTGAAACATATCCCACTGAAACACACAGATCCCACTGAGTTTAACACTGAACTTCATTTTTCAAGTGGTATCACTTATGGACATTGCTTTTCTAAAAGCACAACTGCTGCCCTTTGCTACGCTTGATTCATTTTAAACCCTGTGATTTCTTGATGGCATCTTGGTAATCCCTTCAAACTGTCCCTTCAGTGAAAAAGCATGGCCAGTCATTTAATCACAGTGATCTAGGTACTGAGCAAATGTTGCTCTCTTACACAAGTGAGAGGAATGAAGCAAACACAGGAAAACACACACTTGGTATTTCTTTCTGTTATGCAAGTAGAGACTCAAACTCAAAACCTGGAGTAGAAATGTTGTATCTGTAGTTTTCTTACCAATGAGACCATGCAAACAGAAAGAACTTTCCACTTGTTGATCCTACATTGCCAGGAAGCAGTATTATCTCACTTCAATATTCTAGTCTTCCTTTATTTTTAGATTTGAGACATCAGAAGGCATAAATACAGTAAAAGTAGGCAAACAGGTGAAATTAGTTGTTGGCAGGAGTGACTGGTTTGTATCATGAGTATTATCATCCCTTCTTAGCTCCTTCAGGACATTGGGAACAGCCACTGCCAAATCTTGTATTTTTGGAGATGTATAATGTGGCGACCAAGGAGAGCAGTTCTTCCCCTTATCAAGACAAAGTCTCCACAGTTATTTATAATCTTCAAACTCATTATGAGATCTCCTTCTTCAAGAACACCATTTACTGGCTACTACCAGTGTAAAAAATGGCACTCTTTGACACTCATCAATGCTTGCTGTACATTTCTGGAGACCAAACAGTGGGTATGAGTGCAGTGAGGTGGTGGGAGATGCATTGTGGCAGTGGTGACAGTAGCAGTGGGTCACCCCTGCTGATACATATTTTTATGAGCACAGCATGCAGGTCTTGTTCAGTGCTAGTGAAAACACATAGCTAATGGTGGTAACTGTGTTGAAAAATGGTGTTATGAAGATGAGAATTTGCACTAACAGTGTTATTGTGCTCTTTGTATGTGTTTTAGTTTCCACGGAAATACATAGGAAGCATTACTGTTGGAGTGACCTATGTAGTTTATGCTGTGTATTTTGTGACACAAATAACAGTATGTTATATAAAAACAGATGAAAAGAAGAAATGCTGCCTATTTTCTGAAAACCTCAGTATGATTTTACCAATCACAATTATATATCAAGTATTTACTTTCATTATAGTATTAGCAAGGTGATTGCATGATTGCTAATTTATATTAAACTTCTGTAGATTTTGAAAGACATAACATAGCATCAGTTTAAAAGAAGAAGAGGCAGCCACAGTTGGTCATGGATCTAAGCCTACTGTTTTGATCTAAGGAGCTCTCTCATATGGCACTTGTAGTCTGTGGAGCAAATATCACTCCACTCATCTGTTTACATAGCTTCACTTGGACTCTGCCTCTTCAAAGGTACTACACATACACCTACACTGAATGCAGAACTGTCACCTCAAGCCCTGACCCTGAAGAAATGTAGGCATATGGTTAACATACTTAGTATTCTCTGCTGGTAACACAGGTTGTTACAGGTCAGATTAAAGTATACTATCTCCCTTCACTGTAATTAGGTCATGTAAGGCCAACATCAGTGAAAACAGCATAAAGCTGAAATATAAGATGTGAAAAGATCACAAAAATGGAAGTTAATTTTTATGTTGAAGACAGTTATACCAATACAAGTTTTTCTGTACACTGTACGTCAACACTATTACTAACTCATCTCAGCAAATTTCAACAGGAAAATAGAAGCAATACATCCTTTCCAACAATGAACTTTCTAAACCATCAGTGCCACATACAGATGTTTTTTTCTGTATGGTTTCTTGTAGAGAGCCTGCGTCACGACCAGAATGGTCTTGATCTAGGTTAAATGCATTATTAAGATACTTAAAATGTACTGCTTCATTGCTGATGTTTTTACAAGGTTATCAAAGAGAAATACTGTTTTTCATCCTGCTTTATTTCACTTTGCCTCAATACGTAGCAATTAACAAGAGTTTTTAGATGCTGGCAAAACTGTCCCTTTTGAAGTTCCTACATAGCTGTCACCCTGGAGATAAAGGCAGATTATTCAATCTTGACATTATAATTGCCAATACGAGATAAAAGACTGGATTAGCAACTGTATAACTTCATGCCTGGAAAAAAAAAATGAGATCACCATGAGGTAATTTTACTTAAGTTTTGATGGCTTAAGGAGTTCCTTAAGGATGAAGAGGAGAAAAATATCACGTCTCGAAAGCATATTAAATGATTTATATAAACTTTTTACACATTCCAGTTTAAACTTTTACTATTATATCTTATTTTTACTGTCACAGAGGAATACCAGAATATTCCTATCTGATAGACAATTTATTCATATCTAAATACTGGATACTTTGTGTTGCAGCTACAGCTCTTCTCTTGAATACAATTATTTTTTCCTTTTTCTGTGTAGAAATAACAGGAAACATGGAACAGAGGACTGGTTGTTACAACCTGTTGCCTCTAAGGCACTGCAGAGAACAAACCAAAGATGGCTGCCTTCTAAGCACTTCGTGTGAAGGATTTAATCTCCTACCTAACACATTGTACTTTCCTCACAGCAAGTGCAGCTCATCAAAATTTTGTGGCTGAGAATTTGAGGTCTAAATCAGCAGGGACACTGAATTGCTAACCGACTCCTGGATATCTTTCCAGGAGTTTGGTGCGCATTAATCAAATAGCATATGAGCAGGGGTTTTTTTCACCTGTAGAATGCTGTTGACCCATTTTGTGGAAAACAGGTCTGAAGTCTGAATTTTTCCTATCATCCTACTTATGTACTTATCAACCTGTGGGCAAATAAACATCAAAGTAATATTCAGTGTAACAGACAGTTTATTTAATGTCAACATTAAATGTATAACATTAAAGAAACGAGATATTCATACCATTCAAAATGATCACTTAACCTATGTGATCATTTTACTGTACTCAGATGTTTAGGAAGAAAAACATAAAACTCTCTCTCTCAAAGAGAAAAAAATAAAAGAGAAAAGCAACTCATTTTTTCTATATAAAATGCATAGCCTGAGAAATCCCAAGAGGTTCTAATTCAGTATATAGATAATGCAGCTGTTACAGTTTAATTTTATTTTTTTAAGTTGTTGAAGCCAATGGGTATTTACCCTTGAATTTTGGCATCTGAACCCAGTTCCAAACATTCAAGGATTGGCCAGAATCACTAGAGCTCAAGTTTATTCCTAAGAACTGTTTTTTTTCCAGGAAAGCAGTAAGCTGACCACACACATACAACCTAGCTAGATGGTTGTCCTGAATATTCCACATATGAATTATGAAGTATAAAGTATACAGAGTTATTCTCTTTGCGAAGCAAAATTAAACACAAAAAATCAGAATTATTTGGCAGTTAGTTTTGCTGGTCTGCAGGCAGGAGAGAGTTTTTAATAACATCCATCACTGAAAAACAGTCTACAGCAAAAGATCACAAGGAGAGATAGCCTAATACCCAGCAACAAAGCAACATTTTCATATAGAAATTATTTCCTAATGCTCTCAAGCCATCTCTCTTTAAGCCACTGGCATGTTAAACAATGTGCTACAATGAACATTTACATAAGAAACACTTTTTAAACTTTGAATCATTATGTAGAATAGTATTTAAATACGTATTAATTGTAAGTGCTCTATCATTTCATTTACATGCTTGTTTTTAAATGATCTCTGATTTTTTGAGAGGAACACCTACAACTTCAGTCAGAACTGTCTGCTTTCTGAAAACAAATCAAAAAGCTACTAAAATATTGTGTGCTTTCAAGTATAAAGGAATTCCGCAGACAAATACATTAAGGCATAGATCTCAGTACTGCACATGACCACTACAGTATTTCTCCTTTCATATTTATGAAATTTATGCAAATGTAACAAAGGGTAGACTCTTACTATGCTAATTGTAGACACAGATATTGGTTTCCCTTAAGTTATGGCTCTTTAAATTATTTGAAGATTTAATCTCTTTTTTATTAACTCCAATTCACAATGAAAGAAATCCTTTAAAAACAATATACAGCTTTAGTTTTGATTTTGTTTTTTAGGGGATCTGTGAATATTTGCAACAATTCATTTATCAGAAGACTAACCTATTTTGGTAAACAGCCCATTACATTATTTATTTATATATATATATTTTTTACTCTTTTCAGTATTTTATCCCATTATATCTAATGCTTTTCTTATTGAATACAAACATTACATTTTTGAATACTAACTCTGGATCTTTACAAGATCATTCACAGAGAAAAGATTTTCCAACTGTTTCTTAGTTTAGGACCAGGTGTCCAATACTTTTAACTTCACATTTCTAATAACTGTGTTTTTATTAGTGATGTGGATGAAGGGAGGCTTTCACACATAAATTGCTCTCACTTGGTTCATTCACTCAAGTGTTGGAAACACCTCTAGCACACACAGCTGAACATTCTTTGAACACTCCAGCACTTAGCACATTTCTTCAAATGATGCTTGTTCATCAAAGCAAAATTTGAACATGCAAACAAACATTTAAAAAAATATAAATTGTGCTTACTAATATACATATGCATTTTATGCATATGATTTAACATAATGATAAAAACCTATCAGGAGGACTCAGAACTAACTACTCATAAAACTTTCTTCAAACACAAGTTCCGTGAATAACATCAGATCAACTGCAGGAACAAATCTGTAGATAATCTGTAGGCCAGCTGATGATCAGAACAGAAAGTTCTCAAAGATAAAGCAGAAAAGAAACGATCTGTGGCAGTGCCGACCACTGAAAAGGCTAGCATGTGTTAGAAATGCGATATGTGAAGTATTAGTCTCACAATTTGGCCTTACTTTGAGGGGAACATAAAGGATCTCCTAAATTCAAGTGATTTTAAGGAACATAGGGAAAACTTGAACAAATAAATTCCCAGCACTCACCCAAGGATTCAAAAGAAATTTAGGGAGGAAACAGTTAAATCCTCAGCAAAAAAATGTGCAACATGCGGTCAAAGCTGTTATGATGCCCAATGATACTCAGTAGCAACATTGGCATATAGGCTAAATAGAACCAGGGAAACCCAGCTCGGGAAAATCTCAGAGAGAAACAGAACTAAAAATACATTTGTTGTTCCCATTACCGAGGCGCGTCCCGCTGGGGGCTAGCGATCTCCCCTTGCTAGGACCATTGCAACACAGACACCAATGTGGTGGATGCAGCAAATGGCATTTATTGTAGCATGCAAGCTGCTTAAATACATTTCCCTACTTTGTCTAGTGCTCCCTAAGCGTGTGTCAGTCTCCTATCACAGAGCAAGGTTATTTACACCCCCTAAACATGAGTCAGTCACAGAGCAACCTTGTCTAGGCCCCCTAAAGTACATCAGTCTCTTATCACAGAGCAGGGGGAGATCCTAATGCGTCACATCCTGAGCCCCGCTGACGCCTAATGCAACATACATTGAGGCTTATTAAATTCACAGAGAATGATCAAGAAGAATCTGCAAAGAGCCACATGCACCTGCCTGCTTCTCAGTCAAGTTTAGGCACCAACCTGGAGCCACTGTCAGATGTACAATGTTCTGGCTGAACACTCTGCTGGTCCACACTAGTAGGACACTCTAGAGCTTTAATGTACATGTCCCTGAGCAGAATAAAGAGCTCTTATCTTGACATGTAACAGACCCGTCTACACAGGATGGTGCTGTATTATTGAATAGATTAAGTGAATGAACGCTAGACAATTTGATAAGCTTTGTTAATGTTTAATAAGCTCCTGAAACATTATGCAGTATTTATGCCAGAGAAGTGAGACTGAGTAAAAGTGACCATCTCCATCCCTGTTTATAAAAAACATTCATGTATCTTCAACATCTGACGAAGTCCCACAAATTTACCATCTGCACAGAGCAGGTGGAGTACCATTCTGAACTTTTTTCACTAAATGCCTCAGAAAGGAAAATCGAGATAAAGAGTATAGAATAAGCCTCTGAGAGTCTTTAACCATTTGTATCAGAGGAAGCATTATACAGCCTCTCTTCACTTTGTGTTTGACACCACTGAGACGCTGTAGTGGTTTGTTCCAAGGATATGAATGACAGAGCACCCCACTGCTAACTATGTTTGAAGCCTGACCTAATGGTTGCCATTGCAGAGGGGCTGGAGCTCGATAATGTTTATGGTCCCTTCCAATCTAAGTCATTCTATGATTCCATGAACTTAGATGGAACTAAAAGTAAAGGGAGAAGAGGTGTCACAAGGCAAACTGACGCAGAATCTTGCTACATCTCCAAGGGTTCTTAGCTTGCATCCCTATAAAATCATATCAAATAAATATTTAATTTATCAAAAAATATTTGAAAGTGTTCCACAAATGTGACCTTAACACAAGGGTGAACAATTAATCCTAAGAAACTGATTTACCTTGTGGTTAAACATCGCACGCTCCAGGTTCATAGCATAATTAAAACAGAATTTTTCGCTTAGGATTATCTTGCTTGTTAAGGTATTGATTGTAATATGATCACTGTTCAGCCAAATTCATATTTGATTTTATGTTTTCCTAGGAAGTATACAAGTGTCCTTCAAAATTATGAAAACCTGGGGGAGCTGCGTACCATTTAAAGATGATGTTAGATGAAGTACTTCAAGAGGAAGGTCAGAAAAATCTACTTTCTGCTAGAACACATAGGTATTCACCAAGTTGTAATTGTTAAGGATACTTAAGTCTAAGCAAAGAAGAATAAACACCTGACAAAATGTTTTGAAGATAAACATCTGGCATGAAATTTGACTGCATCTTTTTTTCTTCCCTTCATAGGACAAGAGGTGGTACTGGTGATTTATATTTGCTTAATGTGATCTTTATGACACTGCAAAATTTAAATCATTCCTTTTTCAAAAAAAAAGTATTTTTAAACCGAATCTTTCTCTAATTAATACAATGATTACACTCTGCTCACCATAGCTTTTTTCCTCTTGTCTTTTCCTACATACTGACTACAGCAACAATCAATAATGCAGATGCGCTTTCTATAGTAGTGATGTTTAGTGCGTGTCTAAGGTGATCCAACTTTTTCTAACTCTGCCAGTGTTATTTATAAAGCAGAAGTATCAAGTCTGAGAAAGCAAGACTAACCACTGTAGAACACAAATATTTATATTTTGTAAATCTTAACTCATGTTTCTTTAAGTAAAAGCACGAAATGCAGAGCTTAAGAAAATGACAACTCACAACCCTCATTTGGAGAACTTTGCTCATTTCAAAGTTTAAAGACAATCAAGCCGGCTCTCAGATGATTCAAACCAGCCCTGCTCTTGTGAGTTCAGATACTAGAATGCTGGTTATTTTTGTTATCTTTTTTCACCATCTCTTAGATAAAGGAAAACAATGGCAAGGTGACAAACTACATCACATCAAGTCCTCTGCAAGATTATATCCATGCCCTCAGCTTTATCAGGGAGCCTAGAGCCTGGACACCAGCAGAGGCTCACCAGCACCCTGCTCCCTATCTGCAGGATCAGGGCGTCTTGGCCAAGGGACAAAATGGAGGTCCGCAGCTCTGAGGCCTATTTCTTCTCTCATTTTAGGGCAATTCTTTATTCACATTTCTGTTAATCGCACGCATTTCATTAGTACTAATTTCCTGTCTAAAATCCAGGAAAGGAAGTTTGCCCTCAAGGCAGGAAGATTAGCAGAATCATAACTGGAGTTATTTTTACAATGCCCTTAAAAGGAACAGGAAGGAAGGAATACCGGAGATGATGTACCATTATGAAGTGTGTGGCCTTATTTTCTAGTATTCATTGACTTAAAATGTTAATGGAATTACCGCAAAACAGCAGTGTCTGTTAGCATCACGTAATTGCATCCAACAGAAATGAACGCAATGGATTAAGACTGTTTTTAAATGTTTTAAATATCTTCTTAAGAAGCAGGTGTTAAATTATAAAATCAGTCAGAAAAAAAGTGTTTTCCTTGAAGATTTATTAATATAAAAGCAAACACTTGCAAGAAACTAATACAACTTGTGGGGTTTTTTTTATTACTTTAAATTAAGATATTGTAAAAACAAAAAGATAAGTACTTCCATATCTGGAAGTACTTAGCATTTTAAAGTGCTATACAGTGTGTGAAGAACCTCTCATCTTTCTAAAGTGTATCATTCTTATCCACTAGGCTAACTTAAGCTGCTGCTGCTATTTGGCAGCAGGTCTACAAATACTGGGGGAAGTACTACTTCAGTTAAGGATTCAGTCTTGGATTTTTGCTGATAGTTCTGCTTTTTGAGGTTTTTTGTTGTTTGGTTTTTTTTTTTTTTTTTTCTGTTGAGTATTTTATTTTGTGTGTGTGTGTGTGTGGTGGTGGTTATGATTTTGTTGTTTTTGTTTGTTTGTTTTTTAATGTTTGTTTGTTCTTTAAATAAGAGCAAAACGTACTTTGCAACCTAGCATGACCCTCCAGAACTAAATTCTGAGTACTAAGATTTTTTGACAAAAAATTCTTCCTGGAATATTCATCCCTATAGGCAAAATTTCTACCAATTTCAAGGAGGTCAACGTGTCATTCTTTCTCTTAAGCTTGGTCTGGAAAAGCATCTACAAAGCAAACAGTATTCTGGAAAGCAACATAATTTATCTGACTTTCCCTTGAAACAAGATTAAAGATATGTGAGCAAGAGAAGAGTGAAAAGGACTCAGCAACACAACAACAGCATAGGGTAGTTCCATTTTGTACTCCACTTCTAAAGCAAGTGAGCAGCCAGTTGATAAGTCAACAAAACCATTGGGTCCTTGTTCAACATTCAGGGGAGTCTGAAGCTTGAGGAAAAGGTTCATGTCAAGGTATTCTCATCAGAATGGTCAATATGCCATCTCCAGCAAATTTGCATCTCCTGACAGATATAGGTTCTCTACAGGACATATGGGATAATCCATCAGGAAACAGCACAGATAAAAGGTTACACATTCCAGCATCCCCTGTGCCAGCCAAGAAACAGGAGCAAGCTCTGAACTTCCCACAACACTCATACATGTCTATGCACTAGAAAGGATTATCCAGAAAGACTATGCTGTAAGTTATACGTGGAGGCTTCACCTGGGGAATCACCATCAGAAGAGAATCAGTAACTTTTCAGCTCCTTTGGGCTTGTAAAGGGACTGGAGAAGTCTGGTCTCATATCTTTTTACTGCTCTCTAACATAACCCATGCTAGATTTACAAATAATGCTGGCTGAAGAACCTGGAAAAGCCAGAATGAATCAAATACCTGTGTGCATGTACGCACAGCTGTAAATGCACTATGCCCAAGTCTTTTGTGGAACAAATATCAATCAAAACAAAATGGGTAGACTGAACAATGATTTCTACAGTCGACACATTCCAAGAACAAATATTTTTTCCCTAGTTCCCAGTTTTGCTTCCATTTTTGCTTCATTTTTCTTTTCCTCACACCCATGAGCTATCCCAACACAGCATCAGAGTGTCACCAGCAATGTGCTCAAAAAGATTCTTTGGGACGTCCAAGAGTTATTGTTAAAATTCAGCCAAACTAAAGGAAGTTACAGATCTTTTAGCTATTATTAGCTAGATCCTGACAATGTATTGGAAATGTTTTCCCTCCCTCTGATACAGTTCAAACATCTTCTCAATAGTGCTGAGAGGCATCCCTGCCAAAGATCATTTCTGAGACTGGTTAAATTTGATCCAAGAAACAATTTTAATGAGATAAGGGGCTGCCTTTCAAGCACTGCTTAAGATACAAGGGGACTCCATCTTTCTACCAGTAACTACATAAATTAAAGACATGATACATTGTTACTATATTAAGTATAGATAACAATAAAATAAACAAATCACTCACTGAAATCCTTTACATGAGGAGTCCACAGATTTCTATTGTTTTATTGTCAGTGCTAAAGTAACAGAAAATCCACTTAGGTCCACGGAAATAAATGGCTATCATTTCATTACACCCAGCTCATTTGCAAACACATCCTTTCAAGCGTGTTTTGTTGAAGGTCATGAGGGAAATACACGATCATCTGTCATTAATATTAGTGGCATATCCCTGAAATACCAATTGCTCTGTTTTCAATAGCTGTGCTATTTCTGGATGAGTTCAGTAACCAGATCACCAATAGTTACTTTCATATATGTGTATGTGTGGTTTAAAGTATTATGTAAGTAGGTTGGATCCATGAGTACTACCTCTACCCAGAAAAAATACCACTACTAATGCCACTATTCCTTACCAAACTGCAGTACTATTTTTTTGTTATTTCAATCTTATGATGCTTAAATACTTAAAAATATAAAGTATAGGCAGCTTCTAATGTAAACAACCAACATAACTTGTAGCAGGCATACCATCAGCAAAAGATACACAGCTACACTTTCAGAATGCGTCTGAAGTGCCATACAGCCAGATGGATCCAGCAAGCCCATGAGCACCCTCAACTTTTGAGGACTGTTCCACAACGTGATTGATCTATTACAATAAGACACCATTGGAAATAGTAACCTTGTGAAGAGGCAAACATTAATCTTGAAGTCCGGCAAGCAGTGTGTGCTCTGTCCTACACAGCTGCTTAAGGGGGAAAGGGAGCAGAAAGGCTTCCTCTTTCAACTCTCCCCAGCAAAGAAACTAATTGGAACTGCCATCCTCACACCTCCCAGGGTGACTTGCAATCTGAGCTTCTACAAGAGTGTAATGGAGTGACAGAGACATACACTAAGAAACTCCTAGCTTCTGGAATTAGTATCAGGATTTATTAGAGCAACATGCTCTGGAAGGAGACACAAGATACACCACTGCCTATGGGAAGCTGGCTGCCTGATTAAGGAAAATTAGGAAGTGGTTCCACTCCACAGAACAAAAATAATGAATTAGGGAAAGCAGCTCAAGCTCTCCAAATGGATTATGCCATATGCATATGCCGCTTGATGTGCCCACATCAACCCATAAAGAAGCCACTCTCCATCCCATACTCTTACAAGATATCATATTGCCCATCATTGCTGGGGTTTAACAAAAATTGTTGTCCAAAGACAGCTCAAGGCTAGAACTTGCAGAAATATGCTTTCCCCAGCTCAAGGGAGTGGGACACACATCACTACCTGCTGCAAGCACAGACTCTGCACTAAAGGCTGCTCTCTGTCATCCCACCTGGCTCTTTGCTGAGCCTCCAACAAGCGACTACTTGACTACAGCTAAAGCTCAGTGTTACCAAATGAAACTCTACCACTCGCAGGCTTATTGTGCTTAAATGCCACAAAAAAAAAAACCAAAAAACCAACAACCAACAAAACCACCTATTCTCCTCTAACTCAAGAAGGCTTTTTAATTAATAAACTTAGTTAATTAGTAACATCTGCCAATGAAGAAGGGCAGATGCAAACCTAACCTCTTCAATTAATGCATGAGATTCTTAGACTGAACTTACATTTGAGGAGAAGTTGTTTAGCAAAATAAAAAAAACGTCAAAAAAAAAGGTCATTATTTTTATTGCTGAGATCACATTTTCTCCAACTCCAGAGATACCTCTCTATCAAATGCAGAGCATTTGTACTAAAACATTACATTTTTAGTTTGGTTTATACAAGCTGAAAGCATGCCATTACGTTCACAAAACTAATGCATTCTTTTCTCACAAATGATAAAGAAAAATACATAACATACACTTCAAACCTGAATCAATTATTGGTTGACTATAATTAGATATCTGAAAAAATTACCGTTTCTAAGTGTTTTGAAAGGCTTGATTTAAAAGAAAAACTGTGTAAAACCAGGCCACAGTAAAATCAGGGCACAACAGCCATTTCCATCTCATTCTTCTCAGCCACTTCGTTGTTAAGTTTTACTTAGATTTGCTTTAACACTGTTGCAATCTCAGTTTGTCATTACAGAGAGATTGTCCCTATGTTTTTCATTCCTTGGCTGACAATTGCAAATCCACAGCCAATAAGAAAGAAAAATCATCATCACTCCTTACAGGAGCTGAAGAATCAAAGTGATCTCTTTTCACTCAAATCTGATCTGACAGTATTCCTAACACAGCAGTTATGTCAACACACCTACTCAGACTTTGTGAAAATCTAGAGATTCATAAGTATTTACTGTACAGAGAATCACCTAACAAACATCTATTTTTATTTTGAAATGCACTTCCCAAGGCCAAAATTACATGGTTCTTCTTCTTATCAGGCACAGCTACAAGTCTCCCAATTCCCAGGTTCCCAGCAGTGAAAGAAAATTAAATCAGGTACTACCATTAATGTCATCAGTAGCAGGAGATTTTCCAACCAAAAGGCTAAATTGCCAATTAAAAGAGAAATATTCAAAATGAATACTCAACACAAACTGTTTGCTTTCTCTTTAGGCTTTTTTGTCAATCCATACTGCATACACATGTAAGCAGAGTTCATCTCTTCCTATATATGTGTGTGTGTATACATATAATCCATAAACCATTCTGCATTTGAAATAAAATATTGACATCAACTTGTTTACATTAAATTTACTTCTACACTGAGTTTGAAGAGATAACAAGACTCAGTCACATTCAGAGTTTTAGCATGAAAGAACCCCAAAAGAATAATTTAAGCCTCTCTTGAGTAAGATCATTTAATAACTCTTTAGATGTTAAGAGGTTTTATATGCTTTTAAAAAAAATCATTTCCCAATTGCAATGTCATGATATTGCCTCTGAGAGTAAAGAGATAAAGTGATACACACATGCTGAACACATGGATATGAAGGAAGTGGTTACCTTGGCAACAACAGCCATGTAAAAGCTTCCCTCTACTAAATTAGAAGAGTGAATATTGGAAAAAAAGCAGTTTTTTTTTCCCCAGTCAGATTCTGAAAATAGGTTATTATATTTCCCTTTTAGATTTTCCGAGACTTCAACTTTCTGTAATTAAACTGAATTTGCTTTTATCCCAAAGTTCTGTAGTATTTGGTTTCTATTCATGTCTTCATTCAAATATATTTTTTCCTATTCAGATAGACGTGCAGATATTTGAGTAGACTGAGTTGATTAAGTTTGCCACCACAGCATGCAACTGTAGTTACTATGTATAGTGCAAACATAAGTAAAACAAAATCATTTAAGTGTTTTGAAAAATAGCTCTCAATCTGTTACTTGGAAGAAAATGTACTTATAGCCAATACAGAGAGCATCTTTAGAGAGTACCTAACAAATCAAGGAACAATTTCAACTGAAGGAATTCCATGTTCCCAAATCACTCAGCTATTGCTGAAAATCCTACATCACAGACAGCTTAAGAAAACATACACCAGGGAGTGCTCCCTCAGGACCCCCAGTCAAGCCCAGCTTCACTGCAAACCACGTGCTGTTTGGCTTGGAAGAGCCCAAGAACATTCTTTTCACGTGTGTTATGCATTGCAAGCCCCACACAGTACTTCCAAAAGCAGGCAAGTTAATGATCTATAACAAAAGACTGAAAGTCACAGCTAATGTGTGACAGAAGGAGAACAGGTGACCTCAAGGACAATAACAAATAAAATCTCCATCTATTGCTTCCAATTCCATGCAAAGTTCCAAAATAGGCATAGCAATTAGACAGGACTAGAAATCCATTCCTTTTACAGAGGGACTTGTTATTGCTTGAACCAAGATGTATAGCACCCATAACTGCAAAGAACGCCCTTGAGTCATATTCTATTCCCTTCCATGGAAGGGAAGCTCACTGTGGACAGCAGCAGCGAAAAGTGCATGCAGCACATCACACTGCGATGCACAGTCAGCATTGTCCAATCCTCCTTGTTGTTCCAGCAGAGGTGCTGGAAAAGATCTCAGCCACAACAGCACGAACTATATGGCTGCAGGTCTTCCAGCATCACTTCTTCTGATTTCTCATCAGTAACATTAGGAACACTTTAATAGGAATTACAGGAATTAAGCGCCTGAATTCTTGAGAAAATCTGGGCCTCTGTGCTTTACTAAAGTTTTGCAGTTCTCAGTGATGCTCTCATGCCAGTAGTAAGACAACTCCATTTTAAGGACAACACTTGAAAGAGTCCTGTCTTATGTCGAGGATTTCAGTGCAAGTGCTTAGAGAAAACCCCATAATCAGTTTATGGCTGTTGTACCACTTGTCACCAAGTATGAAACTTGTTTCCCTGAGGTCACCTGCATTACTCACTAGTGAAGCCCCACTGGCAGCACACAATGCAGGCCAGATTGCTGCTAAGAGAACACATTTGTTAATTTATGGCATGCTTACTTCCTTTTCCTGGTCATTTCGAAACTACTTATGAATCTTGTTATGCTGGTATTGTTTATTGGAGTAGAAATGCCATTATAACATCATTTAGCCCTACCACCCCTCCCACAGAGTTAACTGTTTGTGAGCAGACTGGTCAATTACTGCAATTCCCTTCCAGCAGTGTTTTGCTGCTGCTATAGTCTGCACAAAACAGCACACTCAGATGTGGGAAAGCTGCACCAAGGAGGACAAGGTACAAAGACCATATGCTAGCAAATGGCAGATAGAGTAGGTATCCAAATGAGGAACAGACAGTGCAAATTATGGTTTCAATTGGCTCAATAGGTTAATGCAAAATTCTGAATGGTCTTACAGATGTTTCTTAAAATAATCAGTGCAACCAGCCTAGAACAGGGTTTCGTGCCACAGTACCATAATTAGCTCCAGCCTCCTAGTACAATTAGAAAAGCAACAGCTGCTGAGCTACCCTCTGAGCTCTGAGTTCAATGAGCTACCTCTGCTGGATAGCTGGAAATGTGGATGCCTTTCTGACTCCATTAGATTGCAAAACCGAAGCTTTGCAAACTGAACATTCAGTCCCATTATAGAGCATGCATACAGCAAATGTTTTAATAAGATGATTCTATGTATATTATCATAATAAGGAAATAATTTCAAAATACTAGAGCTAAAGAGATAATATTTCTTATGTATATTCTGATCCAGAGTCAAATATTGGAGCACCTGATTCCAGACTGTAACTGTTTTTATACCTGTTAATTACTGCACTAAGTTCTTTTTCCTTTCATATGCCTTGCAAATGTCAGGGTACCGTAACTCTACAACCATTGTTCAAATTAATGAAAATAATAAAATTTACCTTAATGCTATGTAGATTAGAAATTGATATTTTATCCATATTTTTGTCCTTACAAGGACCTAAGAAATTCCAAGAGGATTAAACATTACAGAGAGGCATTATCATAGTAGCAGTTGCTCATGCACACAAGACAATAGACCCATTAGCAGACTGCTATAGATCTAAGTCTGCTGGATGAGCGTGCAATACTATGGTTGTCCATTTAAGAAGTGTTGATAATATTTCTGGGACATTGTTCTTGAGCAGAAATGTCATACTCAAGAACTGCTGGGGAGCTGGCACCACATCTGGTATTATGAGATTACGGGAACTGCCATACAAAATTCAAATAAAGGTCAATCTCATGCTACTGTGACTGTACTGTTACAGAAAATGTGTAAAAGAAACAAGACAAAAACAGGACAATCTTTTAGATGCTGCCACCAACCTTTCAGCAACAAGCAGCCAAAACATTTAGAAAGGTAAATACAGATAACTAATAGCCTACAAATAGTAGTCTGGCTGTGACAGTGATACAGGATGTAAATGAAATACTCAAATTCAAGATATCTAAGCTATCTTAACTCTTGTTTAGAGCAACATGTATTTAACATGTAGATTCAAATAGAATTTATTTAAAAAAAACATAGTGAGAAACTTTTTTTTGTGATTACAGAGTCAATTTATGCCCAACAAAAGCCATAAACCCACTAAGTACTTCAGTGGAACTGTTCTCCTTCTCTTATTCTACCATGGCACAGCATCTAAATTGACCAGCTAGGCAGCAGTGAGAAAGGAAAAAAAAGTTGTGAAGATGCGAACAGATTTGCTCCCAGGCACATCCCAAAAGGATACCAAAAGATGTAAATAGAACACTTGAGTTCTAAATGAGATCCCTATAATGAAATTCACACTATGCTGAACGTTTCTGGAGACGAAACAGTGGATATGTGCACAGCAAGGTGGTGGGTAGTGTATTTCAGTTGTGTTGACAGTGGGTCACCTCCACTGGTACAGATTTTTATAAGCACGGCATGCAGGCTCTTGTTCATTGCTGGTGAAAATGCATAGCTAACGGTGGTGACTCCATTCAAAAATAGTGTTTTGTAGCTGAGAATTTGCTCTATCAAGTGGTGTTACTGTGCTCTTTGTGTCTGCTGTAGTTTCCATGGAAATAAATAGGAGGCATCACTTTCAGACCAACCTACATATACAGTGTATTTGAACACTACATTTGACGTTACATTATTCTTAGATAAAGGACCTACAAGACTAAGCAATATATGAAGCAACTTAGTACAAGAGATGACCTAGATGCTGTATTTCATGTTAAAAAAAAAGGTGTTGATATTAATATGCTTGAGGAAGCAGAATAAACAAGGAAGAGACAGCAAATAGTCACACTTAAGCAACCATGTGCAGCTTGTTACCAGAGATCTGCTTTCCAACAGCAAATAATAAAATTATACTTTTTGTGCTGTTAATTATATGCAAATTAAAATTG
>JANHGO010000012.1:33892241-33918973 GCA_024606505.1 Aquila spilogaster | reverse complement strand
TAAATTCACTGCATCATCTTGATGGCTACTGCTCATGCTTAACGTATAGCATTACCTAGTGAAAAACTGTTCCTGTCCGTTGCTGGCTGGGGTTAACACAACAAGTTTACAGAGGTACATGGCAATTGTTTGGACCAAAAAGTACAGCATCCATAACTGTGCAAGAAACGTGCTTGAGTCATGCTCCATTCCCTTCCATGGGAGAGAAACGCACTGTGGTTCATACCAATGGATAGAAGGCATACATATAATCAGACTATGATGCATACAGAGCCAGCACTGTCTATAATATGCCTTACTATTCCAATAATAAGAGGCACTAGGGACCTGGCAGAGGAATGTACCCTCTAGAAAAAGCCATAGTAGCAACAGTACTAACAGTATGGCACCAGTCTAATCAGTGTCACTCCTACAAATTGCTCATCAGTAAGATTAGAAACACTTAAATAAGAACCAAGCGTCTAAATTCTTGAGATAATCTGGGCCTTGGTGGTTCACTAAAACTCTCCTGCCTGTGATAAAACAAATCCATTTTAAAGGACACAGCACATGAAAAAGTCCTGTCTTCTGCAAATGCTTTCAGTGTACGTATTTAGAGAAAACCCTGAATTCAGCCTAAGCCCCACTGGTGGCACATGACACAGTCAGATTGTTGCTAAGAGAACGTACACAATAGTTTGACTTGCTTACTTCTATTTCCTGGTCATTTGGAAACTACTTCTAAATCTTGTTATGCTGGTATCATTTATTTGAGCAGAAATGCCATTATAACATCATTTAGCCCTAACACCTCTCCCACAGAGTTAACTGTTTGTGACCATGCTAGTCAATTACTGTAATTCCTTTCCAGCAGCGATCTGCTGCTGTTTATAGACTGCACAAAACGCAGAAACTTTTCTCCTGGCACACACGGGCCCAAGGAAAGATACACCAAATAGGATATAAAGACCATATGCTAATGAATGGAAGATGTACTAGGTATCCAAATCAGAAAGCGACAGCTCAAATTAAGATTTCAATTGCCTCAATAGGTTAAAACAAAATTCTGCATGGTGTTACAGATGTTTCTTAAAATAATCAATGCAACCAGACTATAACAGAGTTTCGCACCACAATACGTACCATAATTAGCTTCAGCCTCCTGGTACAATTATAAAAGCAACAGCTGCTAAACTACTCTCTGAGTTCTTCAAAGAACTTCTTTAGTTCTAACTCTGCCTAGAAATTGGATGTGTGTTATGGCTTTTCAGCCTCCAATACACTGCAAAACTTAAGTTTTGCCAACTATAAGCATTCAAGTCTCATCATACAGCATTCATACGGCTGACGATTTGTATCTATCTTACTCTGATAGGGAAATAGTCACAAAACATTGGAGCTAAGTAAAGAAACATTATGTATCTATATTCTGATCCAGAGTCAACTGAGGAAATATTGGACCACCTGATTCCAGACTCTAAATGCTCTTATAACTGCTAATTACTGGACTAACATCTATTCTCTTTCATATGACTTTAAAGTAAATGCCAGGAAAATGCACATCCATGAGCACTGTTCAAATTAGGGATTAAAAAAAAAAGTGTAAGCTTTACCTCAAAGCTATGTGGTTTAGCAATTAGCATTTAATCCATGTATTTGTGTGATTATTTCACTCCCCAGATGATGGTCTACTTCAATACAATGTAATAGGGAGATACTTTTTGTGCTGTATTTCTCCAAATCTGGGTAGATATGTCATTCAACATGTAAACCTTTGACTGACTCAATTTTCTGGTGTAAATCAGTTTGAATAAACTTTGGTGGAAGTGGTTTCTACTAGAAAATTCAATTAATCTAAGTTACAGGTTCACAACAATATATCAAAACTGATAACACTTTGATTCCTAACACTTCTAACTGTATGAACCAGTGTTATGTATTCGTTCATATGTTGGTTCAACAGTACATATGTGATGTGCTGCTTTTCACGTATAATCAGCGTATAGAAACCTATACTAAATGATTTTACATTACTGAAATGAAATGGTACAATCTAATGAAATACAGCATTTCCAATGCTGCTATAGATCTAAGACTGCTGGAAAAGCAGAGCATACAATACTCTATAGCAGTACTATAACTGTCCATTTAAGAAGTCTTGATGGCATGTATTTCTGGGGCATGATTTTTGAGCAGAAAGATCATGCTCACAAGTCATCAGGTAGCAGGACCCACATCTATTAGTATGATATTATGAGAATTGGCATACTAGATTGAAATAAAGATCTATCTTATCCAGTGCAGCCACAGCAGCATATGTTGTAGAAAAAGAATATAGGAAACAGGGCAAATACAGGATAATCTTTTGAATACAGCCACCAACCTTCCAGCAAGTGGCAGTTAGGAGACTGAGGAGGGTAAACACTGAATATTAGTAGTTCGCCAACAGAAGCCTCACCGTGCCAATGAGGTAGTTCAGGATGTTACTGAAACATAGAAGTTCAAGATTTCATCCTAGGATATCATAATTCTTGTTTAGACTAAAAAAAATCAAATAATTGTATATTTAACATGTAGATTCAAATATAACTTATTGATTAATAAAAAAACCCCCTTTTAGTAGGGAGCTTAATTTTCAATCATTACAGAAGCAATTTATGCCCAACAAGAGCCATAGACCCACCAAGTGAATAAGTAAGTGGGGCTATTCCTCCCATCTTATTCTAACCCCGGTCCAGAGAGTCTAAATTGACCAGCTAGGCAACAGTGAGAGGGGAAGCAAAGGTGCAGAGAGGTGAACTGATTTGCTCCCTGTCACTTCCCAGACAGATGTTAGTAGATGTGGACAGAACTAAGGCCCATTGAAATCCAAATCAGATTGGACAACACTAGGCTGGGATTTATACCACACATCTTACCTCCAAACATGTGTCTCGGTGAAACTATATAGGGCATTTGGAGATTGCTAGCTCTACAAGGTTATTATTTTTACATAAAAGGACCTACAAGACAAAGCAACATATGAAGCAGCTTAGTTCAGGAAACAATGTGGATGCTGCATTTTATACCAAACAAAATAGATGTTGAAATTAATATGCTGCAGGAAACAGAAAAAGAAAGAAAAAAAGAAGTATGAGATAAAGTAATTTATATCACACTTTAGCAACTGCATGTAGCTCCTTGCTACCAGAGATCTGCTTTCCAACAGCAAATAATAAAATTATACTTTTTGTGCTGTTAATTATATGCAAATTAAAATTGGGTGCACATTAATGCAAAGAGTTGAATATCCATTTAATCAGATCCTCCCTGCAGGGTCCAATGATAAAAATGACAGAAGACTTGCATTACTAATTCTGAACTTCTCACATCTTGTACGTACTTACCTTGTAAACGAACTGCTACTGTGACACCTGCCTGCTGGGCTGAAGGTTTATGTTGATTAAGTCTATAGGAGCTAGCGGTAATCCTCCTGAAGGGAAAGTTCAGTTCCCTGAACTAGGAAACCTAAAGAGCAAATCCCTGTAGTAACTGGAATCATTTAGCTGCTGAAATCAACAACAACAAGCCCCTAACATTCAAGATCACTTGATAAGGATTTAGGCTGTAGCCTATTCTAACATGTTCCATGGTGAGGCCACAGATCTATTGTTTAGATCTAGTTTCCCTCTCTTATATCAGCAGGGAAAAGAAGTGTCTCTAAACTATCTGATTGCATGTATAATCTCCCTTGAGTTTTCTTTCCTGAAAAAGAGCTGCTGAATATCTACCCTTTTCTCACTCTCCATTTTTTTTTTTAGCTTTCATCTTCACTTCTAATTCCAGCATTGAGAGAAACTTCCCAAGGAATAGAAGGGCAAAAGCCTCCTTGATGTAGATTCTCTGTATTAATAACAGTGACAAGAGGGCCCTTAACCCTCTTTAATAGCTAAAAAGACAAGTGGCAGGGGAAGAAAACAGAAATTTATACGAATGAGACCATATTCTATTATGCTGCCTCACATGGTGACAGCATTGACTCATGAATTTTCATCTGACATGACAGTCAAGATCATTCCCAGGGTCTTACTGCAGAGAATGCAGATTTGCCTTTCTTCCTGCATCACAGGGCTGTTCAAATCAGCACCAGTTGGCCTGGCTTCTCATGAAGTTATCCTTAGAGGGAAGAAGGATGAATTTTTTTATTTTTTTTTCCCCAATGCATCGCTACAGGAAAAAGGTACACTTCCCATTGGAAGAGAGGTTCCTTATTGTCAGGCTCCACAGCTTTGCTCAAAAAACCCAGGCAGTCCTGTTTAGTGGTTAACGCAGGGATAAGACTGAGTTAGGGAGAAATCATTTGAATTGTGTAGCAGGAATGGTACTTTAAGGGATAGATATGTGCCATGGATCCACTTCCTTTCAGCCAACAAGGACTGCAGAGAAATAAGCTGATCATAGGACAGAAGATGCAGACATGACTGATGATGGCAGTAAGCCCTGCTGCAAACCCACCCTCCCTCCTCCTGGGTCCTGGCAGGGGGAATTTCTCCCACAGTGAAGCACCGCAGAGAATGGACACAACTCCCGCAGACTTGGCGCCATCTCAGTGGAGACCTCGCTAGGACCTAGCGCATCTCAAAGTCTAGAAGGCACTCAATTAGTGTTCTCTTATCAAGCCAAACTCAATAAGAAATTATTTCTTCTCATGCCATCTAGAAAGCTTAAAAGGAAGCATTTCACTGCAGACATCACGGCTCAGCCTACAACCTAATGCTGCACAGCTGTCTGTAACACAGATTCTTCCATTGCTTTTCTTCAAAAGGTGTGAGCTACAGTAACATAGGGTTTTAAAATTTAACTCACTTCCTTGCTTTGGTGGTTGCTAATCTAACATTGACTATTAAATGACCATAGGGTATTTATTTGATAACTTTCTACAGTATGTTATACATGTTCTGAAATCTCTCTAATTACGGATGAGATAAATACATAATTACAGACTTTACAGAGAGTGTATTCTTTACTCATTAAACCACAACCACAATATTTTCTGCAGAGGATATATTTATTTATTTCAACCACGCTGTCCAGGATGACTTTTTAGATGCAACTGTGTCTCTTGCAAACAGGAACCTTTCTTTCATAGCTCACTGATCTAATATGGTGTAATGGCTCCTTAGAAGCTGTTTTCAGTATGTCCATTTAGCCACTGCCATGAGAAACAGAGCTGCAGAATAGCTGTTTTCTTGAGGGAACCTGTGTTTTTCTTTGCTTTGTCCTTCTGAAAACCTATGGTTTCTTAGTGTCCCTGGTTTTATTTTTTTCTCATACGGAAGGTTAAATCATTTTAACCTTCCTTATCAGTCATATTTAAGCCACATTTTTACTTAAACTAATATTTATTCTTAACATTTGAATCTACTAAAAATGGCATTAATATTTTCTTCACTGGGTTAAATTCATTATTGAAAAGCCCAATTTTAAGTTGCAAATGGAGAGATGGTGTTCTCTTCTATCTGTGAATAAAAAAAGACGCAGAAGACTACGAAATCTGCAAATTCTAAAATTCTCAAAGACATGGGGAAAGACAATCAAAGTTGTTTGGACATCTAAAGATAGATTTAAGTGCCCAGTTCCATTTTTAAACTGGGTAGCCAATGCTTATCTAAACTGAAATTGTGTGTCATTTAAATATCTAAACACTTTTGAAAATTCAGTGTGTGCTGAGCTTAGGTAATTCGCTACCATTAATACCTCTTCTGTTCAGTGACTCTATTGAAAATACAAGTCAAACTTTTTAAGAATGTACCTTTTAGAATTATGTATCCATCTCATTACAGCTTTTTCTCCTTAAGTAACTTCATGAATCACTTCATTTTCAGTTTGGGAACCGAGGTGTGCTTCTTGAAAAAAATCCTAGGTAATAAAGTATCCTCAAAGCAGACAACAAACACATCATTCTTCATTCTCTAATACCATAAAATGCAAAAAATTAATAATATGAATAAATGTATGCTAAGTGATATTACTTACATAGATATATTTTTAATATACCCTCCCTGTTAGCAAAAAATATTACCAATTGTTAGCATGAGATTATATCTGATTGCAAATCAGTGTGTTTTAATTGTTTATACCCACCAACAGGACTGAAATTTTCTTTAGGAAAATAATTAAGTACAGATTAAAATTAATTATTTAAATACAGATTTCCTGCCTGCTGTCTTAAATCATGATTAAAATTGGTGATTTAAATCAAGCCACCCTACTGTGACTTAGCAAAAAAAAGTTTTCTGAATTGTAATCAAATACTATGTAGTATTCAGTGTTAATTGGAGTGGTTTATGGTTAGGCCTGGTTTCTGGAATAAGACATGCAAGTGCTTCCATAGGACTGATTTCTTAATTTCTCATTTCTCCTTTCATTACATATGTCAGTTACAGAGTTTTATTGCGTAACATGGACAGTCTTATTTGTACAGAAGACTGTATGAGATTGCAGTGCATTAAACTGCATTGTAAGAGACAGCATTTCTAAAAGAACTGAGATATATCAAATGAGTAGCAGGCTGACAGAGATACAGTCATGGTGTATCTGTATCATCAAAATATCTAAAATAGTGCCCTATAAAAACTCATGAGTTTAATTTGTTCATATCATTAATCTGTGACATATTATTATAACTAAATAACTCTGATTTCATTCATTTCTAATTGCTAAGAAAATAATCTTCTGAATACCTATGCATGTCTCTTGTCTGACATACATAGTTCCTCTAAATGTTCCTCTATTTACCATGAAAATGAATAGACTGTCTCCCATATACTGTACATATGCAGTTTCTTGGAGCTCTAAATATATGTTTTCCCATATTGTCTTTATGTAAATCACAGTAAGAAAGATATCTAAATTCCAATGCTGCCCACTAGCAACTCCACTTTGGATCTCAGAAAAACAAACCTTTCTCACAGTCTGTGCATATTTAACTTTCAATCTCATTGTGTTTAAGTGAGCTTACATTTGGGTACCATTTGCATACAGAAATTAAAGACAGAAAAGGGAGTTATTAGGAAAAATAAGATGCAATCATATCATCCCAAACAACATGCCGAGACAGCCTCTACCAAGAAAATGTCTCCTCCTTCCCTAAAAATCCTCAGTTATCTTTATCAAAATGTCAAGAAATTTTTTCACATCCTACAGATATCTCGTCATGATTAAATAGTTCTGGTTATCTACTACCAGGGCCAGACAATATCTTCAGATCTCTTATTACAAAAATAAGGTAGGGAAACTAGCACAGCAAGAAATATAATTGTATCACATAACTGACATTAAGAGGACGCAGTTTATACAAATGATTATACATGACAGACGATTTATAGTTTTATCATCATAAAAAAAGAAATGTTGCATTGACCTTTGGATCTTTAGTACTGCACAGAAAACAGGGACACACAGAGTTGTTTGTTAAATGTCACTCAAGTTTCAGTTCAATAAAAAAAAAAGGAAAAAAGAAAAACAGACAGTATCTTTCCACATCTTATGCTATTTCAAACTCCCAAAGTCCTGGGAAAGGGATTGGGTTACAATTCTGCCACGTCTCCACATTCTTCTGAATTCTTCTTGGGGCAGCAAAACAGTGAACGACAGACGTGAAAAATATTTTGGCATCCCATACCTCTCTCCATTTAAAGTTACAGCAGATACTATAAGCTAGCAAATGAACATATACTTGAATGACATTGTTTAACCTTCATCTTTAATTATTTTGCCATTGCTCTGGAAAAAAAAAAAAGATACCTACAGTAAAGCTGCTCAATTCCATTCACAATCACAGTGTCTGCTGGAGGCCATCCGACAAGCTAATATGATAGTCAGTGGTGTGTCTCTTTGAAGTTAATCAAGCCAATACCTACACCCCAGAAATCGTGGGCTGGACTTCAAAAGATTGCAGAAAAAGAATCTAGAGGTCCTGAGGGGAAAAGTATGATGGATGACAAAGAGTTGCCCATTTAGATAATTATGTAAATGGTCACAAAACTATGTCTGTGAAACTCCAAGACACTAAAGGGAGAGGCATTCATAGGAATGAATTAACTTGATCTGAAATGCAAGAAATCATAAAATTTGCACAGAGATCATGTCTTTCTCAACATAATAGTTTTTAAAACTTAGCAGGAACATCCAAGTTAGAGTTATCATTAGTTGTTATTTCACCTCTGCTTGCATACTAGATGAATATAATTAGTTTTAACATGGCCAAAAGTTCAGTGCTCGAGATATCACTGGGCATCTGCCATAAAACTCACTACATAAAGGCCATAACAACACTCTCAGAGAAAAAACAAGTAAGAGTGACAAAAGACGAAGAAGGATGTAATGTGTGTAATTTCCTCCCTTGGTTTTCCAGAGTAAGAACATCACATAATCTTCCAGCGATACGTTTCCAGGGTGCCCGAGGAACCTGAACAGTTTAGGACACAGCCCCATATGCATTTACTCTGGCTGTTGGCCAAGACAGACTTGATGTCAAGATACATGATGTTCCTCTGCATCAGTCCTCATCTCTACTTCCCATGAGAGACAGCCACAGAAAGATACTACCCTTGCTTCAGATTTTGTTTTGCAGCTTCCAGGGTGACGAGGCTCTAGTTTTGTTCTTAGTAGTTGCTACCCTTCAGGCAATGAGCATTCTCTAACCATTGCTATTACACTAACCATTATCATCTGTGTATTACCTTGCATTTTTCTTCTAGCTCTTGCACTCACCTATGGCCTCAATGTATAACCAGATGCCAGAGTTATTCTTCTATTAAACATGTACAGTGCCTAGCACAACAGGGCTCCAGTACTTGAACAGAAGTTCTAAGTTGTTACAATGCAAATAAAAATTGTAGTTAATGTTATTAATCTTCTCAGGACCGAATGCTTCCAATGCACAGCTTGCTCTGCAGTGTGAAACTACACGAGAGAACTGCTTGAGTTATAAGAATGTGATGCTACGCCTTGCTAGCAGCCTTCCGAAAAAGCCTCACACACAAAATAAAAAGCCTTGAAACAAAGCTAAGTTGCCAAAGCAGGGTCAGTCAGAGGATAAATCACAACTCAGTGACTAATCTGTCCTCCTTCTGTGAGCTGTAAATCAGGAAGAAAGATGAGGAGGTTCTCAGGTTGGTCATGGCACAAATGGTAAATCTCACAGTTTGTCACCAGCTAATAAGAAAGAAAATATTAAAACACAAATATATCATATTAATAAAAGATGATTTTAGGTGCTTAACGTTCTTTATAATGAATATTAATGAAATTATTAAAAAATGGATGTTAGTCTATAAGCTTTCTTTTTGCAAATAAAGAAACTGACTGAAAATAATAGCAGTTCAGGCTTCAGACTCTTTGTCTCTATTCACTGCTTGTACAGTTTGGAAGATTTTAGTGGTTGTCGCAGCTAAGAAAATTAGAGGTGGTGTAGGGCAGTAGCCTGTCATCAGCCCAGCCCAACACTTCTCTTCCAGGATTCAGGATCAGACCAATTAGATCTCACCCCTCTAATTCTTCCATCTCTTTTTGTCAGTAGGACATACAGGTACAGATTTATCTCCCCAGAAATTTCAGGAATGTTGTATTCATTGATATCAGAACACCCTGCAGACAAATAACACACCTACATTCAGTAGAGTAAAACAAGTCCATTACTACCTTTCCCCACCTATATGCCTGGAGCAGATTCATCAGCCCCGTGGTCCTGCGAGGGAAGCAGATTGTGTCACCACCTCACAGGGTGCCTCTTGCTACTTCCAGTTCTGTCAGGTCTCCTCCCATTTTCCATCCTCTTTCCTTACTCTGTTTTACCAATGTGCTCGAAGAACAGGAGCAGACAGACTGCCTTATGCCTCGGTCTTATGAGGGGATCTTCCTTCCCTCTGACATTGTTGCACTGGACCATGACACTTTTTTTTGTTAAATAATACACCAAGAAACCTTTGCAAAGTCTCAACGAAAACTTCAATGAGAATGCATTGAAGTGTCTTCACAGTAAGCAGAATCAAGTTGTGAAAACTCTTACTCTGCCCCTTTACACTACATATACTGAAAACTGGGTTGCTTTACTGATGGACACTTAATGGGTTATTTGCTTGGGTATGTGCTTATAGAGTCAGGAATATAGAAACAGCTTCCATCTTCATCCACACAATTTGGTAGCTCGCTAACTGGTAACAAACCAGCTACCACCTAACCAACTTTTTCTGAAGTGTCACTGATCCAAAGATCTGTATTGGCAACAGTATTTCAGGGAATATACATCTCTGTGTGACCACTGAGATTCATCACCACCTTGCAGCAGAATCCCTTCCAAAATCACAGTACTACTTTCACTCATGCCTACGCTGTTGTCATTACAATTTTTACCTAAAGGCAACGATGAGCTGCATGGTCCTGTGAAGGGATACAAGCTCCCCAGATTCTGCAGGACAGACACACATCAGCCTATGGAAAGACATTGTAAAATCCAGGATGATTTGCTTAGGGCTTTCCCTATTAAGATCATCTTGCATTTTATAACTACATCTTCTGCCACAAACTCCAAGTGCAAGCTTCAGCCCCACTGAACAGCATTATGAAGTAACTGCCTTGCCCAGATCTGTCCCCAAGGATCCTGCACTCGTTATGAGATTTTCTCCAAGAAACCTTTACAGCTTCTTCTTAGTGTTGTTTTTCATTGCAATTCAGGACCATAAGAAGGCTTTCTGTGCTGCATTTTAGCTCCTATTATTTGCTCTTTGGTTTTGGATTTCACTGGATAGAGCCTTGCTAATGAATCTACAGGCATAACTAGGGTAATGCATCACAAAAAGCATGCCAAAGAAACTGAAAGAAAGTATAGCTACTAGAAAATAGGGGAGAAATATTTTCAGGAAGCAGAACGCAAGCAAGGCACTGGATAAAAACTCATCACTTCCAGAGACTAAAAGAGCAGAAGGGGCAAGGTGACCAACAATGAAAGGCACGAGCAAAATACACAGATACTGGGAGGCTGAAACTCAAATTTATTTCAAAAACTAGAGAAGGCCGCTCTAGCAAGTTAGCGCTTGAGAAGAAACAGCTGCTGAATGCACAAATCACAGACATCATAAGGGGAGCAGCTACTCAGGACCATATGGTCTTCTGCCGTTTTTCTTTTCAACTCAGGCAAGACTAATATGTAGGTTTTGGTAGCTGGGTAATCTTTTGAATCTCGTTCTGTGGTTTAGAAAGCAAAATGAGAGGGCAAATGGTTTTATTTCAGAAGGATACAAAGAACTTGGTAAGAAGGATTTTTTTCACCGTCTTGTCCTGCTGATAAACACAGATCACTACTCTTGGTGGGATGGTGAATTTATAAAGCTTGGCAGATTTCCTGTACTGCTAAGGCTCTCTCATAATACACACACAAAACAAAAATCAAAGATTTAATCAGGCCATAAGCAATAGCACAACCTGCTTCCATTGCACTAGACAACCTCAAAGTATCACTGTTTGCTCTCTAACTTACTCAACCTACTGTCTCAGTGGGTATTTGGAGTTTTAACTCATTCAGGTCTTTCAGCTTCATTTTATTATTTTGATTGCGTGATGAATTCAAGGTCAGTGTAGCAATACAAATGATAATGAACTGAAGTATTTCCTATTAATTTTGTTAGAAAAAAAGTCACATTTTTCAGTGTTTCTCCTGTCCTTTAACATTTTCACTTCAGCGTTATGGACACCCTTAAACTCTGTTAAAGATCACTTTTTTTAAGATGAGGTCACATTTAAAAAAACAGGAACAAGAATAACATGACTGAATTCATGCTCAAGAAAATTTTCAGAGGAACCCAGATTCAGACTGTGGAGAGACATTCATAAGCTTTAAGACATAGGTGGATGGTTAGTGAGGTTTAAAAGCACCTGCAGACAAGCAAATCTGAAAATCCCCCATGGTATCTATTCATACTTACGTTGTCAAATATCTCTAAAAGTCTGGCTTTATTTAATTTAGAAGAAAAATAGAACATGTTTACCTGTAACTAGAATTTTGACCTGATTTTTAAAACTACTAAGGAGCTCACTGCTCTCAATTAACAGGGACTGTAGATTTATTCAGACAACAAAATAGTGCCTTAGCAGTCTAAAAGTAAGATTGTTACTTTTGAAGTACTTGACTAGCTTTTGGAGGGAGGAGAAGGGAGCTAAATGGCTTCACAGTCCTGTATAATGCTGGATCACCTAGCCGTATGTGCCAGAACAGGTCCTGGTTTGGAGTATCTAGTCTGGCTAAGGTCACATTTAAAATGCTAGGTAGGTTAAAGATGCTGGATGAACCAAGGAAGTAGTAAGAGAAGGGCCATCACTGGCCTCTGAAGCATTAATGGAAATAAAACAGTCAGAGAAAGCCAGCATGGCCTTGGGCTTAGTCCCCCAAGCTACCACTTCAAACTGTGTACACCCACAAACACGCAAAACTTAAATAAGTTAGGAAGGAAGAAAGGAAGGCTTCGGTACAGTGAATATTTTATATCATCTCCCTGGTTGATTTTTTCAGCACACTTAATTCCTTTCTCAGATACTTTGCTTACACTTGGCATGCAAAGCGTCACAGGGTTACTGCTAACAAAGCAGCAAGAGCTTCTCTGAAGATTTGAGTAAATGCTCTGACACACAGAACTGTGCTGATTTCCAGACAACGGTTTGACATCTGCTCCATCATGTAAAAACGAGACTTTACAAAGCCCGACTTCAATTCATTTTAAAGCCTCGTTTGAAGATCCCATTTTTAGACCCTCTTGCTGTAGATTTCACTTCCCCGACTGCTTAACATGCACGTTGGAGCCTCCAACACTGAGCCATATAGATTTGTCTTTGTCTTTTGTGTTAATTATTAGCTGCTGCAGAGCTGTCTCTGTGGGTGAACGCACACAGAAACAAAGGCGGCAAGGTTGTAAAACCTTTTATCTCTATCAGGGCACATTATTTGATAAGGTGCTAAGCTAATAGCAACGCATGTCAAATTGTGTTTAGACAGATCAGTGTGCTGGGAATTGGAGGTTATATTTGTCTCTGGAAACCAGCATCTGGAGAAGCAAAGAGAAATTCATACCAATATTCACAACACTGTGTAAACTGTAAACCACCTCAAAGCGGTTACTTTACAAATGGCTCTAAGATAACGAACCTCTGTCATTTCATTTGCCTTGTGCATATCCTTTCCAACTTTAATCATTCATATTCTCATAAAAGCAGTGAAAATAGGAAACAGAATATGGGACAGTGAGCAACGCAGTATTATGTCAACATTACATAGCCTAACGCTTTTAAAAGCATCTCTGAGCACCCAACGGGAGACGCTAACTTTGCAGTAAGATCTAAACATCTGTCCCCAAGAAACAGGCAAGGGTGTGCATCAAGGCATCCAAAGCTGATAAAATAAAACACTTAGAAAAAAACATGTTCTGCATATTAGAACAAGAGATATGGTGTAAATTAAAAAGAAAAAAAATATAGCTTCCAAGGTTTGGGGTTTGTGTTTTGTTTGAGGGTTTTTTGCCCCTCCCTCGCAGCTATTTCTCTTCTGGTTTTCAGCTAAGTGCACTAAATGTGAGGCAGCGCCTGGACAGGACTACTTAATGGAAAGGCAACAAAAACATCGCTTCCCCATGAATGTGAACAGCTGACAATGGTACACAGTCAGCCTGAAAAATGCACAGTGCTCCTTCCTCCAGAGACCCTTACCTTTTCAGATAGCTTTGTAACTTGCACATTCGAAACCAGAGTCTTGCTAATCAGTGCTATATATGCTCATTGTCATAGTCTCTTTCAACACCTTAAACGCTTTTTTCTATGACAAAGACCTCGAGTTATCACAAGGAATTATCCCAAATGCTAGGTGTCTAATTTGCATGAAGCTTACAACCTTGATTATCTCAAAGTCATTGGGACCAATGAACACATTTAGATAATCAGGATTTCAGGTACTCAAGGATGGTTTCAGCACAGTTAATAGATGGATGTTTTGTAAACAAAGTTTGAAATAATTAAGGTTCAAGTAATCAGAATTATTCTGTACACAAAAACAAAGTTTAGATTATTTCTCCTCCTTTCTCTGCAAACCCTGTGGTAACCCTGGAATAAATGTAACACTTTCAACAGTTCTGTACAAAAAGTTGCACTTACAGGAATACAATAGATTGAGTTTACATGACTGTGTGAGACTTTATATGTAATAGGATATGTATGTATTTTAATTCTTGTACTGGTTAATAGGCAAACTGGGCTCCAAAATGCCACACAAACTAAAAAGCCAATAAACCTGATGTTTTTTCTTGAGTCCTTTTTAGGGACAAGAACTATTTATGAAACATATTCAGTGTGATTATTGGTTTCCAACATTCTCGACAATTACACTTCATTCTTATTCTTAATTCCAAAGATGAGGCTTCCAGGAAAAAAAAAAAAAAAAAAAAAAAAGAAAAAAAGGAAAAAAGTCTCCTAAAGTTGTGTACAATTACAATTAATTTAATATTGTCTCTACTGGAAAACCCTACGTATTGGTTCTCCAATACTGTAAGCTGTCTACCCCAGCACTGATACCAGCCTGCTTAGCTTGTGCTACAACCAATGAAGAACCCAACATGCACAAAACCAGGGCATGTTTTTAGCTTAGCTGTGACTCTTGTGCGATGATATAGGACACGAACCAATGGTTTACAGAGATATGGCACACCTTACATTTTCTATGTCTATTTATGTTCTAGTTTGAGCTCTATCAGACCTAAAAGCCAAATTAGCAACAGGCTCCTTGGTTGAGTGCGGTGTGAATTTTGGAGCTTATTTTAATTATCAAAGAAATCTTTGTGAATCCCTCCATTCACCCATCAGGGCAAAAAGACAGCCTGAGCAAATACTTTGAACAGATAAGCTTTTTGTGTATATATATAAGTGTGTGTGTCTGTGTATGCATCTGTGTGGTTTGTTTTGGGTTTTTTTTCTTTGTTTGTTTTTAAATACCATTATGGTAAACCATCTATATTCCTAATCAAGGAAAGCAAAAGCTCAGCCTCACCTTCCCATTTGTAAAGTCTCTCAAGGAAAAATGAAACTGGCTTTTGGTGAATTTCATAACAAAATTCCCCCCCTCTCTTGAGAGTTTCCTGAGATTAAGATGATACCATACCATTTTTATTTTTAGGAAGATACCCTAAGTATACATTGATTCTCTTTGCAGTAGGCAAAGACACTACCACTCTTTCCCTCCTCCCCCAAGAAAAGATTAAAAAAGGAAAGGTGTATGCAAATGAAAAAGAATGGGGGTGGGGGGGATCTTTCTTTCAGCATTATATTCTCTGCAACTGTGTAGAAGACATCAGATGGTGATGTGACAGGACTGGAAACACTTAATTGTTTACTATTGTGGTTAATTATATTAAGGTTACTAAGCTTAAGCATCTTTAATTTGAGAACTCTTAGAGGAAAAAGAAAATGAACTGAAGAAATCTTAGTGACCATAAGCTTGGATACAGAAAGAAGAGACTGACACTGTCTCACCTGAGCAAGGAATCCCTTGTCTACCTGGTAAGAATACCCATCGAGCTGGCAGGCAGGCAAACTGATCAGGGTGTGGATCAGTAACTTGGTGAGGGAAGCAGCTGTATTTGCAAGAGGCAAGTTCTCCCTTTCTGACCAAAAGATCATAGATGCTTCAAATTCCTATATACATGAAATAAATTTTCTTCTCAACTTTCTCTCTACTATTTGACTGCAGAAGTAGAGACCTTCTCCGTACTCTCCAGTCTTCAGACCACTAGTAAATATGCAGTGTTCAGAGAAACTACTTTCTTCCACATAATATCAAGTCACCCAATCACCAATTAATCAGCATCATCCAAGCTCTCGATTTTGAACACACTGAAGAGAAGATGAAAAAAAATTCAGGGCGTAGCATGGGTCCTTCCGTTTGAATAAGCAGACCAGCAAACAGGCAGATGGCAGAAGGAAAACATATGAGAATTAATAAACCATTACACAATGCTTTTCATCTAAACATGTGTAAGTGGTTAAACAAAAAGTTCGTAATCACTATCCTCATTTTAAAGGTTAAGGTAAGCAATACATACAGAAATGAAAACAGTTGCCCCAAGAGGCCAGTGGCAGAACTGAAAATAGAGGCAGCAAGAAAATACAAATGTCAAGTCGCCCTTCCCTGTTCTGTTCAGAAACACACTGTTCGTCCTTGGAACTAAGCATGAAGTACTTGCTTGTTTCCTGCTCCTGCAAAACATAAAGTTATTTTAAGACCATATTAAATGCATCCTTCTCACTCTAACTCTGCTATTAGTCTCAGGTTGATAAACAGAAAGTACAAATAGAGGCAAAACATCAAGAATTATTTCTTCCCAGAATTAATTATAACAACATCACTAGCTTGTATGTTATATCATTTAAATATATTTTTCCAGTCATGTAGAGATATGCTTGGATAGGGTTTCTAAGCCAAAAAACACATCTGTAATTCAAAAGAGCATGGCACTCAGCAAGAGGATGCAAATGAGACCAAACAGAGCAACCCTGATAGAGAAACCTCATCCACCCAAAAGATGGGTTACGCATGTCGCATTTTCCAGCCTATTTCTCTTAAACATGTTTTGCACTTTCTACTGCTAAAAATAACTCTGTTACATTAGGAAGAGCAGGGGCAGAAACCAGTGCTTGTTGGCAAGCTGCTTTCCCTCCCACCACCGCTTTTTTTTTTTTTTTTAAAGAGACAAAATTTATCTGTAGCATTTCAGACATGTTTAGGTTAACTACAGCTGTTAAACAGCCATACTAAATATGAAACAAGCCGAGAATGATATTTATATTTTTTCTTGTATAAGTCTCATCAGCTCAATTCTGGTTTTACTGATGCCCATGTTAGCCAAGTGGCTCGAAGAAATCTCCCCACTGCAAAACTAGTGCAAAAATAGACTGTGACTTTAAAAATGCGTACATATGTGCGTGCACACAGACACGTTTATTCATCAGCATGTTTAATGGAACACGCATTTATTGTGTAAGATACCACACTGGAAAAGCAATGCAACAATAAATCTCCCTTCCATCATAAACAGAGGTATCATCCAACCAACACCAGGTTTTGCTTTGCTTCTCATGACATGGTGACAAAAGTAAAGAGGACATTAAAATAAAGCTGCATGTTAAAAAAAGAATCTTTTTTTTTTTTTTTTAGAGACCTCTAACCCCTTAAAAAATATTTAACACTTGCTACAGAGAAGTTACCCTATTACTCCTCCAGAATGTTTCACAGAAGTCGATCGTACATAGTCCAAGCATCACTCCAAAAATTAGTAAGATAGGTCTCATTCATTATTAATAACACGGCACAGAACAGTCTTTAACAGACATGTTTGATCTGCTTCAGAAAGTACACTAGAGTTGTTACTACCCATTAAGAGAAAGGACGCATATGTATATACTTCTTCAGATTGTGTACCTTATTTAGTGTTTCCATAAAAAGCCAATAGAAAAATGATCGTATATCAACATATTCATGTGTATTGCAATAATAAACACTGTTTTAAGCAAAAGTCACCAAATAGTGCCACCTGCTGTAACCTGTCCAGTACTGCCAGCCAGCCACCAGTCCCTGTTCTCCATTACCTGAAATTCACAGAATAAAATATTACACAGCCCAACCCCTTCATTCAAATGAGAGACTAAAGAGCTATAGAGAGAAGAAAGGAACAAAGAAACAAACAAACATCATTTAACAGAGCTCTGCTGGACTCAGAGGGATATAAATAGTCTTATTGTTCCAGTGTCTATCTGCTTTTGTAGTGCCTCCTGGATCACTGAATAGGCAGCAATCTGCATAAGAAAATCCTCATACGAACACTGATACATACACGGACATGTAAATGACTTTAGGAGTGTAATTTATGAACAGCTCATTAATAAGGGTGATATGTTACTACTGAGATTCTAACAAGAACCTCCTACAGGTTCCAGATTAAAGGTTTTGCCATTGAAGAAATGGAACAAATTGCACAGCCACAACCCGTGCATCATGGAAATCAGCAGCAAAACTCCCAAGACGCTTCTACAGGACTTAAAACCAACTAATATAAAACCCCACCATAAACTCTAAAATAGTCAGGGTGGTAGAGAGCCTTAATTTTAGCCTTCACATTTTGTGGTGATGAGAATAAGAGAAATAATTAGCTGAAGCATTTTAAAATATCTGCAGAATATACCTACATGTGCTCAAAAGACAATGCAATTAATTTTTAAACTAGCCACAGCTCAGATAAGAGACAGCAGGATATTTTCAAAGCAATTGCTTTGAAAAAGCCTTCCTAGTATTTTCATAGGACCCTGAGCAACAGGCATAACAGTCCATTCACCCAAACATGAGTGTAGTTTAAGTTGCACACTGAGTCAAAGACAAAGCTAGGTTCCTTCACACCCATGCTGATACAATCCATTTCACCCTGGCATAACTGAAGTGAGCTAAATATATGGAAACTACATGTTCATCCTGCATCTGGATAGAATTAGCTTTCTACTCTTTCATAAATGACTTAAAACTCTGTAAGTTGACCAAATAGATCAGGCTGAGAATCCATCTAATCACAACAGTGGAGCCCTCAGCCCTTTCTTTCACCATTTGGATCCTTTACCTGGAGCCAAATGTTTCATCTCCACGAAGCTTTGCCATGTGCTGCATACCATTTGACCACCACCTGTACCTCAGAGGTGACTGAAGTTCCTCAATACAAGCATGTCAGCCTGGCAGCTAACAAAATGCCTTGTGAATGAAATGAGTGAAAACGAATGAAAAATGCTATATAAATGTAAATTATTGTTATTAACAGAACTGGGGATATTCCTGTGCTATTTCCATTGCTAATTTTTCACTCACATTTCTACGTGACTTTTAATTTTGTAAAAATAGATTAAGTGATTGATTTTTATTTTCTAAATCATGATGAAATTACAGTTTAAAGTGTCATGTCACAGGTAAAACTGTTAGAAGCCACAGCAGCAATGACAGTAATGAAAAAGTATCCATATTAATTGCTTGTACATTTATCATGTAGCTTGCTTTTTTTTTTTTTAAATAAAGACACTGCTTTTTCTGTATTGTGAACTGACTTCACTCAAAAAGATAGATCAGCTGAAAGTACTGGAGGGCCAGATTCTCATATATCCCTAAGGAGCCCTTCACACTGCCTAGCTGTGCAAAGGAACTTTAAATCAGGTAGATACTGAACTGAAGGCTGTTACAATATCCCCTGCACAGTTATTCATATTCTGAATAACTAAGCTCTAAGCTCTTGTATCTTTTCACTAGGTGAGATCTAAGCCTTCAGGCTTTCCATGTCTTTGCACTCTTTCAAGCCCTACTCCTGTGACTGAGTATAAAACTTCATGCTGTCACAACACAAAAGTTTGTGTTTGCACAGAAATTAACCTTTCCACTAACATTCAAAAATCCCAACATGCCGTAATTCCAGGTAAACTATTTCCTTGGAAATTCATGTGATGAAAAGGCTGCATTGCTCATACTTGGAGTTCAGTACTAGGCAGTTCCACCAGAGCAGTCATGCTTGTTCACACTTGGCACCGATTAGCTCCTTGCATTTAAGATTATAAAAATATTTTGTAGACATTTATGAATTAAAACTAACAACATCCTTGTGAAATCAGAAAGTTTTAATATCTTATTACAGATGGATAAACTGAGGCACTGAAACATTAATGGCAGCATTCTTAACCTTGCTTGAGTAATATGAAGTGTACAAATCCAAATTAATGTAGTATTTGAGGAAATGGGTGCCTTTAAAAGGGGACTGAGCACATGGCTTTACGGTACTGGAACTGACGGAAGCTCCTAAATCTGGTGCTGTTCAGAACGCCCAGTTAAAAACTAACATTTAGACATTCTGTCTGAAGCATCAATGAAATGAAAGAAATCATAAGAAATAGCCAAAGAAAACAGAGTTCCAAAATTCTAGTTTTCATATTATCTTGAAAAGGCAAACATCAAGTCTTGGTTTTATTTTTGACTGCACCAGTGACCCGTGAATCACACCCTGCTGTAGCCAAGGAGGCCTTGCTTGACAATTACCGCAGCCTATCACATTCTGAGGAGTGCTAAAGGGTAATATAATGCAATTAATAAAAATTCCCAAAACAGACCACTAGTTCTACGTCAGCATATAATATATGATTAGGTACACCTATATGCATGTGTATGTATACAAACCCAGCAGAGACACCAACTGTGTACTCCTCCCGCTTAGTGTGCGTACCAACAGGGCTGAAATGGATATGGGTGCCTAAATCCTGCCTTACCCCTACTTTAGATAACAGATACAGAATGGTGCTTCCTAAAACTTTTACTCTGTTTCTCACCCCCAGGATAAAAGCTTATTGGTATCTTCATTTTCACACTGAAGTCACCTCCACCCACCTATCCTAAAAACAATAGTAGCAAAAAATTGAAGAGTATTTACAGAAAAGGCTGCTTTCTACACTGCATACAAGGGAGTGAAATTGTATGGGTGTGCTGAAAACAGTGTTACTTGGATGCAAAAGCTTAGACAAAATCTGCAGGTTATACTGAAGGTAAATGAATTCTTATGATGCTGGGAAACTGGATTTCAGGGAGGCAGTTCCAAATTACAATAAATTTGCAATCTCCATTCCAACAAAAATACTATTAGCAAAAGTAAAACAGCAGTAGTCTCTCCTGACTATTACATGCCCTCAAAGTTGAAGGAAAAATTGACAGACTGACCCTTTTTATAAAAGTATGCTGGATGCATCCAAGACTGAGAACAAGAAAAATCTCTGCTAAAATTTCTGAATATTTTCACTAAGCCACCATCCGTCATAGCATAAACCACACTCTTAAGTCCTTTATCAGCACAGAGAAGAGAGGCCTAAAAAAATATACAGCTGCATGTAATCCATATTGCCACCATCTCTGTACCACTTCCAGGAATATCCATCCATATTCAACAACTAAATACAACAATTAAATGCTACCTAAGAAAGACTAGGATTAATGCTATCTCATATATTTATCTGCAACCTAGAAATAAAGTTGGCTCTGAGATATGTAGGTTGATACTCTGACCTTAGGATCTATCAAATGAGTGCTATTTTACAAATCTTCAGTAAGATGTCACTTAAAATACTATATACAGTTCTCATCATGTGTATGCAAGAACAATGAATTTAAAGGGGAACAAATTCAAAGAGGCCCTTTTACAGTGATTAGAAAAAATGGAGTGTCTGCAAAGAGACGTTAAGAGGACAGCTTTATTTTGCTAGCAAAATAAGTGCTGAGAAAGAATATCTGACTTCAGAAGTATGTTTAGAAATAAATATCAAGGAAGGATAAAAACTGCTTAAGACAGATTAAGGATCAAATGGTTATACTTTAGTCATGATTATTATTCCAACTAGTCCTGCAAGAGGACACTTTCAGAGCAGCTAGTACAAGAAACCTAACATTGCTTTTAAGTTGGAGCTCAATTAAATTGATGAAAGAGACCAAATGATAGTGCAGGAAAATTTCATAGACAGAAACTTAATCTTGATATTTGAATCCACGTGTATCTGATGTGGTCTCTTATAGAGAGAACCCAAAATGAAACTAGATCACTGTTTTTTTTCATTATAATTGCACTTATGAACCCCGCATACCAGGACACTACTGGCTACCTACAGAAACCTGGAGAGGATACACTTTTCCCAGTCAATGCATAGTTTCAATTCCACGTACAAGAAAAACAGGAAGAAAACATCTTTCTCTGAACAAATGGAAACTGTATGCAGCTCAAGAAAGAATTTGGGTACTGATGCTTTTAATGACAGTAACCTGCTGGAGATGCATGTTCCTCTTACGGCTACAATTTAACTTATCACCAGGTTTCTGGCTGAAACATTCTTCATGCAGATTACATTTGCATAGACTGCTGCAGAGCTGGTTTGTGAGTTGGGGTTTTGTTTGTTTGTTTGGGGTTGGTTGGTTGGTTTTTTGGTTTTTTTGCTTGTTCTTACTTTTGTAGTGCTACAATCCAGAGAATCATCTAGTGAGTTCATTAACACTTCCACTGTCACTACAGGGTCACTGATCTATCCTGCTGGCTTTCTGTGTCTTATATACACAGTTACATAGTTAAAGTCTTTATAAAATATTTAGTAATGGTGTGTCATCTAGAAACTGTGATTTGATATACATACATGTATATATACTCATGTATATATGCATGCAGAAGATGTTCTGTGGATTCTTCTCAACTAACTGACCACTGTACAATTGCTTGAAATTACCAGACAGCTAGTTAGAGGGGCAATCAGAAAATCCTTCCCAATACTATGTTCTTATTCATTTAACAGTCTGCTTATGAGAAGAGAGTGGTTGTGAAGCATGCTCCATTTTTTTGAGCACTCACTGCTACAAGATGTCCATAGTCCAGTAGGGAAATCACCTTGCAGGCAACGTCAAAGGCAACTAGCAGGCTGAAATAATCGAAGCCTTCAATTAGCAAGCTGCCTCCAGATTTCTCATGGCAGAAAATGCACAGTCTTTATCCCAAGATCTTCCCCTTTTGATTTGTTTGTGGCTGAGCTTCTTTCTCACAGTGCTGAGGTGCTATGTGAAAAATAAATTTGAAATTCTGTAAATTTACAGTTGGGTAATTGGCAGCAAAGGTGCACCATCAACTGCAGTAAATTAACTATTTAAGCCATAAATCACATTTATGATTTTCACTGTAAGTGTAATTGTTAAAAATGTTCATCTTAACAGTAAACAGCAGTTCAAAGAAATCAATTTAATAATGACAGATTGTTTCCAGCTAGAAATATAAGTGTTACAATAGTTGATTTTAATCACAAACTCATATTCAGTTGCTACAGATTAATATCTCGGAATATGGTCTTAAAACCACAAATGAACTGTTTATTTTTACTTTTCTGTTACAACAGCGACACTTACTGAACACTGATGAATGCTTTTATGTGTGTCAAAGGAGCTCATTTTAAACAACAGAAGTAACTAGTCTGATTCCTGACTCTATACAAAGCAGCTTGAGAAGACATATTGAAACAGCTGCTTTTCTGAAAGGCAAGAGTAAAAAGAATAAGAATGAAGCAGGAAGTCAGTTTTCTAAAGAAAAAAAAAATCTTTTACAAATATGAAGATTTGTGTATAGTTTGGACAAGCATAGAGCCATGCAAGCTACACTTGGAAAACAACTTCTAAGATTATGAACTGGAACAATAACACTCCACCAAAGGTGAATTCTAAAACCTGTTCTTTCTGCTTAATATGTTTTAAGACTATTGGTATGCAAATTTTAAAAAATTGCATATGGGGTGATCGGTTCCTGTACCAGAGAAGTAGAAGGCTCAACAGTTTAAATATTGCAACCAAATCCACATTGCCACACTGCTGCCCCGCTCTCTGTCCAGGGCTATGAATAGTAGTGCTGGGCACAAACATGATATTGTGGTCACACTCTACTACATCTTTTTTCCTTTATCTTCCTTGTCCTTTTGGTACTCTTATCTCAATTCTTCTCTTTTCTTCCTCTTCCCATTTCAATTTATTTCCCTCACCCTTCACCTTTCCCTATACCAAGCTTTCTCACATAACACTTATCTCAACTTCTACTCCAGTTCTCCTCCTATCAACCATGCCAACTCCTTTTTCTTCATGTTTTCTTCATGTTTTCCGTCCAACAAGGTGTGTGTATCCTCTGAAAGTAGCAATCCACGTAAAAATCACACTTCTCTGCTCAGCAGAATGCCCCAGAAAATACATAGAGATTACATAAGGGTCAAATCCAATACATCAGCAAATAGGTAGAGCTCCTTACTGTCACATTATCTATGGACACATACAAAACACACTCCTTGAAAAAGTGTTAGCACATCTTCAAGCTAAAAGTGTACAGATACGCATATTAGACTGTAATACATCCACATTAGCTTTAAATTCCCAACCATGTTGTTTGGTACTCTCCCTCTCTGCCCAACAGTTAGCAAAGGGGAAAATTGAGTTAACCCTGTGTCCAATATAGAATTAGACACGAAAGTGAGGATAGGATTCTGTTTTCTATGTTTGGATAGAGGTTTACTCAGACATACCATGAAATCTAGGGCCTCACTGTTTTAATAAAAAGCCAAAACTACTCCAACCACCACAAGTGGAAATTCAGCTATCAGCAGCTAGTGTTAGAGACAGCCAGAGAGATGATAAGCTGAAATTTGCCTGCTGTAGTAAAGCTAGTGACAATTTTTAGTTTTACCTCCCTACCCCAGAAAATACTGACAACTGCAACTGTAGCTATTATCAGGGAAAACACCCCATATGAATATGCCTAAATTAGCAAAAAAGGCAGTACATCTCGGGGGTTTTTTTGGCTGGTTGGTTTTGGTTTTGGGGAGGGGGTGTGTGTTTGTTTTTAAAATGCAACCATACCTTAAGTAGTACCCAAGGACCTTTTAGAAGCACACTCTTTCCAACAAACTCCAGGGAGATATTTTGAGTTTTGCCTTTAAAAAGGGCATAATTTTTCAGAAAGCATGCATATACCTTTTGATGCCAAGCAAGTTTGAGGCAGTCCTAAAAGATGCAGGCAGTGGATTCAGGGTATTGCACATATGGCTACCATTTCCTCGCTTTACTCCATCTTCCTGCTTATTTTGTGACCAAGCCAGCCAAGAGGATAACATAATGGCAAATAAAATATACAGAGAAATAAGTGGCTCCAGACATTAGTAGTACTTTAGAAGGAAATTCAGTACCTGTTAAAAAGAAAATTATATATTGTATAAATTACAGTTTAAAAAGCGTAACTGTCATGGGACTTGCACTTGAAATTGCAAGACTTGACAACATGGACATATCCATCCTTTTTCAGCCAGCCAGAGGAGATATTCCAAGGCCTTTGGTGAGAATATTGCACCTGCCACATCTCCTCTAGTGCTCTAAGGAGGATCTGGCACCAGTGCCAATGTGCCATCTTAGGAAGAGAAGTCATCCATCAGCTAGGCTGCTTCAGACCCATGTAAAGCCTACGTTCCTGTGCACATGAAATGAAATCCCATTAGACTACAGTGCCCACATTCACAGCCAAATTTACTATAAAGTTTAACCCCTAGCTTGCAAGGGTAAAACATCTGCAACATGGTGTTGAATAATTCTTTTGTGATAAAGCTACATCTTGATTGTGAAATCTTTACTTCCCCTTTCATGAGTCAAGAGTAGTTTCAGTAGAAAATTCTCAACAGTATCTCATAAAGTGTAATTTGGAGGGGGGGGGGGGAGGCAGGGGGAAAGCAAAACCAATTTTTGACAGAGTAGTACAGTTTTATCTCCCAGAGCAGCAGTTCAGTTTCCATATTTGCCCATAGTATTTTGCCTTACAGAAATCAAAATAAAAACCAAAACATCCAAGCTTATTCTCTCGCCAGAGGGCATTTTTTAAGCTGATGTTTTATATATTACAGGACTCTTCTTATTCCAAAAGGATATTCAAAGTGCTAGGTCTGATCCATAAAGCTTAGGCATATTTTAGCACAAGCTTCATTCTAATATTCTTCAGGGTCCCCTTTATTACAGTAATCCTAATTACTGTCAGTTTGAGGCATAGGAGGTTGACTAAAGAAGCGGCACCTTTTGGCGAGAGTGTTGTACACTGTAAATATAAAATTATATCTCCATTTATCTCATGTTTTCTTTGGTTTATAACATCTCCTAAGAAGAAATTGAATGTTTCATCCTCTAGCAAAAAATTACATCCCCCGTCAAACTACCAACATTTTTTTTTATTTTGTTTCATAAAATATTAATACAAGTAAAAATAAAAATCTAGAAAAATATATCTGTATTTTCAGAGCTGCATGTTCATACAAACCAGCACATAAGCAAATTCTGGAAAGACTATATAGTACAGGCAGACTGTTCAAGTGTATAGGACACTAAATGTCAGCAATTGTGGAATACATTGCCCCTTTTTTCCATAGACGCTTGGCACATCATCCTCATTTTTATGATATTTATATGGTCCTCAAAAGCACATCTGAAACACATGATTCATTTAATTTGCTTAACTTCACCCTAGGCATGTAAGTAATGCATTGCTAATATTGTAAGCAGAGAAACCGAGACACTAACAGCCTGAAATCCAGCAGCTTAAAAGACACTCAATGGCTTTGCTATAGGAAAGATGTGACTGCACAAGGATTTGCATCTAGATGTCATATGTGCTAGACTAGTGTCCCAAAAACTGAACCACTCCTTGTCCTGCCCTGCTGCCTTCCCTGCACACCTAAATTTCAGCACAAAAGACTTCCCACCCAAGGCCAAGCAACTGGAAGCAGACCCAGCCGGTTGAACCAGGTCACAGGACAGCAGAGGAACCATGGTGGCAGACTGCTGCCAGCAAACGTGTCCTGCAAGGAGATCCTTTTCATTTTAGCATTCTCCAGAAAGCTCTGACTTAGCTGGCCTGTAACATTCTTGTACTTTTCCCCAACTAGCATCCTACAGGTCACACTACAAGTACACAAGGTATTGGTGCCACACAGAAAGAATGGGGCCGGCTGAACCTTATACTTAAAAAATGAGATTGACAGGTCTGATTGTGGATTTCTTTGCGGGAGCATAATCATGGACTCAACGACAGATCAATATGATCATAGTTGAAGACCCTTTACTAGAGCATCAGACA
>JANHGO010000012.1:33875371-33892141 GCA_024606505.1 Aquila spilogaster | reverse complement strand
GAGCTTAGAATCATAGAATCTTTTGAGTTGGAAGGGATCCATAAAGGTCATCTAATCCAACTCCCCTGCAATGAACCGGGACATCTACAGCTAGATCAGGTTGCTCAGAGTCCAGTCCAGCTTGACCTTGAATGTCTCGAGGCTTTCTAGGCTGTGAGGGCACATCTGTGGCTCATGTCCAGTTTATCGCCCACCAGTACTTCCAGACCCTTTTGGCAGGGTTGCACTCTGACCTTGCATTCCCCCAGCTTGTACTGATAGAAGAGGTTGCCACAACCCAGATGCAAAACCTTGCACTTGGCTTTGCTGAACCTCATGTGGAGCTCTTGGGCCCTCTGCTCAAACCTGTCTAGGTCTCTCTAAATGGCATTCTGTCTCTCATGTATGACCACCGCACCACACAGCTTAGCATCATCCATAATCGTGCTGAGGGTACACTTGATCCTACTACCGATGTCACTGATGAAGATATTGAAGAGCAATAATCTCAGTACATACCCCCAAGGGGGTACCAGTGATACTGATCTCCATCCAGATGCTGAACTGTTGACCACCACCCTCCACATGTGATCTTGCAATCAGTTCTTCATCTACTGAATGGTCTACTCATCAAATCTATATTTTTCCATTTTAGAGAGAAGGATGTTACATGTGACCATGTTTGCAATAAGTCAAGTTATCCCTTTCTGACCAAAATGGCAAAGGAACTGCAGATTGCTACACACAAAAATTCTTCTCAACTACCTTCATCATATGACTGGAAAAACGCAGCCTTTTTTGTGCTCTCCCTTAAAACCAAAGTGATGAGTACTCCTCAGAGACAGTACTTGCTTAAATACCAAATTACCCAACCACCAAGTATTTGGGCATCACACACACTCTCTCTATTTTGAGCACACCAAAGAGAAAAGGAAAACACTTCAGGGTGTAGGATGATTCCTTCCCTCAGAGTAAGTAGGCCAGCAAAGAGGCAGATGGCAGAAGCAAAACATATGAGATTTACTACACCATTAGGAAATGCTTTTCATCCAAAGATGTTTAAGTGCTTGAACAAGAAATTCAGAATCATATGCTCATTTCAAAGGCTAAGAGAAGCAATACATAAATCAAAAGACCTGTCCCACATGGCCAGTGGCAGAACTAAGGATAGGGGAAGCCAAAAAATGCAAATCTGAGGTCCCCCTCCCCAGTCCTATCTGAAAACATACTACTCATCCTTCAAAAATAACTATGAAGTGCTTCCTAGCTTCTGCAAAATGGAAAGTTATATTAAGATCATGTTAAACGTTTCCTTCTCAGCCTGCTTTTACTCTAAGGTTGATAAACAGAAAGTACAAATACTGAATCAAAACATTAGAAATTATTTCTTCTCAAAATTGATTATAACAACACTAGCGTGTGTTAGATCATTTAAATATATTTTCCAGTCATGTAGTGATACGCTTGGATAGGGTTTCTAAGCCACAAAACACATCTGTTATTCAAAAGAGCAGAGTACTCAGCAAGAGGATGCAAATGAGACCACGCAGAGCAACCCTGACAGAGAAACCTCATCCACCCACAAAGATGGGTTATGCATGTCGCATTTTCCAGTCTATTTCTCTTAAACATGTTTTGCACTTTCTACTGCTAAAAATAACTCTGTGTTACGTTAAAAAAGGAGCAGTGGCAGAAATCAGTGCATGCTGGCTAACCACTTTCTCTCTCCACATCACCACTTTTCCCCCTCCCTTTTTTAAAAAAAAAGAAAAGATATTGATCCATAGTATTTCAGACATTTTTAGGTTTACTACAGCTGTTGAACAGCCATAGTAAGCATGAAATTAGCTGAGAGTAATATATGTATTTTTCTTGTATAAGTGTTTACTGACACTCATATTAGTCCGGACTGGCTCAGAAAATTCTCCCCGCTACAGAAATACTGTGAGAACATAATACGACATAAGAGCATATGTGCTTCCGTGCATGCTTCTAAACATGTTTATTCATCATTGTTTAACGGAATGTATTTACTCTATGAGTTAGTACACTGAAAAAACAACATGACAAGTCTTCCCATCATGAGCAGAAACATCTTCTAAGGAAGACCAGGTTTGGCTTTGCCTTTTGTGACCTGGTAACAGAAGTAAAGAGGGCATTAAAAGAAAGCTGTATCTTTAAAAACATTCATCTTGGTATAGACCACCTTGAAAATATATATTTGATGCTATGTGGCACTTAAACACTATTACTCCTCCAGAATGTTCCACAGGAGTCAGTCACACCTATTACAAGCCCCACTCAAAAAATTAGCAAGATAGATCTAATCTTTTACTAATAACACAACATAGAACAGCTTCGCAAAGTACAATGTAGTTATTACTCATTAGGAGGGAGGACACAAATGTATATACCTCTACAGATTGTGTACCTTATTTAATGTTTCCATAAAAAGCCAGAAGAATAACGATCATATATCAATATTTTCACGTGTAATGAGATAATAAACGCTGCCTTAAGCAAAAGTCACCAAATAGTGCCACCTGGTGTGCACTGTTTAGCACTGTCAGCCAACTACCGTTCCCTGTTCTGCATTACCTGCAATTCACAGAATAAAATATTATACAGCCAACCCCATCACTCAGATTAGAGACTGAAGAGCTACATAGAGAAGAAAGGAACAAAGGAACAAGCAAACATCATGCATTCCTGCGGGAACTGGTGGGGATATAAACAGTGCATTGCTCCAGCGTGTCCGCTCTCAATGCCTCCATGATCCAGAAACAGGGAATCTGCATCAGAAAATCATCATACAAATACTGGGGCACATGTGCTGGTGTGAATGTCTTTACAAATACCATTTATGACCAACTCACCAACAAAGGTGAAACATTACTACTTGGTCTCTAGCAAGAACCTTTATTGTTTCCAAATTAAAAGTTAACCTTCTGAAGAATAGGAACAAATTGCACATCCACAGCCCTCAAAACCTAAACTCTCATGAATTCTTCATGACTCCCAAACTGGTAAGATAAAACACCACTGCAAACTCTAAACTAGGCAGGGTGATAGGGAGCCTTGATTTGAGCGCTCGCACTCTGTGGTGATGACTAAGGCAAATAATTAGATGAAGCATTTTAAGATACCTACACAGCGCATCCAAGTAACGCTTACCTATTTTAAGCAGCCACAATTCAGATGAGAGATAGCAAGATATTTTCAAAGCAGCTGCAATTCTCAAAGATTTTAACAAGTCCTTCTGGTATTTCATATTTCATCTGGTAATTCATATTTCATTCATACTGCAATAAAAAAACTGTCCATTTGCCAAAATGCAAGCCAAAGTAATTTTTTCTGGTCACACACCAATCCAAAGACAAAGGAATGTTTCTTCACTCCCATACGATATGCCATTATGATAGAATGAATTATAACTGAAATTAGCTAAACATATTGAAATTACACACTGATCTCCCGCCTGAATAGAATTTCCACAAACCACTTAACTCCCACAGGCTGACCAAACAGATGAAGCTGAGATTCTGTCTGTTCACAACAGAACCCTCAGCACTATTTTACTCCGTGGATCCTTCTGCCGGGGACAGAAATTTTACCACTGGGAAACTCTGCAACCTGTGTTGCACACCATTTGATCACCAGCGTATCTCAGACATAATCATAGATCCATAGAGGTATATCAGCCTGGTAGCCAACAACACACTTTGTGAATGAAATGAGTTAAAACAAATGAAAAATGCTATATACATGTAAATTATTAACAGGACTGATTCTATTTTTATGCTACTTCAATAAGACATTTTTCACTTTTATTTTACATGACTTTCAGTTTTGTATAAACAGTTTAAATGCTGATTGAATTGTCTTTTCTAAATTATGAAATTATAGTTTTAAGTATCACGTCAAAGGTTAAATTGTTTAAAGCCACAGAAGAAAATCAGTAATAAAGAAGTATCCATATTAATTACTTGTACATTTATTATGTAGTATTTAAACAAAAACGCCTAATCAAAGTCACTGCTCTTCTACATTGTGAACTGGCTTTACTTAAGAAGACATGCAGGTGAAAACTCTAGAAGGCCAAATTCTCATATATCCCAAAGGATCCCTTCTTCTGCATCAAGCCAAACCTCAGCTAAATACTTGATTGAAGGCTGTTTTCATCTGCCTTGCACAGATATTCATATTCTGAATAGCTATCTCTAAGTTCTTATATAATTTCACTAGGTGAGATCTAAGCCTTCAATCTTTCCACGTTGTTCGACTCTTCCAATGACTCTTTCAAGCCTTTCTCCTATGACCAATCATAAAACATCACAATGTCATAACAAAAGCTTGTGTTTACACAGAACTTATCTTTTCCACTAACTATCAAAATCCCAAACTGCTGTAATTTCCTCCATGAACATCCCTGAAAATCCATGTGATGGGCAGGCCACATTGCTCACGCTCAGCATTCAGTGACAAACAGAGCTTTAGAGCACTCATGTTCGTTAACAATTAGCACTGACAATCTCTGCATCTGTAATAAAAATATTCTGTAGATACGAACAAATTAATACAGAATATTCTTGTCAAGTCAGAAGGCTTTACTTTCTTTTTACAGATGGATAAACTGAGGCACTGAAACAATGACATCAGCATTCTTAACCTTGGTTAACTAATAAAGAGGGCATAAAACTGAATTCAAATATTTGAGGAAACAGTTGCGTTTAAAGAAGGACAGAGCCCAGGGCTTTGGAGTTCAGTAGCAGACTAAAGTTTCTAAACCCACTGTTAGGAATCTCACCTTAAAATATATGAATATTCTGTTAGAAACCTCAACAAGAAAAAAAAAAACAAAAACAAAAAACAAAAACAAGGTCCGCTCTGAAAGTAATGCCTCCTATTTTATGTTGGTCTTAAACATCAGAAGTGTATGCTGATGTGGGAGCAGAGGTTTAACCTTTCCACCAAAATTATTACGTTTTGTTGTAACTGAATTCCTCCATATGGAGGAAATTGCACCCATTGACATTCATCAACACTCACTGAACATTTATAGAGATCAAAGAGCAGACGCAAGCAGAGCAAGGTGGTGGGTGGTGCATTTCGGCAGTAGCTACAGTGGTCACCTCCGCTGGTGCAGATTGTCAGTAGTATGGCATGCAGGCTCTTGTCCATCACTGGCAAAAATGCATAGCTAATGGTGATGATTATGTTGAAAAATAGCGCTTTGTAGCTGAGAATTTGCCCTACTTACCAAATAGTGTTATTTGTGCTCATTATTGTAGTTTCCATGGAAATAAATAGGAGGCATTATTTTTGGAGCAACCTACATAGAAATAGCCAGAGATCTGGAAAATTTTAGCTTTATGGCTATCTTGTAAAGGCATACATCACAAGTTGTTTTTACTTTTGAATGCACCAGTGAGCCACAAATCCCAACTTCCCTGAAGCCAAACAGTCCTCTCTTGACAATTATCATAGCCTGTCAGAGTCTGAAGATTGCTGAAGGGTAATATAACACAGTTAATAAGAAAGGTTCAAGATAACGTGCTTGCAGTATATGACCATATATATACACACATAAATGTATAAAATCATGTACACCCAGATATAACTTTGTGCACAGAAACCCAGCAGAGAAACCAACTGTGTAATTCTGTCACTTACTTCGTACACCAATAGGGTTAACAGCAATACAAGTGCCTAAACCCTTTCTCAACCATACGAGCCCAGAAGCATGCGCCTTAAGAGCTTTGCTCAGTTTCTCACTCTCCAGGCTGCAATCCCTTTGGTACCTTCAGTTTGACACTGAGGTCACCCTCCACCCACCCACCTTGGAAACAGTAGTAATAAAATTGAGTATTTACAGACAAGAAGGCTTTCTGCAGCGTGTATGAGAGAGTGAAGTCATATGGGTTTATTAAACAGTGCTACTTTGATGGAAAGACTAAGTGGGCAGAATCAGCAGGTTGCACTGAAGCTAAATGCATTTTCACTATTCTGGGCAATTGGACTTCAGAGAAGCATCTCCATATGACAGTAAACGTGGCAGCCTCCATTCAAACAAAATGCTATTAACAGAAGTAAATCAGCAGGGGTCTCTCCTCACTATCACATTCCCCAAGGACATTCTCACTATAGAGTGATTCAGAAAAATTGAGGCTAACCCCTTTTTATAAAAGCATGTCATATCTCAGCATCAGAATAGGACTTTGTCTGCTAAAATTTGTTCATATTTTCACTAAGCCACCATCCATCATAGCATAAGCCATACTCTTAAATCCATCAGCAGAGATAACAGAGGTCTGAAAGTCATACAGCTGCATGTTATCCATATTGCTACTATATGCGCACCTCTTCCAAGAATACATATTCACTTCCAAAAAGCGAATACAGACTATTGGATGATACCCAGAGAAAACTTTAGGAAAACTCCCTTATTTCCTTTAGGAACTCCCCCTTATTTGCAGCATAATAAGGCTGGTTGAGATAAGGAAGTGGAACTATGACTTTAGACTCTATAAATGAGGTATATTTAGTTGATACAGAAAAGTCCAAGTGTTAATTTACACATCTTAAGTAAAGTGTCACTTAGAATACTACATGCAGTTCTGGTCCTGCATATGCAAGAATATGAATTTAAATAAGAATTTGTAGAGGACCTATTGCAGTGATTAGAGAACTTGAGTGTCTGCAGAGATATTGAGAGGACAGCTTATTTTGGTAGCAAAATAAATGCTGAGACAGAATATCTGACTTCAGAAATATGTTTAGGAATAAATATCAAGGGGGGGATGAAAACTGCTTAAGACAGATTAAGGATCAAACAGCTATGCTTTAGTCATGAATATTATTCTAATCCTGCAAGAGGATGCTGTCAGAGTAGCTGGTACAAGGAACCTGAGGTTGATTTGAGCTCAAGCTCAATAAATACATTAGAAAGACTGAATGACAGCACAGGAGAGTTTCAAAAGACAAAAATCACCTTGATATTTGAATCTGTGTGTCCAGTGTTGTCTTCTGTGCAGAGAACCATGAGAGATCATGGTTTCTTTTCATTACATTTGCACTCAAATCCTGTTCTCCAGGACTTTCTTTCACTGGCTACCTACACAGAAAGCTGGAAAGGATGCATTTTCCCCATCAATGCATAGTTTTATTCCTAATATAATATAATAATCAGAACAGGAAGAAAGCATCTTTTTCCTATGAATAAATGGAAATTCTGTGCAGTTCAAAAAAGAATTTGGGTGCTAGAACATTTACTGACAGTAGCATTCTGAAGACATATGTTCCTCATCTGTTCATACTTCAGCTGATCAACACTTCTTTGGCCAAAATACTCTTCCAGTATGTCTGATTCACACAGACTCATGGAGAGCTGGTTTGTGAAGGGTTTTCGCTTGTTTTGCTTATTTTTTACCTTCTTTTTAACAATGTCTTCCAGAGAATCATTTAGTAACTTAGTAAACCTACTTACACCACAGGGTCACTGATGTATCCTGTTTGCCTATATAGAGAGAAGTATGTATTAAAGTCTACAAATTTTTAAATATTTACTTTCAGGGCAACCCACATACATGGATGCAGGAAATCTTCTGTGGAGTTCTCTCAACTAACTGTCCACTGTATTTAAACTACTAGGCAGTTGGTGGAGTAATCAGATACATCTTCCCCATACAACTCTCTTACTCATTCAGCAGTCTACTTATGAAAGCACAACATAGTGATTATGGAGCACATGCTCCTTCTCAGAGCGCTCACTGCTGTGAAGTATCCAAAGTCAAATAAGGTAATCACCCAACATGTAACAAAAGCAACAGACATTGAATTTCCATGGCTTTTAAGACTTCAGGATCATGGAAACCTCCAGTTAGTCAACTGCCTCTAAATTTCTCGCGGCAGAAAACTCCAAGTCTGTGCCCCAAGCTCTGTCCGTCTGATTTGTTTGTGCTGAGCTTCTTTCCCTCTGTGCCAAGTTGCTACATGAGACATAGCTTTGAAATCCTGTAAATCCACGGTTAGTAACAGGCAGCAGAGGTGCACATCAACTACAGTAAATTAACTGTTTAAACCATAAATCACATTTATGATAAACACTGTAAACGTAATTGTTTAAAATGTTTATCTTAATAGTAAACAGCAATTCAAAGAAATCAATTTAATGACAGAATGTTTCCAGCTAGAAACAGTGCTAGAAGAGTTGATTATAACAGCAGACTGTTCAATTACCACAGATATGTATCCCAGTAAAATAAGATTTCTGTTTTCACTGTTCCAACAGCAATGCATATGAATGATTTGTACATGAGTATATATGTAAAAAAAGCTTATTGTAAATAACAGAAGTAACTGTTCTGATTCCCAAAACTTTAGAAAGCAGCTTGATAAGCTACACTCAGAACCACTGCTTTTTTGAAAAGTCGAAGTAGGAAGAGCGAGAATGATGTAAAGAAGTCAGTTTTCTAAAAGAAATAAATTGAAGAAAAAAGATGTGTTATAATATGAAGAATTGTGAATGGCTTGCACAGCTTTGTGCTTCTGAAAGCAGCGAAACAAGCATTCTGACAGACATACATAAACAAATGAGTCAGAAGTCAGATCTCATCCTGAGCTCCGCTAGAGTTCAGTACTATTAAAACATCAAACATTTAAATATGTTTCTCGACCCAATGAAAACTCTAGACTGAAAGGAATTTCTGTCCTCAGATGAGGCTTTACAGCCCTGATTCCCTAAAGACTATTACTGTTTTTTTTTCATATTCCCCCACCCCCATCACCTTTACTAGAAGCATTAGTAGAAACAGAGCAATCCAAGGACTTTGTTTAACATAGTTAAGTGAGATCAAACAGCCATACAAACATAACTACATTCCAGTGGCATTCCTTGGCTCTACGTACTCTAAACTCTATCTCGAAAAGTGAACACGCTAAAACTTCACAGGAAGCTGGAATCAGTCCTTGAGCCTCATGATAAAGCTGCTTTAGTAACAAGCCAAAACTACTCAAGATACTACAAACAGAAATTCATCTGATCAACAGTTATTATTTGAGACAGACAGAGCATAACACTATAATGTGACGGAAAGTACAGCAACAATAATGGGGCAGCAAAGCCTTTGGCTGCAGCAGCCAAATGCTGCAGCAGCTGTAGATGCAGAAATGAAGGAAAAAAAGCTGCTCACCTTCGGAAGGCCTCCAGTAGACAAGAATCGCCAACAAGGTGCCCTCACCTCCACTGCCAGCCCTGAAATGAGGTCTGGGAAGGGGTGGATCCTGGTCTCACCTCTTCTGGTCACTCAGCTGCATTGCATGCACCTGAGCTCCCCTGGCTTGGCCCTGCCTTCCCACCAGGTGCTCAATCACTAGTTCAGGCTGTGACTTAGCATTTCTGCTACACAGAGATACTAAACTGAGAATTGCTTGCTGCAGTAAAGCTAGTAGTCATTTTTAATTTTACCTCCTCTCTTCAGAAAATATTGACAACTGGCTACAAGTAGCTACGATCAGGGAAGACACACTGTATGAATAAGCCTAAATTATCAAATGGGGAGAAAGTGGTGGGGGTTGTTTGCTTGGTTTTGAGAGGAGTAGGCCTTTTTCCTGTTCTATTTCTTTTTTTAAATGTGCAGTAATATCTTAAACAGTATCTGGGAAAATATACTTGTAAAAACACTCCCCACCAAAACCCAAGGATATTATTTTTTCAACTTCCAAGAAATAAATGAATATTCAGAAAGCACATTCATTTCTTTTGATGCCATCTTTCATATAGGCAAGATAGACCCATTCCTAGAAGAGGAAGGCAGTGGATTCAAGATATTACTACTCTGGCTACTACTTCCTGGCTTTGCTCTGTCTTCCTCCCTGTTTTGTGACTAAGCAATCCAACTTGATAACGGTAGTGGCAAATTAAGTACACAGAAATTTATGGCTCTAGACATCAGAACTTCAGAAGAGAATCCAGCAGTGATTAAAACAATAACCATACAATACATAAATTTCTGTTCAAGAAAGACATAGCTGTCAGGGGACTCAAACTTACTACGAGGTTTAAATCCCTTGCATGGGAACACGTGAAACAATGCATTCAATAATTCATTTGTGATAGAGCTACATCTTGACTGAAACCTTCACATCCCATTCAATTAGTAGTTTCAGGAGAACATTCTCACCAGTACCTTATACAAAGTAATTTCAGGAAAAAGAAAAAAAAACAGAAAATTTTTGACAATGCAGCTCAGTTCCATCTCCCAGAGCAGCACTTCAGGTTTCTTTGCCCATAGCATTTTGCCTTATAGAAACCAAAATCACAATATCTAAGCATATTACTTTCCCAGAGGATATTTCTTAAGCTGATGTTTTAGATAGTACAGGACTCTCCTCATTCCATATGGATATCCAAGTGCTAGGTCTGATCCATAAAGCTTAGGCATATTTTAACACAGACTTCATTTTAATATCCTTCAGGGTCCCCTTTATTACAGTAATCTTAATTACTGTCAGTTTGAGGCATAGAATGTTGACTAAAGAAGTGGCACCTTTTGGCAAGAGCCTTGTGCGCTGTAAATATAAAATTATATCTACTTTTATCTCATGTTTTCTTTGGTTTATAACATCTCCTCAGAAGAAATTGGATGTTTCATCTTCTAGCACAAAAATTACAACCTCACTAATAACGTTTTTATTTTATTTCATAAAATGTTAACAGAGGTAAAAAACAGGCATCTAGCAAAAGATCTGTCTTTTCAGAATTGCATGTTCATATAAAACAGCACATGAGCAAAATATGGGAAGAGTATACGGTACCTTCATAGTCCCCACATCAGCACTGAGAAATGAGTTGTTAGAATATATTATAGTATGATTACTACTAGATTTTTTATTAGAACATTTATAAAAAGCATAGAGCATAGGTGAACAAAAACATTTCAGAGATGCTCTAACTCACTGATGGATTATTTTCCACTTTTTAATACATAAGGACATCAGTAAATGCTGGCAGGAAGGACTTTGCTTACCACACAACTACGGTGCATCACTTTGCCGTTGTATATACTGAGCTACCCCAAAGACACTGAGACTTTCAATTTAACAGCCCAGGTACATGTGAATATCTTAGCTTTTAGGTTAATGATTGTAACATCCTATAGCAACAGCAAGATAGCTAAAGCAGTGTCCACTTGTTAAAATTACACTACAGGCCTAATATTGGAGTGAAAATACTCTAGTCGTGACCACGTAGGTTTTTCACTTTACAATAATTTCCTGATTCCATTCCAAAAATGCATACTAGCCACGTAGTTTTAAAAGATTATAAAGAAATGACTCATTCCATTTGTGGACGTGCAGAATTTTTTCTTATCTATAGAAGTTCCCTGGTTTAGAGCAGGAGAGTAGAAGTATTTATTTGAGTAATGGGACAGGATTCCACATATGGATAGATGGATTTATGAAATATCAGTCCTGGCAGGGTTCTGAAATTAAAAGAGCCTAATGCATGGGAAGTGATATACTTTACAAGAAGGGAAATGTCAAGCCGTGGAAAAACTATTCCAGAAAGTAGCTGTGAGTTAAGTACAGAGTTCAGTTCTCTTGTCACTTGATCCTCTCCTTAGAATTAAGGACTGAACTTATCATTTTGAAACATGTAGAGTAGCAGCTATAAAAACCCACTACAAGATCTTCTGTATGAGAAGATTTTCTGCCTTCATACAAGTTTAAGGGATTGTCAGAGGTCAGAGAGAATTGAACATCCCCTGCTGAGTCACTTGTATGAAAGGCATGCTGTGGAATGGTGTAGATATACCTGCTCTTCACTGCTGTTGAGGTGGGACAAAAAAAGAATGGGGCAGCAGGACAAAAGACTTGCTCAATATCAATTCTTGGTAGGCCTCAATAATGGGGACAAATATTCATTTCTGAACAAACAAACATTTCCTGCTTTTATGAGAAACAAACTGTATTCAAAGATCTTTTCAATAATATCTGCAAGATTGATTAAGAAATTCAGGATAAAGCAGATAATGATATGTTGCTTATTACTCAGTTAACCTTATCTTTAAAAAAAAGAACGGGATTTTTGTATGCATGGAATTGGGAATATAGACACTTGCGGATCTCCAAATACCTTTTAATGAAGAAAACAGCTAGTTCTTGGGAGTCACAGAGAGACACATACTGCATCCCCCGCCCCAACTATTTATTACTGCTTCTCCATCTCCAGAGGTGAGTACTGCCTCCCCAGGAAGCAGCAAATATACTGTTATTTCCTAGCAGGGGGCAGAGTAATGATTCAGAGTAGGAACATAGCTTGCATTTAAATGCAAGATTGGACTGAACACCTTCCAACCTACTGGAAATGCAGTGTTTGTTTAGGAGATTAACAGCTGTTACTCTAAACCAGCTTTTATATTCTACGACTACTTTTGCAAGCAAGATTATCTTACATTTGAAATACTTTAAGCAAAGACCTATCATTGCATCATCAACATCCTAGTGTAAAGCAGCATTTTGATTAACTGATTCCATTTAAAAAGTACCCTCTTACCTCCCCACAGCGCATTTGTATCAGGGCTTTGTGCTGTAAGCAAAAGAACTATTGAATTGCACTCAGATACATTTCCTTACTGCAGAGTCTCCTGGATTTAAAAGGCAACTGCCTCCTGGTCTTTCCATAAAAGAAATGTTTATATGTCACCATTAAAAACTACTTTCATGGTGACATATCACCCCCTTTGGATGTTTAGAAAACAAAAGTGTATGAGTAATGGTTTCCAGAACAGAGATGAACTTCAACGTACAGGTATTGAGCTATCAAATCCGCACAGCTCCACAGCACAGAGGGTACGCTGCTACCTGTCACTGGCCCATGAATTTTCTGCAGTTATTTTCACTTTTAGTATTTGTTTGGCATAAGGCTTTGGACCATACAGCTCACTCCTCATTTGAGCAGAGATCACAATGAACTTTAATCACGACTGTACATCACAAAGTCTGCTGGGGTATGTAGTTCTTCTCTTCTGAGAACCAGGTACCTGGAAATTTGGCAGTCCACAGAACTGGAGTATTAACTCTTTAATTCCCAGTGCCTTAAATGATGTTATGATGTGGAATACAGATAACAAAAATCATAAAACCATGACAGTGTGGAACTGAATTCCTCTATGCAGAAAAAATGGTACCCATTGACATTCAGCAATGGTTACTGAATGTTTATGGAGACTGAACAGTGCATGTGAGCACACTGAGGTAGTGGGAGGTGCGTTTCAGAGATTACACCTTCATAACAGGTATGAAACAGAGTTATAGTTCATGGCTGGTGAAAATACATTGCTAATTATGTTGGCTATGTTGAAAAAGAGTGTTTTGTAGCTGAGAACTTTCTTTATCAAATAACATTGTGCTCTTTGTATCAGTTGTAGTTTCCATGGAAATAAATAGGAGGCATCACTTCTGAAGCCAGCTACACAGAAAGGTTTAATCATCTATAGGGTGAAAACAATTAGGTTGTTTTTTTTTTTTTGTTACTAGGCAAGGTTAATGACCACGGGAGTGCAGTAGACAAAGAAGATGCACACAGGTCTTCTCCAAAAACCAAAGCAAAGTTAGTAACAAGTATTTTAATGCATCTGAATCAAAACACTGTAGAAAAGGGACTCATATAAGCTGAGAATAAAGAAACAGTAGAGTGAGTGAAGAATTCTTCTAGTGGCATATGCAGCATTACTAGCAATAATTATAGCACTACTAGGCTCTAAGAATGGCTGTTTCTGAGCAGCAAAGACCATTATTGCCTTTAATAGCAAACAGTAATGTATTATTTTAAAATAGCATAATAAAGTCATGTAATACCTAGAGGAAACCTTTAAGGCTATGTGTAGAAAACTGTACTTTCAATAAAGCTAAGAACCAATATCGCTCCCTTCAGGATGAAATCAGTCTGTGAGTATACTGTGACACCATGTTGCTTTTTAAGTTGTTGTTGGAGCACGCCACTTTTCTGCTTGTTGTGTGGAAGTCTGGGGCTGGAGTTCACGCTGAGGTTACAGGTTTTTTCAGCCTGGTTGGAGACAGGTAATTACATGGGCTGCAAGCACATGTCTGCTATGACAACAGGTCACATTTCATTTATCTTTTGCTGCCATGTACACCCATTGTATGGGCAAAATTCAGACTGCATGCTGTACAGATGCAGGCACACAGCACTGGTTACATTTTTTTCAAACCATGCTTCTAACAGTGCAGAAAGACAAACCAGTATAGTAACTCCCAGGGTTTCTGCTATGAGTGATCCCACAGTCTGTATCCAGTTTATAAAATGTTTAAAGCCATATCTGTAATTCAGTAACAGCTGCCTGGACAGGCAAGAGGTTAAAAAAAGAAAGCCAGACCAAGAACCACACTAAAGCTGAAGTGCTTCTAGTAATTCTACCTTTGAGCAAGCTTTTAAAATTAAAGTTAAATGAATTTACATCATGTCATTATTCCTAGACCCTATGTAGTGCATACTTTATAGCCTATAGAGACAGTTTCAATCATGCTCAAGCATTAAGGTGAATTAGTGTCCCAGAGTGCCTACCCCCTTCTTCCTTTTAGCAGGTCTCTGTTTAGGCACAAGGTCACAAATAGAGATGAGCTGCATGCTACCTGCAAGTCCCTCATCTGCCTATTAAGGGTGGATCTCAAGCTTTATGGCTGCAAGGCTTATGTCAGCCAAGCCACCATTAGTTTAATTTATTAGGGGGAACAGCAAATGATATGATTGAAATAATGTATAGCCAAGCTACTCTGACAATACACCATCTGCTTATTACAGGCAAACCTGTTCTATTCTTTACCTCTGTACTGAAGCCAGTCTTTCCCTCTGGGATCACTTAATACGTGATCATTTTTTTTCCCCTATTTCATACCTTCCTTGTGATCAAAACTTGCCATTCTCTTCTCCTAGCAAATCTCTCTCTGCATAGTGTTCCAAGGTGTCTCCCCTCAACCCTTTCTTTTCTTTTCCTCTCCACATCCTTGGGGGAATTCTGTACTTTTCCAGTCTTTAAGTTTATTTCATTTGCTTTCATGACATCAGGAAGAACATTAAAGACTTTAAGAAAAGAAAGAATGGGACCCTAATGCAAGATTTGAATTAGAGTGTGTCCTTTCCTACACTAGAGATGGTGATATTGCAACAGCTGTTTTTCTATCTAGATCATGCAACTGATTTGAAGAACTAGTTTTATCAATAATCAACAAATACTATTTCCGGAACTTCTCAAGACAGTTCATCAACACGGACTATACACTTTTTGTAGCATCCTTACCTTGCACCCTTTTAGATGTTTTAACTCAAGTTTAATGAGGAATGGGTTACAAATGTGTTCTTGAAGTAAATCATGCTCTAGTTATACATATCCACTGTAAGGGAATCAGGAGAGCAAACCTCTTCCAAACAATATGGAGCAACCCACAAACAAACTATTTAATATTCACCACTTCTCCAGTTATCTACATCAGTGCTTCCCTTTAAGTCTTGCCTTAAGCCTGGTCAGTTTGGGCTCTGAATTTACAATGACACAAAAGTAACTGAAATAGTTCTGACAAAGATACTTACTTAACAGTTAATGGTATGTAAATGCTAAACAAATTTAAGACTAGATACAAACTAGTGACCACAGGCACTTGCAAAAATACAATGCTTCCTCACTATCTATAATGCTCTTCCACTTCAATCTGTTTTCCAGTTGTCCTACCCAGATACTTCAACCAGTTTGCTATTTCAGACACCTTCTTTAGAGGGCTCTGGAATGAGAATTCAGAAATTTCTTTCTGATCTAGACCCTGCTTTGACATCTGAAGTCATTTACCATCAAGTTGCAATCAACACCAAGAAGAGAGCTTGTTTTTTGTTGTTGTTGTTTTTTAAATATTGAATGATTATTTCAGCATATAGACATCATCTACATATTCATTTTGATGGTTCTCTAGAGCACAGGTATCATTAACTCAGACAGTTGCTGGATTTAAGTCGTTAGCTATTCCAGACAACTTCAGAGTTTTATTGATACAATTGATTTCAGAGTAGCGTACAGTTACACCTACTCTAAAGTTGGCTTGTTTAACATTCTGCATAGAAGATCTCAAAAATTTGAGGTAAATTTCCACTACTGGTAATAAGCAAGTAGCTAACAAGTATATTCTTTGAAACAATATTGTATTTAAGTATTTAGAGCAAAGGGCTGCTGAAAATGAAATGAAAAGAATTTTTCAGTTTGTACAGGCTTTCAAAAATTCTCTAATACAAACTGTTTGCAAGTGCATGGACAACACATGGAAGACGCTTTAATTTTCTTTAAGTGGTGTGTTCAAAGGAGCATCCAAGTATCTTCTACATTAATTAGATTAGTATTAATCACAGTAACAATAGCAAATTCCCCGGCAGGAAAAACTTACAAAAAACATTGCTCACTGTAACCCATATGAAACCACACATGCTCAATCTCTGTCTTTTTTAACAGAAAAACTTCCCGTGGCTGTATTAGTTTTATGAACTCTTCAGTTCCAGGAATTAGACAATTCACATTAGCAAAGACAACTCCAGTGTCACATCAAAACCTGGAGATAAATCTCTGAAACACGATAATGTAAGAAAGCAAAGCAAAAAGTCAACAGCTTCTGCTCTGTTCAAGTTGCCACCCTGATTGGATCACCGACAGAGGAGAGGAAAGGGAAAAGAGGGTAAAGAGAGAGGAGAGGGAAAAGAGGGAAAGACAGAGGAGAGGGAAAAGAGGGAAC
>JANHGO010000012.1:33862608-33875271 GCA_024606505.1 Aquila spilogaster | reverse complement strand
CAGTTTAAAAACATCAAGACCCTACTGTAAAGCAATATTATAATTAATCTGTTTTGGAAAAAAAAAAAAAAAAAAAAAAAAGTACTAAAGTACCCTCTTACCTCCCTGCAGTGCATTTATATCAGGGGTTGGTGCTAGAAATAAGAGAACTATTGAATTACATTCAGATACATTGCCTTACTGCAGAGTCTCCTACATTTAAAAGGCAGCTGCCTCCTGGTCCTTCCTTAACAGAAAGGTTTATTATTATTTATTATTAAAACCACATTCATTGTGACATACCACCCCCTTTGGATGTTTAGAAAGGAAAAGTGTATGAATAAGTTCATCTCTGTTCAGGAAACAGGTTAAGCACATAAGTACTAATTCTCCTTGTTATCTAATCCTCACAGCCCCTCACCACAGTAGGTACAGTCACATATCACTTGCCCATGAATTTTCTGCTATGATTTTTACTGTCATTATTTATCAGTCATAAAACTTTGGTCTATATAGCTTGCTCTCTGAAACAGCATTCACAATGAACTGTAATCACAGCTATACATCAGATTCAGTGCAAACAGTCTGCTTGTGTAGGGCTGCAAGAAAATTCACACAACATTTTTCTACCGATATCCTTACAACAAAAAAAAAAAGCTTCTGTAAGTGCTAATTAAAAGCCTAATCAGAAACAAATCAGGTAAATAATAAATACTTTCCCATGGCATTCTATTATTGCTTGCAACAAATTAACAGAATGTTGCTTTACAACATCACCATGAAGAGAAAATCATGGAGGTTCAGCAGATAATTGCATCTCCCTGATGCGATAAGAGAGTCCAAACAAAGGTGGCTCACTGAAGATCAGGTCAAAGTGCCGGCAGACCCCAGGAGAAGCCATCCAAAATCCCTATGCCCTTAAACTGGAAGGTCCTATCACCGCTCTTGGGCAAACACCCAGCTGAATTGCAGAGAAGAACCAATAAAAGCAGATTCTTAGCTTCACCAGTATTATCGCTGGCACAGGGAAGGAAGAAAAAAACCTGCCCCTGGCTGGAAAGAGGGCAACTCTGCCCCTTTTGGCCCAGGGTACACAACAACTTCTATATTTTTGTGAGGCCACCGCCTGTGTCATGCAATAACATGTCTCTTTGCGCACCTGATCATATCAGAAAATCCAAAGTAGGATTGTTGTACTGCTACATCTTCACTCCTGAGCAGACTACCTTAGGAACACTGCAAAATAAATAGAAAGGTCTAATCACCCATAGGGGAAAATGGATTTTGTCACTCATCAAATTTAATGCTCGCTTGAGTCTGGTAGACAAAGAAGATTCACACGGGTCTTCCCCAAAACCAAAGCAAAGTTACTAGCAAAGATTTTAATGTATCCAAATCAAAACAGTGTAGAGTGACTTGCATAAGACAGGACTAAAGCAGAAATAGGATGAGTGAGAGTTCTGTTAGTGGAAGTGCAGTATTATTAGCAATATCTAAGGTGCTAGTAGGCTCTAAGAATGATTGTTTTCAGACAGCAGAGATCATAATTGCCTTTAATAGCAAATTTTGCATTTATGTTTTTAAAAAATAGCATAATAATGCCTTATGAAGCCTAGAAGAACCCTTTAAGACAATTAATCTGTAGAAAACTGCATTTCCAATATAAAGTGAGAACCAACGTCTATGCCTTCAGGAAGAAATCAGCCTATGAGGGTACATTATGATGTTGTGTTGCTTCTAAGTGACAGCTGGAGCATGCCATTTCTCTACTCTTAGTGTAGAGGTCTGGGGCTAGAGTTCACTCTGAGGTTACAGGTTTTTTCTGCCTGGCTAGAGGTAGGTAATTACATGGGCTGCAAGCACATGCCTATATGCTATAACAATGGGTCACATTTCATTTTTCTACTACTGCCCTGCACACCCATTGTATGGGCAGAATTTAGACTACACACTATAAAGATGCAAGTACACAGGACAGCACATTTAAAAAAAAAAAAAAAAAACCAACAGTTTGTTTGGCTTTTTTTTTTTTTTTGAACAAAGATTATTACAAAGGAAAATGACAAACCACTAAAGCAATTCACATGCTTTCTGCTCTGAGTGATCCCACAATAGTAACACAATCTATATCCAGGTTACTGGATATTTAAAGCCAGAGCTGTAATTAAGTAACTGCTGCCTGTTGAGGCTGTAGGTTTAAAAAAAAAAAAAAATCCAGACCCAAGATCCACACTAAAGCTGAAGTGCTTCTAGTAATTCTACTTTTGAGCAAGCTTTTAAAATTAAAATTAAATGAATTTACAACATGTCATTATTCCTAGACCTTATGGAGTGTATACTTTACTGCCTACAGAGACAGCTTCAATCATACTCAGCATTAAGGTGAATTAGTGTCCCAAAGTGCCTGCTCCCCTCCTCCTTTTAGTGGGTCTCTGTTTAGGCACAAGGTCAAAAATAGAGATGAGCCACATGCTGCTTGCAAGTCCCTCATCTGCCTATTAAGGGGGGATCTTGAGTTTTATGGCTGCAAGGCTTATGTCAGCCAACTATTAATAATTTAATTTATTAGGAGGAACAGTGAATTATACGATTGAAATAATGTACAGCCAAGCTACTCTGTGACAATGCCCTATCTGCTTATTATAGGCAAACCTCTTCTAGTCAGTACCTCTATACTGGAAGCCAATCTTTCCCTCTGGGATCACTTAAGATGTGGTTGGTTTTTTGTATTTCTTATCTTCCCTGTGATCAAAACTTGCCATTCTTTTCTCCTAGCAAATCTCCCTCTGCATTCTGTTCCAAGGTGTCTCCCTGAACCTTTCCTTTTCTTTTCTGCTCTGCTTCCTTGGGGGAATTTTGTACTTTTCCAGCCTTTAGAAGTTTAATTCACTTGCTTGCAAGAGATCTGGGAGAAAGTTAAGAACCTTAGAAAGAGAAAGAATGTGACCCTAATGCAAGACTTTGAAGTAGAGTTTGTATCCTTCCCAACACTGGGAACCACAGTGTTATAACAGCTGCTTTTCTATCTAGATCATGCATCTGATTCTAAGATTTGGAACCAATAAAGTCAACTTCACAAAAATACTACTTCTGGAGCTCTTCATGATGGTTCATCAAGCTGGACAGTATACTTTTTGTAGTATCCTTAACTTACCCTTTAAACACCAACTCAATGATTATCAGGGAACCAACAGCTGAGTCTACGCATTACAAATAATTAGTAAGTTTTAAAAATAAATCTTGTGTTAATTATGTATTTCCATTTTAAGGGAACCAGAAGAACAGATCCTTCCAAATGATGCACAGTAACGTGCACAATAACTATTTTAACTTTCACTAGCTTTCTAGCTCTCCTCACCAGTAGTGCCCTTTAACTTTTGCTTTGAGTGTCCTTTTTTGGGGGCTCTGAATTTAGAGAGACAGGTTTTGATAGCAATACTTATTCAACATTTAGGAGTTCAAATAAAAGTGCTAAACAACTTTAGGAATACACGTGAACCACTCTCGCTGTCACTCAAGCATGCTGCGTTTCATCACTTTGCTACAACACACCAGCCTCAAGCTGTTTTCCAATTGTCATACTCTGCTAATTCAAACAGTTCAGCATTTTGGACACCCTCTTTAGAGGGCTCCGGAATGGGATTGTTCAATAATTACTTTCTGATCTAGATATGGCTCTGACATCTGAAATCATTTATCACCAAATTGCAAGTAGCCCCAAGAACAGAGTTTTTGTACAGAATGATAATCCCTGCGCAAGGATACCATCTACATACTCATTATTTTGACTGTTCTCCAGAGCGGAGGTGTCATCACCTCAAAAAGACAGTTGATGAATTAGACCTGTTAGTCATTTCACATATAACCTCAACATGGTTTTATTAGTATGGTGGACATTTAAAACAGCTTTTGTTTATATACTATACTAGGATTGGCTTATTTAACTTTCTGTATACAAATTCTCAGTAATTTGGGGTAGGATTCCATCACTCTGATGATAAACAGCTGGCTAACGGACATACATTTTCTGAAACCAAGAGTATTACATCTAGACATCTAGAGCAAAAGACTAATGAAACATCGAGAATTCTTCAGTTTGCACAGGCTTTTGAAAATCCTCAAATGAACTGAAAGTGCATGAACAACAAAGATGTTTTAATCTTCTCTAGATGTTCTGGTCTAAAAAGCATCTGAGCTTCTTCTATATTAATTAGATGATTATTAACTGCATTAACAATAGCAAATTCCCCTGTGGGCAGAACTTAGCAAAAGCATCCCTTACTGTAGCCCACGTGAAACCACACATGCTTGATCTCTTGACATTTTGTAGAAAAACTTCCTGAGGCTGTACTAGCTTTATTGCTACAACTGCAGAGTTCATAAACTAATGCACATTAGTTAATTCCAGTACCACACTGAAACTTGGAGACAGATCTAAGAAACGTGGTAGTTTTAAAAAGTGCCAATAGCTTATATGTTCACTTCTCAGGCTGATCCCAACATCAGCAGAGCTATAGTAGAGCTAGTGCAACGGTGACAGATCATCTTAAAATTTTCTATGTGATCCAGACTGCAGGGTATGAATGTTACTAATATATACAGGGGTATAAAAGGAACGACATATTCAAAGTACATTCAATCAGACAGTAGCAAAGCAAGTTATGTGCCTTCAACTGTGCACTCATATTTTGGTAGGACACTCAAAACCTCCATCTCTTGTGTTAATCAAATCAGAAAATATCCAACAGAATACACACAGCAATCTGGTATTGTTATGGTTCATTAATGGTTTCTCAGTCACTAGGTTCTCCCCCCCTGCCCCAAGAATCATTTGACACCATTTTTAAGACCTGGCTGTACATTTCTGCATTGCTAAAACACTAATGCTTCGATAGCATTAACAGCTGAATTCCTAAAAAGAGCCTAGGAGCACTGAAGATTTATAGTTAAACCCTGAATAGATATTTTTTAATAATGAGAAGACCTTGATGTCACTTCTATCCATTTGTCATTAAAGATTATTCTCACTTCTATCCTAAGCTTTTATTCCTGGAAATAAATTTCAGGAGAAAAAACATTTTAATAATAATTTAATTTTTACACTACAATCTGCTTTTCAAATCCAGAGAGTCTTATTGTAAAATAACATGAGAGGTAAAAGGAAGATGACCCTTTTTTCTCCCATTAGTTTGCTAAGACTATCATCAAAAGGTTTGATTTAATCACCCACACAAAACATGTGCTACGTTCACCCTCTTGTCAGTATCTCCCAAGGGCTGGGGAACTAGGATGTCAGTCAGTGACTACAGATGTGGTTAGATCAGCCAGACTTAACCCTGACTTAATCTCTCCTAGGTATCCTTTGCCAGCTGGGCTCCTGGGATTAATTTTGAAGCAGCAACAGTACTATTATCTGAATTTGAGTGAATGGGATATTCACTTTTGAACACAGACAACCTCTTAAATAAGTTTTAATGTCAAGACTGACACGCTAGTGAATGTCATGATTGTTCAGTAGGAATTGGATTGAGAAGATATAGGAAAACGAACAAGCATTATAAGCAATGCAAAATATATGGCTAATAAAGAAATTAGAACACTGGGGATCAGTAGTAACACAGTAATCTTATTTTAGGAACTGTATTTTTATATTAGCACACACTGAATCTTTTGACACCTAGCTGTCCAAAATGAGCCTTTAATGAGCGAGAAACAGCTACATATCAAATAACGTGTGTCCATGGCTACTTAACAGTGAGTTACAACTTTGAAATAGCACAAAATCATAGTTCTACTGCTTAAAATAGCACAGAGACTATATTTTTCTTTCACATACCCTTGTCTTGAGTGTGTTTCACTCTTCCTACCACTAAATCATATGAGAATCCCTCATGGTGTTCAAGTGCGCAGAGTCCCATCATTCTCATAAAACACATACTGAAGTAGTGAGCAGCTGGGACAGTAAGGTGCAGAGCAGAAAAGCTTTTCCCAAGAGTTTTTTTTCAATTAAGCATCTATTCCAAAGTCTTGTGTTAACAGAAAGACTGCTGCTCATGCAAGCAAGTTTCCAAAGAACTAGGATGTTATAAGCAAAGCTTGTTTACTCATCTCTGTTGCAGTCTGAAGTTAAGAAAGCTCATAATCAACAAAAAACCTCAGACAAATTGGTGCAAAAGTACGATCAATCTCATTTTGATTCCACAAATATGAGGCATGGGTGTTGGGGACTGGCTTTGGCTACAGAACAATAGAGGCACAATGTCAGGGCTTGGCTGCTACTTTTTTTGCAGCAGCTACTCTGTGGATGAACAGAGAATTTTACTTCTCTGCTTCATTTCTCAGCTTCCTATGACTCCTGACATGAGTCATAATTCAGTGTCAAAGAAAAACATTAGTATTTTAATGCTAAGGCCTTGTCTACACTGAAGACTTGCCCTGGTTTAAGTCGCCTCAGTACTTAGAACAGACAGGCATCAGGGTGCCGCACAAACTTCAAGCAGGGGGGAAACTCCACTGATGCAAAGCACAAGAGGCAGCAGCTTTGCCTGTACACGCTTAGAAACATCATACTGGTGCAAATTCACAGGCAGACCAAAACCCCAGTGTAGACAACGCTTGAGGAATTTCTGTGGATTTTTCCCCCCTATTTAGATTTTTGTCCAAGTTACTCTTTCATGTCTAGCAAATCCTTGAGTCCTTATCTGTTACTTCGTAATACTTATTAGCAAATGATCAAAAGGCATAAAAGAAATCTTTAAATGAGGCCATGGCAAAGCTATTAGGCTATGGCACAGAAATTAAGTCAAGTAAATGGGGGAGGGGAGATTCAGCTTTGTTGGCAAATTGTCTTGGACATTTATTTTGAGAATTAATACAAGTCATTCAAACCAAAGACTGCAACATTATCACAGGCACATTAAAATATATGCATTATGCACCACTCTCAGCTTTACCTCCCAGCGCTATTAGCCTAAAAAGCAAACATGGTTTTTAAAGCCACTTTTTTATGGTGTGCCATGACAGCTGATTAATAACTGCAGTTGCAAGAGCTGAAAGCTTAGTAACCAAAGCTAGAAAATTCAATCTCATTCCTATACAGATGAGGGGTGGGGGGGAAACTGAGCAACAGAACTATTAATAACACCCACTGAAATGTTTCCTTAACATAACAAGATTCCTTGCATATTCTAATTCTTCCATAGTCAATCTTTTCAAAAATTATTTTCAAATATGAAGGCATTTTATAAGGTAGCTGTGACTTTCCACCTGGTAGTGACAGAAGGTGTTAATGTGCTGCTTGTAAGTGAACAATGCAAAAAAAATATAACCCAAAAGTAAACACAAATACGGTGTTTTTCAAAGGTAAAAAGTGTATTGGAAATCAATAAGATGAGGGTGACTTATTTATGACACTGCTGAAAATCTTCATAAAATATTTTAATGAAAGGAATGCATATTTTTGAAGAGAACAATACTTCTCTATGAACAAAGAAGAACTGAAAAGAATACATTCAAAAGACCCAAAACCTGTGTCCCTGATCTCACGAGAAAATAATGGTTATTGCTAAGAACATAGGAGAAGAGTCAGAGATCCGAGTTAGATTTCTATTTCCAGAGTAAATGTTTCTCAATTTTATCCATCTTTTTACCTTGTATTAATCTATGTCCCTTACCACTTTATTGTAGCTTTTGGTAGTGTATATTATTTGTTCTGCTCCTCTGATGTAGCCTTTTCAAACAAATTATTTTCAAGTAAATCAGTCCTTGTTAAAGCTGATGATTATCACTTGTAAGTTACCAGCAAATACAGGCATAAAAACAATCTTCCAGTCAGAATTCTTGTGAATAGTCTACACTGCATGTATCCTCAAGAAACACATAACCAGTTTATATTCCTGGTCATCTAAAGAACACAGTAACACGATAAACAAAAAAACATAGCTACTGAAAATCTTTGAGGGTGTATGTCAGAGACACACCAATTGCAATGAATAAGTAAGGCAGCAGATAACGACCAGATCTAGAACACATTACAGTATTTAAAATATTTTCCTAGGTTAGGTTTGGGGCGGGGGGGGAGGGGGGGGGTGTCCCCAAGGAATTGCAACACAAGGGGCTTATTCTCTGGATTCTACACCTTAAAAAAAAAAAAAAAGTTCATTCTTAATTGAGACAGAAAAATAAGTCAGGTGTAGATATATATATCTATATATAAAATATACATACATATAGTTTGCAAGTGTGAAAAACACACAAATGTATTAATTTCTGAATATTAAGAATCCACGATATTTGCTCGTAGTATTACTACAAAGCCTCACAGAGTCATTCCAACCAGGACTCCCTGCAGTTACCCAGCAATTTGCCGGTGATTCAGGCCTGGTACTCAGACAGATGTTATACCAACCAGTCTGTTAGAGCCTTTTCAACTAGACGAATGCATAAACCACCGTAATCTTGCTCAGAAGCTATTTGAAACCTACATTGATCTTCCAGGTGGGAGTTTATGAACAGACACATTTTGGGAAGCTCCTACCCAGTGCAAAAAAGGAAGGTGACTTCTCGTACAGGCATATGACACTGAGGGTCCCCCACATAACCTCACCTCTGTAGCAAAGTTAGCAACAGACTTCTGGACAGCTGCAGTCACACATCAGTTGGCCATACCATGGAAGGCAATACCGTGCACATCCTAAACATACACAGATTGCATTGACTTTGCACATTTGCACAACTTGAAAGGCTATTATTCTGTTTGCAATAGCAAACAACATGATGTTCTGAGTACTCGACTCATTTGAGAACAATTTAAATGGACAAGAAACAACAGTGTAAATAAAATCCTCTAAACCTGTTCTCACTTTTCTCAAAGTCAGATCCCACAACTCAATCCAGCTTTGGTTTTGAAGAGGTTCTCCCCCATTCAGTGCAATTTCATGCTGAGCACAAGCTTCTGGAAAAAAACTACAGGTAAGGAATAGAATAGCCTGTATTCAGGTGTAAACTGCAGTTCATGTTAACCACCAACAAATTAAAGTAAAAACTGCAAGTGAAGCCTGTTTTGCCCAAGGCAGTCTTGTATGGAAATCCACCAAAAAGCTGAGAAAGGGAGGCAAAAGGTAAAAGTCACCATAAACAGTGATGCATATGAATAAAAGCTTCTAACAGTTTACTTTACTTCACTTAATTTAGCACAAGTCAGGAGTAACCTAACTATAATCAATACAAATATAACCCAATGACATCTACATCTAAGTACAAGTATTTACGTAAACAACTGTCACAAAGTCAGCTTGTGCACTGCAAAGTAGGTGCTGGAAAGCAACAGGAAACTTCAATTCAGCAGTAATTTTACACATGCACTTCTCTGCCCTGTCTTTCTTTAATACTTTCCCACACTACCTGCCATCTAGAAAAAGCTTTATAAAAAAAAAGTCCGTGCCATACTGATTTACCATCTATCTTCCAAATGTCATCTGGACACAGATTCTCCCCTCTTTCCTTAAAAGTCTTAATTTCTCTCTCCTTTCTACCATTTAACTTTATATCTGTATTATCTAACCACATAAAGCCTTTGAGATACCATTTCTACAAAAGATGTTATAAAAATAAAGTGGTAATACACTATATCATACTATATCATTGTCAGGGCTCTTATCTGAAGTTCACTCTATTCTGCAATGAACTATTTGTTCCCCAAGATAAACAATAAAACAACTCTGAAGTATTCTTTGTTTACAGTTCAGCCTGGTGTGCATATATCCAAAAAAGCCCAGCTTATTGCTCCACTGTTTTACCTACACCACACAAGATGAATTTTTGTGGTCTTGTGGTGAAGGCACTGGACTGACACTCAACAGAAGCAGCATTTGCTCTCACCCTCTATATTCTATTGAGGGTTATTTACTTCTGTTTCAAGGTATGTCTACCACCTACCGTGGCGTGCCCAAGTCTCAGACAAAATTTCTACCCATCATTAAGACATAAAAGATAACCTTTTCTCTTTAAAATAAGAACACTAAAAATCATCTTTATTACAGTGTTAGTAGGAAAAGCTGAATAAGATGTTTGCTGGAAAGATTTGGTGGCATTTTCTTTGAATGCATCACACAGTTTAGGCAATATTTCTTAATACAACCTTAAGCTATTCCTTGTTTAAGATATTACCCCTTATGACTTCCTTAATGCTTTCTAAGATCTTCTCCCACTGTGTTGGCTATTCAGGTTTATGCATTCACCATTCTGCATCTACCATACTAGTTTAGCTCTTATCTCCTGGATACATTTACCTCTACTTGCCATGAAATGCTCCTGTCTGAGCTCATGATCCACAGTCAGTTCATAAAAAAAGGAACTCAGTATAGCAAAGTAGAATTAGACGGACACAGTTGATGACATTAAGTTTTTAATCTATAGCAAAATCAGAAAGCTTCAGGGTTTTTTCTATTGTGTATGCACTTTATTTTGCACCATCCAGAAGCTGTAAGCATTATCTAGAGATATCTTCTCATACCCTTTGAAAGTAAGAGTCCAACTGCCATATTAGCTCACTGACCAAAACTAACTGAAATGATATAAGGCTTTTCAAAGGAGGGTACTACAATCATTTTTTGTTAATTCGCTAGCTACAAGATGGAATTAGATCTAGATATCCTGTTGTAAGGTGACACAGAGTGTTGTTTATTGAGTATCTACTTGCACCTCAAGAAACCTCAGTTATAACATAAGGCACAGGGTTTAAGAGCCTGGTTCACAAGCACCAGGAGGCCTTAAGAGGCCACGTAACGATACTGTGAATAGCAGTTCAGGCCTAGAGCACAGTAAGGGTAGTGGATGCATAAAAGAGAGTAGGAATCCATATCATGAAATATCCTATTTTAGTATACTGGGATACTGAAGGTACTATTTTTAATTCATTATTTGATTGTTCTTATTGATCACAAGTGTTCATTAGTGGCCAATCCCACCCTCTGGGATTCCTACCAAATGCTTACCTGCAAAAGTTTATCTGCCAGTCCAAAGCCAGCAGCAGAAAGCTTTAATTATGTCTGTTGAATTCGATGAATTTGAGCTCAGCAGTCAGACACTAATGTTCTGAGACACAGCAACCTGCTGCTGTTCTCTGAACAAAGCCATTTATAAAAATTAGTCACTTACAAATTTAGCAAGTATGAGAGACTATCCAGCTTTAGTCCTCACTCAGGACTGGAGACACTGCCCAGTAGAATAGGTTTTAGAATGCAAAAAAAAAAACACCACTCCACACACTGGAAAAATCCAGCACCACTGAAAAACAAGTGCAAAATGAGAAAGAGAAGAGAGAGAAAAGGCAAAGACACACTTAGTTTCTGTTAAGGGTATGAGCAGAATTGTGGAAAAAAACCTGCTCATTCTTGCGACTTGGCTAAAGAACCTAAGGCTGGCTGCATTCTAGTTCATTGTGTCACACAGAGGAATTAAAATGCATGATTCAAGGAAAGGCTAGAAGCTACAGCCAAAGCAACAATACACAAAAAGGGAAATAGCATTCAGAGGAGATTGTTCTGTACCGGCTCTATCTAGTTATGCTACACAAATAGCCATGTTACTATTATTTAGAGCTAAGAAGAGAAGTTTCAAGAAAATACAGTTGTGCCAAATAAGAACACTCTGAGCTTTGTCAGTACTGCTAGAATTGTTGCACAAGAAAACTGGGACTCAGAAGACCTGAAAATACCAAAACAGACTATATAGATACTGCTTGACTGAATGATTATGGTTGTTTCAAAAACTTTACCTTGTATTAATAAAAGAATAAGCACTTGAAAAAAAAAATATCTAAACCACAGATCAGAATTTCAATTGACGCAATAACACTTTTTCTCTGACCAAAAGAAATTAAAACATTTTTAAATCTGGTCTAGCAAAATTTGACAGGCTTTTTTCTTTATAAAGCAGAATGTGTACGCTGTCACACAAATTTGCTATCGAGGCCAGGAACATCTAAAAGCCCAAAGCAAACATGAATGCTACACATGTATAGAAAGACAGAATGCTTTCCCCAAAATTAACTGACTATGGCAGATATAAGGCCTGCACAATTCAAGGGAAAATATAAGACTGCCCTCAGGAGTAGTCTAACTATAGTACACTATCTAAAAGCAAGTGATATGAACCAAACACTTAAACAGTCTTTTTTGCAGAAATTTGAACCTGTTTTTTTCAAAGAAAGCACATGCATTCTTATCTCCAACTCCAAGCACCAAACCACTGGACAATCCTTGTTCACTGCTGTCGTGGTTTAACCCCAGCCAGCAACTAAGCACGACGCAGCCGCTCACTCACTCCCCCACCCAGTGGGATGGAGGAGAAAATCTGGAAAAGAAGTAAAACACATGGGTTGAGATAAGAACAGTTTAATAGAATAGAAGAAACTAATAATGATAATGATAATGATAATGCCAATAAAATGACAACAGCAATAATAAAAGGTACAAATGATGCGCACTGCAATTGCTCACCACCTGCCGATCGACACCCAGCTAGTCCCCGAGCAGTGATTCCCCGCCCCCACTCCCCCCAGTTCCTATACTAGATGGGACGTCCCATGGTATGGAATACCCCGCCAGCCAGTTTGGGTCAGCTGCCCTGGCTGTGTCCCCTCCCAACTTCTTGTGCCCCTCCAGCCTTCTTGCTGGCTGGGCA
>JANHGO010000012.1:33832822-33855087 GCA_024606505.1 Aquila spilogaster | reverse complement strand
TAATTAAGAAAGTTCCATGTGTGTGTTTTAGTCTTACGGATAGTTACTTGAAGAGTTTAAGTGGCTCGATTCCCAACACAACTGCTATGCTCACCCTCTTGTCACAACATCCAGAAGGATGAGGAATGTGAAATCAGACAGTGATTGCTGTGTGGTTGGGTCAGCCCAGTTTCACCCAGACTTCATCTCTCCTAGGCAATCCTGGCCAGCTGGGCTCCCAGAAATAATGTTTAAGTGAAAACTGTAATACTGTTGGAATCTGAGTGAATGGGGTCTTTGTCTCACTTCAACAGTTGAAAGCAGACAAGTGGGTTAAATAAATTTTACTACCATAGCAGCCATGGCATTAAACGTCATGAATTTTCAGTAGTAATTGGATTGAGGATATATAGGAAAACAAACAAATCTATCAGTGATGCAAAAATATGTAGCTCATTAACTAGAACATTGGAAAGCTGCTTGCCTGAGCAGGAGCCTCTGCTAAGCATCTATTCCAAAGTCTTTTTCAATTGAAAAAAATATTTTAGGAAACATTTTATACCCCAACCCTTACTGTTCTGTCTGCACACTTCTTCAGTAAGTTTTGTTGTTTTTTTCTTTTTTTTTTTTTGAGTAGTGGTACTATGCGCACCTGAGAATCATGAGGGATTCTCATATGATTTAGCAGAAAGAGCAAAGCATGCTCAAAGTAAAGGGGTGTGAAACAGCGCGTGTTGCTTGAAGCTGTGAAATGAATACTGTACTGTATCAGACTTGTAAGTCACTGGTCAATAGCCACAGGCACACATTATTTGATACACAACTGTTTCTTGCACTGTTTCCTGGACTGTTACACACGAAAAATTCACTACTGTGTTTCTTTATCAGCAATAATCTCACTTCAGGAATTGTGCTAGACTTCCCAAAGAACTAGAACATCAGGAGCACGGCACGTTACTCATCCCTGCTGCAGTCTGCAGTTATGGAAGCTCCCAGTTAGCAAGAAACTCAAATAGACAAATTGATGAAAAAGTATGATCAGGTTCAATTCAATCTACAAACATGATGCTTGTATGCTAGGGATTGACATTGCTGCAACTGAAGCCAGAGAAGTCTGTCTGCTACACCTTTTACAGAAACTATCCTGGGGATGTACAGAGAATTTTATTTCTCTGGTTTATGTCTTGATTGAAGTTAGTCTAAAAGAAAACGTTAATATTTCAATGTTAAGGTTTGGTCTACAGTGAGCACTTGCCCTGGTTTAAGCTGTCTCAGTGCTTAAAATAGGTAGACGCTGTGCATAGCAGGAGCTTCCAGCAGGGGAACACAGTGTGGAGCTTGAGAGGAGCAGCACTGACTGGTACATATTCATTGCAGACTGAAACTCCAAAGCAAACAACACTGGAGGAGTTTCTGCAGACTCACTTTCTCCCTCGGGTTTTTTTTCTCCAAGCTACTCTCTTGTCTAACAAATACTTCAGTTCTTATCTGTTGCTTCATTATACATATTAGCAAATGACCAAAAAGCAAAAAGGAAATCTTAAAATAAGGCCGTGGCAAATCTATTAGGTAATGGCATACTTTTAAGTCAATTAAGTCAACTGAATTGTAGATGGAACAATTAGCCGTGTTGGCAAATCATCTTGGACATTAATTTTGAGAATTAACACATTCAGGCTTAAGATCACAGCATTATCACAGGCACAGTAAAGCTGTATGCATCACATATCATACACTCAGCTTAACATCCTAGTACTACCAGCCTAAAACACAAATAGGGCTTTTAAAGCTACTTCTTTGTGGTGTACCTGGACAGCTGATTAATGACATCAGCTCCAGGAGCTGGAAGCTTAGAAAATGCACTCTTCATTATGCAGAGAAAGAGGGGATTAACTGAAGAGAACCATTAATAAAACCCATGGAAATAGTTTCCTTTAGCATCACGACAAGATTCTGTGCATATTTTAATTCCTCCATGGTTCATCTTTTCCAAAGTTATTTTCAAATGCAAGAGAATGTATAAGGTATCTCTGATTCTCCATCTGGTAGTGGCAGAAGGTGTTATTGCACTCAAAGTGAACAGTGAAAACAAATGTAATGCAGAAGTAAACAGATATGAAGGTACACAGTGCATTGGAAATCAATAAGAAAGCAACTTACACTGCTGAAAATCTTCCTGAAATACTTTAATTGAAGGAAAGCACATTTTGGAAACAATGATATTTTTCTGTAAAAAAGAGAACTGGAAAGAAGCCATTCAAAAGATGTAAAACCTCTATCCCAGATTTCATGAGAAATTAATAGCTATAACCAACAGGAGAACAGTAAAATTTGGGATGTGTTTCTCCTAAGCGTAAAGGCGCTTCCCAAATTTACTCATCCTTTTATCTTGAATTCCTCAATATCCCATAACCTTCCCCTCCCCCCCCACTCTCTCCAGCTTTTGGTAGCGTATCTGTCAGACGCAGCAACTGTAAGGAAGGAGGCAGCAGATAATGATAAGAACTAGAACACATTAAGGCATTTAAACTATTTTCCAACTTTCAGAAGGAAATGCAATATAATAGGCTTATTCTGTTGTCTCTACACACAAAAAAAATGTGTTCCTTCTTAATAGACCGAGAAAAATTAAGAGTCAGACATACTGTCTTTGTGGCTGGATTTAAGTTATGAGTTTTGCTCTCAACCTTTTCTGTTACCGAAAATGTGTTCTTCAGAATCTCATAAATAATAAAACTAAATGTATTTATTTACATATATTTAAATGTACACAAATATATACATATACTCCACAAGTGTGACGAACACACAACAGGCATGCATTAATTTGACTGTAATTTGAACTCTGCTCTATTTGACCAAACTACTTGAACAGAGCCTCAGTTATCCCAACAAGGACTTTGCTTAGTTTCCCAGCAACTTGTTGGTGCTTCAGCCCAGTACCCAGTCACTACCCCAACCAGCCTGAGAGTATTCTCACCAGAAGAAACACCTACACTATTATTACTTAGCTCCAGAGCTGTGTTTGAGAGCTCCAGGAGTCTTCCAGTTAGAAGAAAGGCACCTTGGGAAGCATGAGGTGTGCTACAGGCACAGCTGCCATCCTATGTGTGAGATTGAGAGCATGCCCTGTGAAGGCATATGACAGCAGGGACCACTCCATGTCACTGCACTCCAGTGGATGAGTGCCATACACACCTCTGGAGAGCTGCAATTGTTGGCCACAGCATGGAAGGGAGTGTGCTGCACACCCCAAGCACACACAGACAGCATGTGCACAACTCAGAAAGCCATATCCTGTTTGTGACAGCCTTGACACCATGTGTGCACTTGGCTCCATTGGGATCAATGTGAATGGACAAGTAATGGCAGTGTAAACAACATTCCTCTCTCATCTCTGTTTGTAGTTTTCTCCAAATTAGATCCCACAACTTAATCCAGCTTCAGTTTTGAAGAGGAGCTCCATATTCTGTGCTCAGCATAGAAATCGCTCTAACTTCTGGAGGAAAATATCAAAGTATAGAACAGAGCAGCCTATAGTGAGTATAAACTGCATTTTCTGCTAACTAGCAATAAATTCAGCACAAATCATGAGTCATCACTGTTTTGCTGAGGACAGTGCTGTGGAGAAATCCACCAAAATGCTGGGAAAAGGGAGTGAAAGACAGAACTTAACTTTTTTAAGCATGTGAGAAAAATGGTTCAAAAACCTGCTCATTCTTGTGAGTGGCTGAGATACGTTGAATCCAGGGCTGGCTGCATTATATAGAGTTCATCGTGCAACACAGAAGGGAATGAAAATGAATGACTCAAGGAAAAGCTAGCAGCTGCAAACAAAGAACCCAAAAACAAAGATGCACAAAAATGCACAATAGCACTTGGAAGAGATTGCTCTGTGCTGTCTAGTTATGCTACATAAATAGCCTCATTGTTACTGTTGAGAGAAGCTTCGGAGGGAAAGAGTTGAACTAAAAGGTCATTATTTGGTTAGTCACTTCTGTTAAAGTTGTTACAAAAGTACACTCAGAATTCAGAAGATTCAAGAATACCAAGAGTTTTCATATATATTTCTTGACTGCCTGACTTCAATTGTTTTTAAAATGTCACCTTGTATTATTCATGAATAAGCATCTTGAAGAAATACAAACCACAAGTATTTCAACTGATCCAATAATGTGTTTTCTCCCCATAAGAGATACTAAAAAAAAAAATCAGATTTGGTACAGCCAGATGTAACAGGCTTACTTCTTTATAAATCAAAGTGTATCCTGTCACAAATTTGCTATGCAGCCACTAATATCTAAAAGCCCAAAGCAAGTATGAAGGCTATGTGTACATATAAAGACAATACACCTTCCTGAAAATTGGCTACTACAGAAATAAGACCTGTGCAATTCAAGGAAAAGTGTAAGACTGTGCTCTGTAGAAACTACTAGCACAGAGCAGGTGATATGAAGCATAAGACATCAACAAGTTGGGCTGGGGGTTTCTCAAGGTTTTGTTCTTGTTGTCTTGTTGTTGTTGTTTGTGAGGTTGGTTGTTTAAAAAAATGAACTTCTAATATCATTCCCAAACAAGATGTGCACATTCTTATCTCCAGCTCTCAAAGAAACTGAGCAGTCCTTCACAGTACTCCGTTAGGTACACAGTGAACGCACTGGATCAATGTCTACAGTTTTGCAGTGCTGCAGCTCTTTAAGGAATATTTGCCATGGGATGGCAGACAAATCTATCAGAACACTGCAAGGAGCCAATCCTATTGATCTTTGATTCCTTGCTTGCTGCACATACAAGAGACACCCAATTAGCATGCCAATTTCCCATAGAAAACTGAGGAGAAGCTGTTCTACCTCTTGCTTTCCCAAAGGGAACACAGTGCCTTCTTTAAGCACACAACAACATTATTCTTAATTCTAGAGTACAGAATCTTTTAGCAAATATTAACCAAACTACTCAATTGATTTCATTTGCTTTGCATTTCATCCGTTCGCATTCTCTATGCATGCAATTCATTTCCTTTGGACTAAATTTGTTTTGCAAACCTTTCACGTAAGCAAATACTGGGAACCAGGACAGTTTTGTGTATCAAGCCTCTCATTTCTCCTTCCTCCCCTTTCTAGCAGACAAGTTGTGCATCACTGAAAATGATTTTGCAACTAGAAACATACACTGCTGTTACTTTTTGAATACTTGCTTTTTGCCTGTCAACCAAAAAGGGAGAATTAAAGGTATGTCTGCTATGTTAGTTATATTGACATTTAATGTATTGTCTAGTCATATAACTTCCAGTAACTATAATTTTCAATGATTTTTAACAAAACATACAAAGGCTATATGAATGATGTTGCAAGCATACATATGCTGGCAGGTCAAAGACAACAACTACTGATTTCTCATCAGTTGTCTGCACATTAAGTCTACTGATAACTCTACCAATAGCACCTAACATGGATGCCAAGGTACTCCAGCAAGATATTTGTCTCCTTCCTTAAGTCAGAAAATACTAACATGGAGTTGCGCTTTCCAGTCAATACAATTTTAGGCCTATCTTATGAGACCTAAAAAATGAATATCATTAATATTGAATATGAAGTTGCACTTAAGAAGTTTCAGACTGGACATTAAGAACGATTTCTTTCCATGAGAGCAGTCAAGCACTAGAACAGATTTTCTAGATAGGTGGCTAATGCCCCATACCTAGAAGTATTCAAGAGGCATTCTGATAATACCCTTACTAGTGTGGTTATTTTTGCTTCAGTATGGTGAGGCAGCTGAACTCAATATCTGATGGCTCCTTTTGATTATATTATTCTGTATAATAAATATTTCACATGGATTAGATTAGCGAATGTAAAAAGAATATATTTATAAATGGCTGAAATCAAGGTGAAGAGACAATCGTAGTCTCTTACACCAAATTCCATTTCCTATGGTTTTAAGAAGTCATTCCTATCTAATATATCAAATGGGGTTCTCTCTCCTACTGAGGTACACTGTTTTGATTTACATGCTTGCTCCAAGTAATACACAATTTACATTGCCCATGAAAGTCTGCTCCAATTATTCATACCCCATGGTTAAAAATTTATGCCTACTCCATGGTTTGAACTTCCTGGACTTCTAATGTCTCGCTACAAACAATTTAAGACTTTCTGCAAGTTCAGCATCCCATCTTTTCTTACTGTGCAGACAGTTACAATGTTATTTGTTATTAAACCTTCCTACTGCTACATTCTTCAGAAGCTCTGCCATTTCTCACTGTTAGAACATGTCTCCATGCCTCCCAATACACGTGAGATTTCAGCATTCTCTTTCTAGATCAACAAACAATTATATTTGTTTTGTCATTAAAATGAACTATAAATTTCCAATATTTCAAGGTCAATTTGTTACTACTATACATGGATAGAAGTATAGGGACTTAGATGCCTTAATGCAATTTAGTACTTTTACTACTGAATAATAGTGATCTACTTTTGTCCTTAGCCTTGATTACCAGTTTAACACAAGTTCAATATTAAGTCTATGCCTAAGCATATATATATATTATATATATATAACTCCAAAAATGTCACTGGGCTTGTTCATCTTTTCATGCAGCTTAATACCTTAGTGCTTTTTTTTTTTTTGCCTTATGAGACTAAAAGAAAACATTGATAGTCATCATAAATAGCATACCAAATAAAAATTAATAAGGGAAAGAGCAAGCATTAGTAACTTCTGTGTTCAACTGCCTAAGTCCACTTTTGAGTTGATTCTCTACTGAATCACATCCCTCACATTCGGAAACAAAATAATTTCAATGATGCAGTAAGATCCCATTTAACACAGAGAAATTAAAAGCATCTCCTTCCATCTGAATGTTACTTTCCCTTTCATAGCTCTGATGGTTATTAATCTCTTTTCCCTGCTGCCCTGTAAATTAGCATTTTACTCCAAAAGCTTCACATTTTTTTTATCCTGCACTTTCTTACTAAGAATGTGAATGGAGAAGTCCTGGAGTTCCCAGTACCTCATCTAAGGGGGATGCTGAAAGAAATATATGATTCAGCATAGGATCAGAAGGTAGTTAACAAAGGATAGTTCACAGAATGGGTGAAACTGAGAGCTCACTGCAATACAGTGCGCTTTCATCAGTGCAAAAGGTGCAGCAACAGTTTTACTTCTGTTCAAATGAGCATTAAAGAGTTTGGATTTTCTCCAGACTATTCAAAATACAGCATAAATAATAATTGGAAAAGTTCAAAAATATAATCAGCGTGGTCTTACAGAACCTGTACTCAAAGCCCAATCTGAAACTGAGTGCTTCCAGTCTTATGTGGAATTTGGAATGCACATTTTTTGTTCACGTGCAAATCCATATACTATGCAGTTCTAGAAAACATGTGATGACTCTTACAACAAGGACTCTTCCCAAAAGTTTTTGAATATGCTCACTTCTGCTCAAGCTCTCAAACAAAAAGAAATGCAGTAGTATCAAATAAAAAAAAAACCCACTGAGTTCAGATTTCACAAGTCTGTTTGGCATCATGTTGGCTAGTGCTAACTGCTCACATTGGATGACACACACTGCTCAATTCTAAACGCAGCATTCATTGTTGAGTGTACATAGCCAAGAAAGCTAAGGCAAAGAATGCAAGTGAGAATCATGGAAATATCTGTGGAAACCAGGGACAGAATCAGTTTATGACCTTTAAATTCCGGGTGAGTTAGCCACTAAGCAATAAAGATCCTATTTATGTCCCACTTGTCTTAATAATCACAGCACACATTTTTCCATGACTTTTGCACGTTGGTTTCTTTTTGGTATCAAATCGTTTTCATTTCCAGAAAAAAAAGATGTCAAGAAAAGAAATTATGTTGGGCTTTTTCTTCTGCTAACTCCTCAAAAAATATATATATATTTTCGCACTGGTAATCAGATTCAGATAAGAAATATACAGTATGATGTGCTATTTAAACAATCCACAAGCATTAGAAGTCAAGAATTGCTCTGTTGAAGGCAATCAGAAGTAGTTAGATTACATAGATTTGTGATCAACAGGCAAGCCAAGACCCTCTGTTTCATCCACTTAACAGCGTCACAAACTTTGACCCCAAAATTTTATTAAGTGACATAGCTTCATTGTCAGGAAACAGAAAAACAAAATAAAACAAAACATCAGAAAGGCAAATGATGATATATTAAACTGGAATCTACCACTCGGACCACTGTAGCCTTGGAACCAAACAAACGTAACTCAGCTTCCAAATTAATTCTGTCAGAAGAAAACATGTGCAGTTTCAGAACTGAAGCCTTGTACCATCTTTGTTCCACACAGCCTAAACACATTTGCCAAAGCGTCTTCTGGACAAGTGGGAAATATATCAAAAACAGCACAGAACCATACTGACTTATCAGATTTCACTAAATGGTTTCTTTGTATCCTTGAAGAACTTTTCTGCAGGCCTGTGTGGGCTTCTGTTCTCATCACAGATGACTGTCAGACAGCAGCAGTGCACATTGGTATGCTAGTCACATCCAGCCCTCCATCCATCCAGAGACTGCAATCAGGTACCTGATAATAATGCAAGTCACAGCAGCTGGACTGCTGCCGCAGTGAACTGATTCATGCTGGTGCCTTGATGCAAATAACAAGGACACCGGGGCCAGAAGATGTAGGATCTTGTCTTTATAATACAGATGCTATTTTTGAGATGGAACATTCTAGTCTCTTGCTTCTCTTACAGGTATGCAGTGTACCTACATTCCCTCTTAGCCTTTGGCTGAAAAACAGCATTGGGAAATGTACAAAAAAATCAACTGCCATGTAGTGGAGGTTGGGGAGACAAATGTAATTTAATCAGAAAACAGCTACTGTCTTTTCAGTACTCTGGCACTATTTCTTACTGCAAGTGATACGTTCTCCAATCACCTTTGGCACTGGGTGGAAACTTGTCTAATATCCTTGATGCATAGAATGTAAGGAAGAGATTAGTCAAACACTGCTGAAGTGACTATTGATCAAAGAGGCAGCTTTTTATTATGTTGAGCAGATACATTTTCTCCTGTTCATCTCTTTCTTACCGCATGATTTTATGGAGATTCTATATATAAATGTAACTCGCAAATAAATAAAGCTACTAAGTTTATATATGATTTTTTTCCCTCTCCAGTTATTGTCCTGATACCTCCATACAGTTAATGTCAAATCATTCAACAGAACAATCCTCAGGTGATGTATACCTCCAATACAGCTTGCAGAACAAATGATAAATTGAAGTAGCAGCAACTTAAGGTATTGTCAAACTGCACTTAACTGCAGATACTAAGTAGGAGAAAGTAATTAATTTCTTTATCCCACTTTATTCTTGCTCAGATTTCTCTCTTGGACAATGGGACGTGAAGTATGTATATTGGTAACAGATGAAAGAGAGACCCAAAATTAGTAGGCTTCCTGTTTTCCAAATGCATTTGGGGATTAAATTGCTCAAAAACCTTCTGTTTATGTTGTCCAATTACATTAAGTAAACTGGTGCCAGTAACGAAACCTCTGCTGTTAGAAGGCAATTCATAACCTACATTCAAAGACAAGTTTTGTTTGATGCTTTTGAGGATTAAAGGGGAACAATAGCAGTGGTGATAGAGTTGCATCAAAAAGAAAAATAAATATCAGCAAAACTGCATTTAAGTGTTATAGTAACAAATCTCTCATCCATAAGCACTGGTGCACACAGAAACACTGTTCTTAGCTATACGAAACATGAAACAACTCAGATGAGGGACAAAACCAGCTAATCAGAATAGACTCCATGTACTGATAAAATCAAGTAACACACAGCTCAGTACACTACCACAAGGTGCTTAGAAAATGGAATTACAAATCAGAAGTCAGAGATCCTCTCCTGAAGGATTCAGTGAGGTAAGCATGAGTTTATGGACTTCATATTACTCTGGGTAGTAGGCGCTGAACTACTATACAACAATGAACAGGTTAAATTACTCAACTAAATTTCTTTCAAGCTGAAGTCTTTACAATTTTGATACAACAGGAGTTATTAAATTATTGTTTAAAATTGAGAGCTAAGCCTTTATATCATAGCAGATTTTTGAAACCAATATGCTTACTGGTTCAGTTTGTCCATCTCTAAAGCAAATACAATTTTACATTCCACAAAATTTAAGGGATTTAATCAACAATCACATAGTACGTGGCAGCATTTTAAGAGACAAGTGGTAGTAGTTCAAAGTTTGATTTTTAGGTTTTTTTTTTATTCCCCCACAAAGACTAACCTGCATACTATATCCAAACCACTGAAGAATGCTGCCAAGTCAAAAAAAGAGTAAAGTATCTCAGAAGTCACCGTGGTTAACACGTGCAGAAACATGGCTTTATATCAGAGCCTATGGTGCAGAGAATGACCTTGCCCTCCTGCTTCCACCTCCTAGAATCTTCTCTAATCTCAGCCATACTCAATAGAAGTACTCCTCCAAACAGAGACAGGTTAAAGACTGTTTCACACTCCCTTGAATTAATCCAGCTATCAAAATAGCTCAGCAGTACAATAGCCTGTGTCAATAATCTTCCAGCACTGTCCACTCTGTTCCACAGCATCATCACTGCTATGCCAAACACTTGATTTTTGTACTCCCAGCATTTCTAGAGCTTGTATTTACAACAAGTGACCAGCTGGAACTGCCTTAAACCAGGAAAATCTAAATTCATCCCATCCAAACTGACACCAACTGCACCAGTATCTTCTGCCTCTCAGCCCTCCATCTGGGTCTCAGTTACAAGCGCAGTCATCGTCATCCCACCCCCCCCACCCCCGCAGCAAGGACAACTCTTGCAGCCAGCAGGAGTATATGGAGGTGATCCTGCCCCAAGGAGCCCGAGACCTCCACTGAGTGCAAGAAAAGCAATTCTGAACAAGACAATCTGCGCTCTGACTTGCAAAGCCATCTCATACACTGGACTGGAACACTTTTCTCCAAGAACCAACAGGACAATCAGATAACCTCAAAGTTGATGGCCTGCCTGTGCTGTAGCCAGGAACAGTGATAAACATACATGGGCCTGCAGGCAAAAATGGAATTCTGCTTATTCACATACACAAGGCATTTCCCTCTGACCAAAGGAAACCTTGGAACATTTGCTGGTTACCACAGAGCATTTTGTCCTAAGGAGAGATTTAACCCCTTCCATGTCTCACACAGCAGCCAAAACTTAACATGTATTATCAGGTGCTTGGGTTAAATTATTTCTTTGGGAACAAAAACTAAATTTTCATGCCTATCTTGAATAGTAATGTATGTCAAGAGGCAATAATAAAGTGGATGCTTGGTGCTCTTGACAGTAGCAAGCACAGAGAGGAAAGCAAATGTGAAATGAAGGCAACCATATGCTTTAATACCTTCAGCTCCTTTCTTAAATATGGGGAACTTTATCTGCTGTGGATATTCTCACCATAGTTCCTCAGGTATGTCAACCTAATTTAATCATTTTATTTATATACAAATATTGCTGCAGAAAGTGTAGTAGTAGATGCACTTGATTTACAAAGCAGACATGTTTGTTTGGTAAGGACTGAAGTTCAAGAGTAACCACCTTTTCTTGTACCACTTTTAGGTAGATATTAGAACAGCAAGACAAGAAAGATCATGGTCTTATGCTTCATGAGCATTCATGAGCTTCATTTAATAATGAACATCAATATGCTATAATCAAAGTACAGGAAAAAGGCTTCTTCAAAGTCTTCATCAAAATTCAAGCCTGGAAGAACCTGTAATTTTTTGCTACTTTGATACAATTTACCCTCATCAGTAAAAAAATAGACATCTCTATAACTTGTGCCAAATACAACCGTGCAAACTTGGAAGTCTTTTTTACAAAGATTTCCAACTAAATGAAACAACTTGCTGACAACCAGATGCAACTTTAAGTGTCATGTAAAGCACTTTCTTCAACTGAAGCAACACAATAGACTACAGTTACATATTAAAACTGATTGTTATCTAGGAAATGAGACTGTGTAATATCTTTAGTACCTTTTCAGTTCAAAGCATGATAAACAAACACTGCAACTCAGATTTGATTCATCAGTTCAGGTAGCACCTTTGATAAGAACAATATATGTTCTCTTGCTTATGGAGTGCAAAATCTTTCAGTCCTACACATGAGAAAGCTCCTGAAGCTAAATTAATTTAGCAACCTGAGTACCAAATTTTCTCCTGGAAAATGTCCATGATCGTTAGTTTTCCCATGAATCACCGTCTGTACAAACATACGCAATTACTCTGTTTGGAGCTTCTTTGTGTACGAGCAGGACTTCAAAGCAAGTACATTCTCAGGTCATAAATCAATGATGCTCACTGCTCCACATCTGGAATACAAGTCCATTTTGCCCAAATCTTTTCAAGGTCCCAGAAACTTTGTTTCTCATACTCCAATGGGAGAAACTGTGCTGCGGGATTAGTGATTCCACTGAGGACTCACTACAGGATATTAATACAGCTCATGTCCGTGAAGCAACACCAGCGTTTGTCTAACCTGAGGCTAACATACTGCTCCCTTATGAGCAAACCTGAGTAAAATTATACATTGTCCTCTCAGTAGAGTGGCAATCAACACATATCTTAGATACACAAGTCAAGATCCCAGGTGACCAAATGAGAGAGAAGTGACACAGTGAAGCCACAAGCCACTGGCTGCACACCACCACACCCAGTAGGCATTACAAGCCCTTAGAGAGCCTGCTCTTCAGACTCGCTGTGAGATCAGTGGACACCTGGGGATCAGTACAGACAGTTTCAGAAGAAAGAAGGTGAGACCAGGTACAGATCTCACGGTGGAAAATATAATAGCCCCACCAAAGCCCTCTCCGGGCAGCAGCCTGCTTCCTCCTGGGACAGGCACCATCCTGCCCTGAGGGGAGATGCAGGGAGATGCATCAAATCTTCCCTTCAGGCAGTACAGATAATCATTACCAAATTTCCATTTAGATAGAAAATCCTTTGGAAAAGCTTGTTCTACTCAGGAAAATACCAACTGTCAGGCTCCCAGGCTATCAACAGCCTTTCTCTGATCTGACTCACCTCATCCAGGGCTCATTATGTCTCCAGGGTCCATTTCAGGACAGATCCAGGCTCTCCCTCCCTGCCCAAGTTACCCTGCAGGGCAACGTCCTCCAGATGGGAGTTCACTGAATAGCCCTTCATCCATCCTCTGTAGCTCATTTCAGAACAAGCTCTGGCATACTGCCTCCCTCCTCACTGAAGGCCCCTGTAGCTGGCTCAACTGGTCTGAGTCTGTCAATGAATACTACCACCAGCACCCTGATCTGCCTGCTGCACTCAGGGCCTGGGGGTCTAGGCTGATGGGGGAGGGCACCTGCAGCTCCTTGCGATAGGGATGAGCTGCCCTTCCGCACCCCAAAAACACGGCCATGGTTCCACCCTTTACCATGACCGTAGCAAACCACAGCCCAGGGAGTTACCAGCAAATGCCCCTAAGGCTTAAGGAACGTGCACGCTTGGGCTTTATTTTTCATAGATCAGTACACTACTGATCTGACACTACTACAAAATTCAGTGAGTTTGAGGAGTTTCTTTTAGGTTTTTGAGGGGTGTTTTTGTTGTTGATTTCCATTTGTTATCTTCATTTATTAAAGATCAGCCATTAACGACTTTCAGAATTTCACAGAGCACACAAAATTTCCAGAAGCAGTCTTTCAACTGACTTCAAATCCAATTTAGTCAGACTTGGAGCAACTGAAATTACACTCTTATTTTGGATTTCTTGTTTCACCCATGCCCAAGCCCCCACCACCCGTTTTAGCTATTCTACAATTTTAGATCAAGTTTTAATGACCTCGAATCCTAGAGCAACATGCAAGAAGTATCCAGGAACCTTGTATTTCTTACTGCCTTCTGACAGAAGCACTAGGATCCTCAAAGTATCATAGTCTGATATAATTCACTGCAGATTTCCAAAACAGGATTTTAAAAGGCCAAGAAGCTTGAATGAATATTTGTTGAAAATATTACATCTATATGTATTTTCCAATGTAGTTAATTAAAACTACTGTCAGAGCAGCACTGGAAAATAAGTTCTGCTTTTGTTTAAGTGTAACGTAGGTTTTACTAAAGAATTATTTTAGTGGTAAAATTTTGAAATAGAAATTGACTAATAGAATGAAATTTAACTTAAATTTGGAACATAACCTATTTCTAACTAAGCACAGAGTTGAAAGGAGACATCCACAGTCTTATGCTGAAGTACTAATGCAGTTCCAGATATTAATGGTGCAGTTTTTTTTCAGGCAGATGATGCTATGAAAGTTGGCTATGGCTATCAGATTGTTAGGGAGTTTTTGTTATTTTTCTGTTGTTGTTCATTTGTTTTGGCCTGCTTTGGGTTTGTTTGCTTTTTTGGGGGTGGATGGCTCTTTTTCCACTTCTGCTGAAGAAATGCCACTGTTGATCATAGGAACTGTAGTTGGAAACACAACAAAAAAGTTCCTGCAGGCAGCACTGGCACAGAACGCATCACATACAACTGCAAGTAGTATTTACAAAACTCTGCACTGAAGCGAGGGCTTAAGGAAGCAGTCTGTAATAAGGAACAAACGTTATCTAGGAGTTGCATGATGAAAGCATGAAACAAGCTGCTAGTACTCCAGCCAGACAGCATGAACAGAGCTCCCCAGTCTGTGAAGATACTGCCAGGACTAATTCTCTTCATAAAAGGATACTTGAGCTGCCAGGCCCCCTGCTGCCAGATAATTGTCTGCATTGCTGTGGATTTCAGATTATTTTTGTCTTACAAGAGGGATAGGAAGACACAGAGGAAATATAACTTACCAGAATGCAGTGAAAATGCTGAGTGGCTGACAGGCTTCTGGCTTATTTTGTAAGCACCCCTTGAGAATATTCTGCTCACAGATGTGTTTCAAAAGAACAGCAGTAGACGGTAAACAAATGCCATACACCTTTCTCTAAGGATCTCCAGTCCTCTCTTCCTGCTCTCAAGCTATCAAATATGCAACAATTCACCACCACCACACAGCTTCTTGAAATGCATTTTCAAAATAAACATCATGTTAACACAGAAGACACTTCCTATTGACATCAATTTTCAATTATAGGAACGTCTTTGTATAAACAAACTCAGTTTTCTTTAAGAAAAATTAAAAATCAATGGCATTTTTCATCTCCAGGCCAATCTCTAATGAAATATAATTTTTCATAGACATAGAAAATTGTTCTTTTTTCCCCACAAAACTGATCAGACATTAAAATTAAAGAATGCCACAGGGTGATATAATTTCCTGCTCGAGATAACACTAAAAATCTTAACTAATTACCTACACGTTTAAGGCCAAAATTACGTGTGATCAAATTATACTTTGTAGTCATTATCTGAGGGAATTAACAGAAACATACTCCATAGTTCTCTTGACACTTTGGTCCAACAGTTTTTGGTCCAACAGTTAATCAACTTCACCTAGCTAAACTTTGTTTCATATTTAATTTCAACTTAAAAGCTTCAGCTTACAGACAGCTGTGTTTATTTTGTTTTCCCCATCAGAAAAAAAACAGATACTTAATATTCTAGAACTTCGTCCAAGTAAAGGTACCAACATAACCACCAAGATGCTGGTTAATCCTGCTGACAAGTTAAATAAGCTGTTTTTAAACCCATCATTGAAGAACAGATCTCAAATGTGTTTCGGTTCTTTTCTACATTCCCTTTTTATTCCAGTGTCTTGTTGTAAGTGTGGAACAAGCATGGAGCGTCCAGGTACTGGCCTGGAATTCTGCACTAAGTTGTGCACAAAGGCATAATGTCATCTGTTTGTTTGACTCTGCCATTCAATTCTGCCTTTTTGCCATTGCAGCGCACTTGGAGCTCACACCAAGTCACTAATCTGCTACAGTGACCAGGAGACACTGATGCCTAAGATACAGCTACTAATTAGGAAACCATGGGTTTGTTTGCCCCAGATGTCTAACCTTGCCTTGGGCAGTTCAAAAAAAATATTTATTTGAATAGACACGGGTCACCAAATGATGTAAATTGCTCTAAAGTCCTGTCTCTTCTTCTGCACTGCTTATCACGCTGCTTGCCCCTCATGTACTTAAACATGTATTTGAGGATTAGTCTAAACTACTGACTACCCAGAGTGCAGAAATACCTGACCTTGTATTTAAAATGCTATGCACCAGTTTATTTCCAGAAACAAGGTTAGTCTCAGCAGGTCAGATGATGCTCTGTACTTCTATACCTCAATTGCTTCTAACACCTGAGCTATCTCATTCAAAGCTGGCAGGTTACCTCTGCTCTGCTCTCTGCAGCCAGCAGCAATTGAATATAATGAGGCTTAAACTGAAGTGCTTTCCTGCGTAAGGAGTACCACTGATCTTAGCACTAAGGAGTCCAGCTGAGGATTACAGCTGAGGAATGTAACTCTCTTCCCCTTTCCCCAGTCATTTTCCATCTGCCTGTAGGGAAATCCTGTCAGCTTTTCCCACACTTTTGTATGTCTTAAACTCTTACAGCTGTTTCATGTGCTGCCTCAACTCCCTTTCATTTGTTAACATACAGCTCCCTCTGAGTTCTACAAGAATATGGAAAGATTTGGGAAACTATTTCCAAAATCTCCCTGTTATCAGACAAAAGAAGTTTATGGGAAAGAATCCATAATTCTATGATTTGTTTACTTCTATGTAATATGTAAATAAATATTTTTTTAAAAGGGAGAAAACACAAGTGAAGAGTAACACAGTGAGCTAGGGATTCACTTGAACAGATGGCTGAATGTAACCTCTAGGTAACTCAATTTCACCTCCTCCCTTGATACTGAACAAAGTCAGAAAGGGACACACGAAGTGGGACAGATGGAGCCAACCAAAAAGGCAGGAATAAGAAAAAACTGCTGGAGGATATACAGGCACCGATATTGTTAATCGAAGTAATTTAAAAATGTATATACTTCACATAAAACACTGCGATTGGCAGAACATAAAGCTATACCACACATGTAACAGCCAATCTCTATTGACAAACACCATTGAAGTTCTACCAACGCAGTTAGCTCAGCACTACAGCATGAGCTCCTGCTAAGTTACCCATCAAGCTACACAAGCCTAGAGGGTGTTGTTGCCTGAAGTGCAAATCCACCCACTTCTCATCCTGTTCTGCAAGTGATCTGCAAGGCTTCAGTGTTGTAAGTAGTATGGATACATTTCCAAATGCAGCCTTTAACCTTATCAAGTCTATCATTCAATTCCTCAAGATCAAGGGTACCATCACTGTAGAGTCAGGTTCATCCCTACCCACATTCCCCTTTCTAAGAGAACAGCAGCTACCTACAACCTAGGCTCACACCCTTATCCTAAAAATGTTTTTATTTTCTTCAGTGGAAAACCTAAGTATTTCACAAAAAAAAAAAATGCTGCAAGGAAAGAGATTAAAGGTACTACTTTTTGTTGAGATACACCAGCAAGTAAGCATATATACTAATTATTCAGCATCTCTCAAAGGTTTTCACAAGCATCAGTCAACAGAGCTGCACAATGAGGAACAAAGACCACTGCTCCCATGTTGTCAAATGCTGAAACATCAAGACATACCAGTAATTTGAATTACCTTTGGTAAAATCGTAGAAATATTAAGACTAATATATCAGTATGATCAAGGAAGCAGTCCAAGGTGCTTGTGATCAGACTTCATTCACTGTCTGCTGTAACTTGAGTTCACTTTGCAGAACAGCAGCACACCAACACGATCTAAAAGAAATGGGCTGTATTTCTGTAATACAGTTCCTCAAAAGCCCACTGTCAAGTAGATGAGGAACCGGAAGGGTCACATGATTTGCTGCACATCTAGGAGTCTATGGCAGAATTAGCAGAGTGACTTAAGCCATGAATACAAACCCTGTCTTCTTCAGTGTCAGTGCATCTCAGTTAGCGGTCTTCATATGAACAACATACATACTTTCAGTAAATGCTCACCATCTGGAAGGACTTGATAGGTCTTGGAATTCTTGACTAAGAAACCTTTTGAATGTGAAAGCTATTGCTCTTTTTGTCCCACAGAATTGGAACCCAGTAAGTTTAAACCATGAACTGTGCTTCAAACACAGCAATTAGACATAGTTTTCCTTGCATTTGGATGCCTGGCTTTCCACATTAATTGCCCAAAATCTGCTGGAAAAAAAATACAAGGAGAGATAGTTGTGTGTAATTTTGAGTTTACAGGAATACACATCACCATGGAAAAGGCTCCTGAAAATAGAGAATTATCCAGTAACAGCCTAAAATTTTCTCCTTACAGTAATGTATTCTCTGCGTAACATACATTAGGAAAAATTGTGCGAGGTGTTGGTCTGGGAGCAAAGGCAGAAAACAACAAGACTTCATTTTTTCCCTTATCAACTATAAATTTGAGTTCCTCCTAGGATCTATTCTAAAATCTGCAATAGATGGATCACAGAGTACCTTTTACCTCCTAGAAATCTCTTTTCTGCTCTTAAATACACCTTATCATATCTCTACGGCCATGCTATGAAGAGGACAGTAGTAGGGTTACTATGCCAACTAACAAATCCCTTTCCAAACAAAATTTAAGTGAAAAGTACAATAAAAGGGACTGAATTGCTCAGCTATGTACTTGTCACTGGAGAAGTAAAACCGCCAGTGTTCATTGGCATCAACTCGTTGTGTTTGTAGACCTAGTTTTTAATATTCAAGCATTTCTTGTCATATAGTACAGAGGTTAGGCAAACCAGCTGGGTCACAAATGCCATCTTAATTTTCATGTTGTACACTCCAGTCTTTTGTGTCATCTCAGGCTGTCCAAACTCCTGAGAAACTCTAGTCCAGAAGAAACTACCTATACAAAAGTCCCAGCCTACATAACTCCATCCACCTCACCTCTGTGATTGGAAAAGAATAACCTAAAAACTAGCTAGTTTACTCAAAGTAACAAGGAAGCCCTGTATAACTTTTCATCCCTAGACCTAAGGAACCGCCTCAAGTAAAGCACAAAAGCAATCTACATTTTCTCCACCCAAGTCTTAACTGTCTACAGAATCTAAAATTGGTTATTTTATGTATTGCAAACTGGAAAGATAGTCATGAATACTACTGACAAGTTAGTTGGCTCACTGCCACTCAAGATCTGCTCAGTTGCACAATGCCTTGAAGAGAGAACTTGTTGTTACTTAAACTTTCTACCTTCGTATAAGTAAAGCTCCTTCATCTACATGGAGTTTTGCAAGAACTGGTTTAACACATGAGGAATAAAGTGAAAAAGATTGCACTTGACTCCAGATAAACAAAACAACTTCAGAAAGTAAAAAGTTTTAAAGCTTCTATTTCTTGAGTCAGAGGAGATGCAGATTCTAAATAGTTTGGGATTTGGCACCTGTGTGGTGCCTTCCACCAGTGTTTGTACCATCATAATCGATTTAGCTGTACTGACCAAATTCATCTAGTTAATACACACTGACACTCCAGCTGAAGCAGAGAAACTTTGGAAAGGAAGCTTCCACCATCTGTGGTCCATCTCATTAAGGTGTGCCTTAGACCACAAATGCCTCAATCTCTCAGGACAAAGTTACTAATCAAGCGTGCACAGATTAAGGACAGGCAACACAATTACAATCAGCTGCAATCAAACAGTAAGAACTGCAGTCAAGGGATGACAAAGTAATTAATCCAAACACTAGCATTTACAAATATGAGAAAGAATTCCACAATATTTGTCACAGCACACAAATTAAATACATATAAAAATAAAGGTTTCTATGAGTTAGATAACAAGAACAGGCAGCTGCAGTATAGATTGAACAGTCTTAGTCAGAAATTCCACCACCACTCTTCCAGATTCCAATCTCTCCTACTCCTCCCCTGCTGTTTCATATCCCCAGTTGCCAAAGAACCTCATTAGCCTTTCTGCATGAAGCACCTGCTAATCCACCCATCCTCGTTAGCACACTGAAGAGCATATGGAAGTCTAGAGACAGAGAAAGTTAAAACCCTTAACTCCATGCCTGCCAGATCCACTCACTACTAGGTATCCAGGTCATAACATTACCAAATTGAAGAGAACTGCTCAGAATAACATCTCAAGCATCATCTCAGTTGCACTCAATACAAATGAAGAGTGTTGAGTGGTATCTGAACCTGGAGTACTCTATACCAAATACCTAACCACCTCTCAGGATCCTCAAGAGGGCAAAGAAATTGCACTGTCCAGATTTTAGAGTTGCAAGAAGAAAATGCAGAAAGATAAAAGGCTTTCCCTGAACAGGAAAGTTCGGATTTCCTATTTTAAATTTTGGGAATAGATTCGTTTGTTCACATTCTCTGCAACCTATGCATAAAATCCTATAGTCTGGTAGCTGTAGCACTTTCGAAAAAGCAAAAAGAATTACACATCCCTTCAGTTTAAAAAGATTGAAGAAACTGAATCAGCTCCATGGGACCACTGTGACAGAAACAATGTGACATTGTTTCATACTCTTTCAACTGCAGATGTAATGAAAAATCCATTGTAGGATTATGCAAAGTGACTTCCGGAGAAACTGCAATCAAAACAGGCAAAAATGCAGAACAAAAGAAAAATACAGTCATGTTTTCACCACTAGAAAACAGAGAGAGTTCTACTGAGGAACTCTCCCAGTAACAAGAAGGTTTGTGGCACAGCCAGGAAGTAAACTAGATGACAAGTCCCATTCTTGAGCTTTTATTGAAGGGTTCAACAATAAATATTAAAAGATTCGATAAAGCCATTTTATCAACGTAGCTTGACAAGAAGTTGATGACTTGTTACTTCAGTCTTGATTTACAAAAAAGGACTAGTAGGTGTGATCTCCAGTTTAACAGATTATAATTAACTTGTTTTCATAGATTTCTCTATGAAATTCTGATTTTCCAATAGCATCTACATAGCCTTACAGCAGAACACCAGCAACATGCATTTAATACAAACAGTTTCAACCACTCACCACAGAAAGGTGATAGTTTAATCCTGAGCAAAAAAAGTCTTGCTCTTGTTATCGTTTCAACAGCCTTTTGTACTTGGGAGATCCTGTGGCTTCACCATCCAGTCTTTTATAATTCCCACTTTCCAAACAGATTCTGCTGCCTGGGGGGTGGGGAAGAAGCAGTAGGGTTTGTTCTCCAGGACATGGTATAGTTTTACCAGTTAAAGAGAAAATAAACAAAACACCTGTCAAAATGACCTCGGTAGAACTCAAACATCCCTGAAAAGCTGACTGGGTAAATGTGTGTCCAGCCACATGCAGACCCGATCACAGGTAAGTCATCAGCTTTTATAGCACAGATTTATTCCCACCACTTCTGCACATCTGTCCTGGTTTATACTGTGCATCAATTTTTCATACTGAAATTATATTAAGCATCTCAGAACTGCTTCAAGGCTGTTGAAGAACAGTTTGCAAATATTTCAACAGTCCTGTCACAAGGCACACTATGATGAAGGGAAAAATACCCCTATGAAAATACTCCTGCAATGAACTAGAAAACAAAAGTGTGAGCATCATGCTTTTCTACTCAGCCTTCATAGCTTGGTTCATTTCACAGCTCACATTGTTGAGTTAAGCCTTATGGTGTAGGTAGATTAAGAATAAACCAAGTGTATTTAAAAATATATATTTATATCTTGAAAGTATGAACCATCTCCAACATTCAAATTTCTGTCAGCCAGCCTAATGTGTTCTTATAGTCAAATTATTGCATTTGAACATGCTTCCCCAGAGAGGGCCGTGCCAATGACGCATGTTTCCATTCCTAGAAGTTCAAGGATATTTAACAAGTACGTACACATCTCACTTGTATCTGCTTCACTTGAAAGTTCATATATCTTACCAAGATAAGCTGGCAAAGCTTTTTGAGTACTGATAATAAGATCTGAAAACCTGCTGGCAACGTAAGCAAGGAATCCTCAATCTCTCATTCTACGTAGTTTTCTCAAAAAAAAAAGAACTTTTTATAAAACAATATCCATATATTTTATGGTTTTATGGTTTCTTAGTCTGATTGAGTTACATGTAGGCAGATGTGAAGGAAGAGTGAAGCCAAACCAGACAGGTCACTGAGCACAAGAGCTTAGAATCACAAACTTCAGCACTAATATGGAGTTCTCATTGATTATTTGTGCCTTTTGGCATGTGGAATCATTAATTTTGTAACAGAAATATTGGCGCTCGTCCTCGGCAGAGCCTCTTTCCGCAAAGGCAAACGTCCGCCTCCTGCTCCCACAAGGAAGGTCCAGGCC
>JANHGO010000012.1:33807642-33832722 GCA_024606505.1 Aquila spilogaster | reverse complement strand
GGGAGGGACCCCACGCTGGAGCAGGGGAAGAGTGTGATGAGTCCTGCCCCTGAGGAGGAAGGAGCGGCAGAGACAACGTGTGATGAACAGACCACAACCCCCACTCCCCATCCCCCTGCACCGCTGTGGGGGGAGAAGGTAGAGAACTCGAGAGTGAAGTTCAGCCTGAGAAGAAGGGAGGGGCGAAGGGAATGTGTTTTTAAGATTTGGTTTTACTTCTCATTGTCCTAGTCTGGTTTGATTAGATTGGCAATAAATTAAATTAGTTTCCCTGAGTCGAGTTTGGTTTGCCCGTGACAGTAGTTGGTGAGTGATCTCCCTGTCCTTATCTCAACCCACAAGCCTTTAGTTGAATATTTTTCTCCTCCTGTCCAGTTGAGAGGGGGAGTGATAGAGTGGCTTTGGTGGGCACCTGGTGTCCAGCTAAGGTCAACCCACCAGTATGTGTTTGCAAAGGATCACACAGAGCTGGTTCTGCATACCTTGCACATTCAGTGAAGAAACAGCTGCAAAGCAGAAGGGTAATCCAAGATCTATTTTATATCTGTTTCTGCAAGAAGGACTATTTAAAGTGTTGTAGATGATAAACCTTCCACATACCCTAATCACAATGCCAAGGACAGCAGAAAGAAACTTGAGACACATGGAATGACTAAGCTTCCTGTATTTCACATGCAGTGGTGGACAAAATAGTTGGAAAACACCTCTCATTTACATCTTCCCCATTACATTACATCTTCCCAATTACACCACATTACTGACTTAAGGAGCACTTTACTTAATGAAACCTCTGCTGTCAGAAGCCAATTCACAACCCACATTCAAACATCAGTTTTACTTGACACTTTTAAGTATCAGTGGGAAATAAAAGCAATGGTGAAAAAGTTGCAAAGAAAAAAGAATTTAAAAAAAGAAAAAAATTACCAAAAGTGCATTTAAAAGTTGTAGTAACAAATCCCTTCTCAGTACAGTAATTCTTTCTCAGCCCTCAGCCAAAGGCACTAGTGTACATTGAAACATCCTTCTTTCTATACGAAGGATGAAAACAAAACCTATATGATAAAACAAGTAGTCTATAACCACTTAGAATATTATCCAAATTCTGATAATATCAAACATGCCTAGCTCAATATATACTGCAAAGTGGTTAGAGCATGTGAGTAGGAGTGAGAAGTCAAGGATTCCTTCCTGAAGGATACAGTGAGGCAAGGCCACTACAAACATGACTTTGAGTTTAGAAACTTCAGATTACTTTGGGAAGCATGAACTGCTGAACTGCCATAAAACAGCGAACAAACAGGTAACATTTTTCACTGAAATTTCTTTCAAAGTTGAAGTTCATCCAGTTAGAAGTCAACAGGAGTTAAGTTCCTAAATTACTGTTTAAAAATGAGAGGTAAGCCTCTAGGTCACATCCAACCTTTGAAACAGATATGCTGTCTGGCTTAGCTTATTCAACTGTAAAATAAGTTATATAACTTTGGATTCCTATGCTACATGAAGTTTTAAGGTATTTAATAAAGTAATCATAGATTATGCAGCAATATTTTAAAACACAGGTGGTGATGTGTTGGGGGAGGGTGGTGGTTTGCTTGGGTTTTTTAATTGGCTTACAGACTGACCTGCTTGTTATATGCAGACCACTAAGGAATGCTGCCAAGTCAGAAAAAAGAATAAAGCTTTTCTATGTACCAAGTTGCCCTGATTCAGATGTGCAGAAACATGCCTTGATCTCAGAACCTGTGATGCAGAGAATGACCTCAGCTTCCTAGTTCCACCTCCTGGAATCAGCTCCCATCTTTGCTGTACTCAGAAGCACTTCTCCAACCAGAAGCAGATTAAAGGCTGTGTTTCACACTTCCTTAAATCAAACAAGCTCTCAAAATAGCTCCATGGTACCACCACCTTTGTGTCAAGGTTCTTCATCTAATACGAGCACACCACCCACTCTTTGTTCCACCCCATCACCGCTGTTATGCCAAAACTCCCAAGATTCCTAGAGCTTGTGTTTACAACAAATGACCAGCTGGAGTTGTCTTAAAACAGGAAAGCCGCTGATCCAAGTTCTTTCTGTCTGAATTGACGTTGACTGCGACAGTAGCTTCTGCCTCTCAGCCCTCCATCTGGGTCTCCAGTCACGAGTACAGCCCCCTCCCTGCAGCGCTGGCTTCTGCAGCCAGCAAGAACATATGGAGGAGGTCCTGATCCAGGGAACCCCGGGGACTGCCATTGTGCGCAGGAGCAACAATTCGAAGGAAGAAGGTCTGCTCTCTGATTTACAAAGCCATTTTGTATACTGGGCTCAAATGTCATTCTCTGCCCACCAACAGGGCAATCCGATAACCTCAGAGTTGGTGGCCTGACTCTGCTGTAGCCAGGAGTCTTGCTAAAGGTACAGGGCCCACAGGCAAAATTAAATTCTGCCTATTCAAATACACAAGGTATTCCCTCTCTGACCAAAGCAAGCTTTGGAACATTTACTAGTTACCACGTTACCATTCGTTCCAAAGGCAGAACATTTACCCTCTCCCATGTCTCTGGCAGCAGCTAAAAAGTTATCATGTACCGCCAGCTACATGGATTAAAGTATTTCTTCAGGAACAAAAATCTTTAAAAGTTTAAAAAAGTTACATACACATACAGTGAATGGCCTTGTATGTGAAGAGATATGATGAAATGGATGTAAACAACAGATTAGATACAGTAGGAACAATGTGACAGGAATGTACTACTGAGGTACTTTTAAGATTAGGGGTGAGGGGGTGTGAATACGGTGCTCTGAATAGTAGTGAACACTGGGAAGGTGGCACATATCAACTCAGGGCAGACAGATCCATTTTTCCTTTCTGTTAACACCTTCAGATCCAGACTGCCATTGCACTTTTGGAATTGCAGGACTTTAAGTACTGGGAGATTTAGCTGCCATGGATTCTCTCACAACTGTTCCCTAGGTATGCCAGGCTAATTCTGTCATTAGATACAGACACTATTACACTATTGCCCAAGTAGCAATAGTAGTTGCACCTCACACCCCCCCCCCTCCCCCCAAAAAAAAACAAACAACAACCTACACACACTTTTTTGATAAGGACTGAAGTTGAAGAGTAGCTTTTTCCAGTATCACTGTGTTTTAGGTGGATAGATGAGTTGCAGGAAAAAGAAAGAAAAAAGAAAGATCACAGTCTTAAAGTTTATGAAGATCATTATATTTAACTGCCAACAATTTGGATATACTACAGTCAAAGTACAGGAAAAAAAAAGGTTTGAGTTTTCATCAAAATTAACTCCTGAAAGAGCTTGCCTTCTTGTAATTTTTTGCTGGTTTAATACAATTTTCTCCATACAGTAAAACAGAAGTTCCTACACCATGTGTCAAATAAAACCACACAAAATCAAAAGTCTTTTTACAAACATTTCAAACTAAAGGAATATAAATTACTGACTATCAGCTGCAAATTTAAATATTGGGTGTCATGTAAAGCATTCTTAAACTGAAGCAACACAATGGGCTACAACTACCTACTGAAATGGTGACTGATCAATGGAAAATAAGTCATCAGAGTATTTTTAGATGGCACAGTACCTTTTAGATCAAAGCATGATGAACAGACAATGCAACTGTGATTTGATTCACCAGTTAAGGTAGCATCTTCAAATGGAAAAAATACCATATGCTCTTTTGCTTACACAGAATGCCAAATCTTTCTTTCAAACCTACACATGAGAAAACTCCTAATGCTAAGTTAATATTTAATTTAGCACTGTAAGCACCAAATTTCCTCCCGGAAAATCTGTCTGTGATCTTGAGTTTTCTCACACATCACCATCTGTACACACTCATGCAATTACTCTGTTTGGAGCATTTCTGTATACAAATAGAACCCGCAAGCAGGTACACATACAGAACATAAATCAGAGTTTCTCATTATTCCAAGTCTGGACTACAAGTACATTTTTCCCTAACCTTTTAAGGTCCCCAAGAGAACATTTCCCACACTCCAATGGGAAAACCTGTATTGTGTAGTTGTCCACCCTAGCAGGAGCTACCTACAGGATGTTGATGTGGTTCACATCTGCAAAGTAGCACCAGAGTCTGGCTAATCCAGCAAACCTGGGACTGATGCACTGCTTCCTTCCAAGCAAACCTTGGTAAAATTATATACTTCCCCTCAGTAAGAACTAGTAGACCTGCAAAAAACTTAAGGTCATGTTCAACACATAGTCTAGATATACCACCTTAATACAGACCTGAAATTATTTAGTTGCACAAAATCAAGATCCTAGGTGACTAAATGAAAGAACTGAGATGCAGTGAAGCATAAGGCCACTGACTGTCTGTTACTACCCTCAACATTTATTGCAAAGCCTCTGATAGACTGTTTTTTCATGACCGTTCAGTCACATCTCTCATTCTCTCCTGCAATATGCTGAATGCTTAATATTCTGTACAATTTGTTTTGTGACAGGATAAAGATGAGATGTTACTGTGGTTTTGCCCCAGAACTTCTGCAAAGCTTGACATTTCAAATACTCGATGTGAGGTGATGCTGCTAACGCATTATCACAAAACAAATGTAGTGAAAGACTATGACACCAAAGGAGTTATTAACTGCTTCATGAAGTGTGACATCGGTAAGTGGCTGGTACTGTTGATTGTCCAATAGGTACCTAGTTGGCACTTGTGGCATTAAATATCACACACAAATTCCCATGGGCAAGTGCAGGATGAAGCTTCGCACAACAGCTGCCATGATGCACGCGGTATCACACCAAACCCTTGCAGAAATGCCCTTGCAGAAACTCCCAGAAGTCAGTTAAAGGCGCTACACTGTCCACAATACTGTAAGACTCCTATTTGCCTTGATTTTCTGACTGTGAAGACTAGCTTTACATCTGCAATGACTGAAACCTCATTCTTTGTGTACACTTCATGAACCATTTCTGTGCTAACAAGGTCAGGTAAACAGTGACACACGTTTTCATTACAGGTGTAGGAAGGACTTCAGCCTGCAGCCTTTACACTCATCATTCACCCAGTAGATTAGAAAACTGTGGTGGGACACTGGACGTCCTAACAGAGGATTTGGGCAAACTACTTCCCCGTGTTGTGTCCATTTCCTGAAGCAAAACAAAATGCAATTTTTCATAATGACTTATTCCATAAAAAACTTAAACACATTAACACACAGCATAAAAGACATATGATCAAACTTACACAGCCGAGGAGTGTGTTTTCTCACTGTCTGCTTGATACTCCTGTCAACTGAATATCGTTTATGGCCCAAAAGTCAATAGAAGCCCAGTCCAGCCCATTTCAGCAGGGCACAGGTGAGGCCAGGCACGGCTCTGGCATGGTGTGAAGCAGCCCCTGCCTGCCCGCTGTCCCCTCCCGGCTCATGGGGAGACCACAGCTTCCCCTCTCCTTGTGCCTCTTCTAGAGGAGCACAGCCGATCTGCATCACCATGTCTCCACTTAAACAGCAGACCCTTACACAGCCCCAAGACCACCAAGGGAAGCTGGGGCTGCCTGGGCTCCTTTTACATAGACCCGTGCAAAACTGGAACTAGCTGAAGTCAAGTCTGCCCAATATACGCTTCAGCAGAGCCAGGTGGCGGTTGTGTTGTGGTGGGGTTTTTGTTAGTTTGCTTTGGAGTTTGGGGGTTTGTTTCTTCTTGTTTGCTTGTTTGGTTGGGAGGGGTGGTTTTTTTCTTCTTGTTCGTTTTTAAAACATCAGCCACTTACTGACTTGGACATCAAATAGCTGAAATCGCACTTCTCTTGGTTTGGATCCTTTTCTTCCCCCACACCACTTTGTGCAAGTTTCCGTGTTTCTACTGCAGACCAAGGTGGGGTTTCTGGGGGGTTTGTTTTGGGGGTTTGTTTTTGGTTTGGGTTTTTTTTGTTTTTTACACCCTTGAAGCCTACAGTGGCATGCAGAAAATAGCCAGCAAGTTACACAGTATCAGAGATGCAATATGGGCAAATGAAATTTATCATTTGCCTAAAGAAAGCACTAAATGTAAATAATTGCCCCTACTTCCATTTTATTTAGCATGGAGGAAACAGTTCCTTTGCTGTTACCTTTCAATACTACAGGTTACAGTAAGGCAAACTATGTTTGAAATGGAGTCATTCAAGTTCAGAGCCAAGTTTTACAAGAGAACCTTTTTAATTGAATAATTTATAGTTTTCAATTAGAAGTTTACTAACAAAATGAAATTCAAATTAAATCCAGTATAAAGCCTACGTGTAACTAAGCCCAGAGTTGAAAAAGGATCTCCAGATTCATATTTCGAAGCTCAAATGCACTGCCACGTATTAATGTTGTTGTTTCAATCAGGCAGGACGTGCCATGAAAATTGACTATTTGTATCAGACTGTTTTTGGGTTTTGTTTTTTTTTTTTTTTAAGAGAAAGTTTTTTTCACTTCTGATGAACAAGTACTACTGTTGATCTTTAGAATAGGGACTGTTGTTGGAGCAGCAACAGAAAAGCTCCCGAAAGAAGCACTGGCAAAGAATGAATCGTATGTAAACAGAAGTAGTTTACTCATTGCATGTTTCCATAAAGTCAGTGTCAATAAAACCCTCTAAGGCCAGCACGGTGAAACATCTTACAAAACTGTGCACAAAGCTAAGGACTTAAAGAAGGATTCTCTAATAATGAGCAAATGTTATCTAGGAGTTGGATGATGAAAGCATGCAAGAGGCTCCCAGTACTCCAGCAAGACAGCACGAACAGAGTTCCCCAGCACGTGAAGATTTTTGCCAGGGCCAATTCTCTTCATAAAAGGATACTTGGCTGCCAGGTTCCCAGCTGCCAGATAATTGTGTGCATTGCTGTGGATTTCAGATTATTTTTATCTTACAAGAGGGATAGGAAAACACAGAGGAAATGTAACTTATTCACCAGAACACAGAGAAAAGGCTGAGTGGCTGACAAGCTCCTGGGTTATTTTATAAACATCCCTTGAGAATATTCTGCTCACAGATGTGTTTCAAAAGAACAGCAGTAGGTGGTAAACAAACACCATACACCTTTCTCTAAGGAGCTTCAGTCCTCTATTCCTGATCTTGAGCTATCAGATATGCGACAATCCACTGCTACAACATAGCTTCTTGAAATGCATTTTCAAAATAAAATAAACAGTATGCGTGCACACACAAGACACTTTCTCTTGACATTACCTTTTCATGAAATAGGAATGTCTTTGCATAAAGACATTCAGTTTTTCTTTAACAAAATCTAAATAAAAACCATCAAAAATGGTTTTATTCTCCAGATCAAACTCTAATAAAATATAATTTTTCAGTGACAATGAAAAATGTTCTCTTCTTTTTTCCCCAACTGATCAGACATATTAAAACCAGAGAATGCCATTACAGAGTAATATAATTTCCTGCTTGAGATAGCACTTAAAATTTTAACCAATTACCTATATGTTTAAGCCAGAAACTTGTTTGATCAAATTATACTTTCCACTCTTAACCTGAGGGAATTAAGGGAAACAGACTCCACAATTCTCCTGACATTTTGATCCAACAGTTAATCAACTTCACCTAGCAAAAATCTGTGTTTCACATTTAATTTGAATTTTCCTGGGTTCAGCTCTTAGGCATCTGTGTTTATTATGTTTTTCCTGTTAGATGAAAAAGTATTTATTATTCTAGAATTTCCTCAACATGAAGGTACCACAACAGAGCCACCAAGGTACTGCTTAATCCTCCTGACCACCCAAACATATCATGCTCCTTAAATCCATCACTGAAGACCAGACTTCAAATACATCATGGTTCTTTTCTACACGTCCCTCCCCTCCCCCCCCCCCCCCAGTGTCCTACTGAAAATGTAGATCAAGCACAAAGCATTCCGGTACTGGCCTGGAATTTTGTACCAAACTGTGCACAAAGACATAATGTCATCCCTAATTGCTCTTCTCCTCTATTCACCTGTTCAAGGTTCACGTTGGACATTTTGCCATCGCAGCGCACCCGGAGCTCATACCAAGTCCCTAATCCATTACAGAGACCACAGAATCACTGCTGTGCAGGATACAGCTCCCAGTTCGGTAACCATGGATTAGTTAACCCTACATGTCTGACCTTGCCAGCAGCGTAAAAACCACAGTTATTTGAACAGACACGGGTCACCACATGATGTCAGCTGCTCTAGAGTGCTGTCCTTTCTTCTTTACTGTTTATCATGCTGCTTGGCCCTCATGTAGATAAGCACTTAAGCACGTGCTTGAGGATTAGTCTAAACTACCAGCTGCCCTAGAGCGGGGCAACACACGAGCTTGCATTTAAGAAGCTATGTTCCAGTTTAGTACTGGAAACAAGGTTGCTCTCAGCAGGTCAGATGATGCTCTGTGCTTCTGTGCCTCAATTGTTTCTAATACCTGAGCTCTCTCATTCAAAGCTAGCAGGTTACCTCTGCTCTCCTCTGCAGCCAGCAGCAATTGAATATAATGAGAGTTAAAGTACTTTCCTGCATAAGGGGCACTACTCTGATCTTACCTCTAAGGAGTCCATCTGAGGATTATAGCTGAGGAATATAACCCTCCTCCCCAGTCCCCAGTCATTTTCCATCTACCTGTGGGGAAATCCTGTTCACTTTTCCCCATGTTTCTGTATCTCTTAAATTCTTACAGCCACTTCACGTGCTGCCTCAACTCCCTTTTATTTGTTACCATACACTTCCCCCCGAGTTCTGTAACAATATGGAAAGACATGAGAATGAATGCCTGGTGTTAAAGGCTCCCTGTTATGACAAAAAAAGTTTATCTGAAAGTTAAAAACAAAACAAAACAAAACCCCTGCATAATCAAAGAGCAACTCAGTGAGCCAGGGATCCACTTGAACAGATGGCCAAATGCAGCCCCTGGGTACCTCCTCACTTGTTTACTGAACAAAGTCAGAGGGACACCCTCTAAGTTGGATGTATGGAGCCAGCTGAAAAGGCAGGAATAGGGAAAAAATGCTGGAGGAGATCTGGGCACTGATGTTGTTAACCCATCAAAGTAATTGAAGAAGCTTATATACTTACACATAAAATGCTGCCATTAGCAGAACGCAAGGCTGTGTCTTGCATGTAACAGCCTATCACTATTGACAAAGAAAACAGTAACCCTACTAACCCAGTTAGAATAGCGTTGCAGTAGGAGCTCATGTTGAGTTACCCACCAGGCTATACAAGCCTACAGGCTATTGTTGCCGAGGGTACAAATCCACCTACTACTACATCTGTTCTGCAAGTAGTCTGCAAGACTTCAGTGTCTTGTTAGAAGTATGTCTATATTTTCAAATGTAGCCTAAAGAGAACAAAACAAAACAAAACAAAACCCACCTCTTTTATAGCTTACCAAGTCTATCACTTTACTTCAAGATCAACAGTATCATCATTGCAAATTCTAGTTCACCCCCACCCGCACTCCCCTTTCTCTTCTACGGAAACAGCAACTACATACAGCCCAGGCTCTCACCCCTCTTCTAATTAAAAATAAATAAATAAATAAAGCATGAACAGAAAAAAAAAAAGTATTCCACACACACAAAAAAATTACTTCTGGAAGAAAACAGAGGTGATGGGTATTATTTTTTAATGAGATAAACCAGCAAGTAAACATAGTATCTACTCACCATCCTGTGGCTCTCAAGGTGCTTTGAAAACATTAGTCAGAGCTTCAGAACGGGGAGGAAAGATCACTGCTCCCATGTTATCAAGTCTTAAAGCATCAAGACATGCCCATAACGTGCATAACTTTTGGTAAATCTACAGAAATACCACAAGACTATATTATCTCAGTACAATCAGGGAAGCAGCTCAAGGTGCTTGTGACCAGTCTTGTCACACCACTTTCAAGTACTGGTTGAGATTGCTTTGCAAAACAGCAATACACCAACACCATCTAAAGAAACAGCCTGTACTCTTGTAATACAGTTAAGTGAACACGCTCCTCACAAAGGCCCTCTGTGAAGTACAAGATGGCACCAAAAGGCTCCCATGATTTGCTGCACATTAAGGAGTCCGTGGCATAAGCAGAGGAAGAACTCAAGCCACGACCTTTAACACAAACCCTGCTTTCTTCCTTAATACCAAAGGATCTCAGTAAGCTGCCTTGAAAAGAAAAAAAACCCAGTGTACTTCCAATACATGCTCAGCATCTGGACGGAGGACTTGACAGGTCTTCAGAGTTCCTGCATGAGTAAGGTTTGTATTGTGGGAGCTATTGTGCTTTTTCCAAAGTTGGAGTTCAGTAAATTTAAACTGTCAACTGTGCTTCAAAAGAATCAGTAGAATTTTTTTTTTTTTTTTTTTCCATTCAGATACCTGGGTTCTCATGGTAATTAGCCCAACTTTACTGCAAAATCTGAAGATTACAGGAAGAGTTGGCTGGGTGGAAATTTGTACTGGTGGCAATACATAATGCCAAGAAAAAATCCTGGGGATAGAGGATTATCCAGTCTAAAAAAAACTTCTCCTTACAAGAATGCATGTTCTGAGTAATGTACATTAAGAAGGACTGCTGTGCGAGGTGTTGATTTGAAAAAGCATTCTTGCTTTTTCCCTTCTCAGCTGTAAACTAGAATTGCTCCTAGGATCTATCACAGAATCTACAATAGATGGAGCACAGGGTAGCTTTTGTCTCCTATAAATCTTTCATGCTCCCAAGCACACCTTATTGCATTCCTATGGCCAAGCTGCAAGGAGGACAGTAGTAGAATTACTGCGCCAACTAATAAATCCCTTTCCAAGAGAATTGAAGTGTACAGTACAAGGGACTGAATTATTCAGTAATGCACTTGGCACTGGAGATGTGGAACTGCCACTTTTCATTAGCATCATCAACCTTGTCTGTCAACATAGTTTCTATATTCATGCATTTCTTGCCATGCAGCACAGAGGTGCAAGTCACATGAACCAGCTGGGTCACATGTGTCATCTTTATTCCCCTCATGTTGGTAACTCCCATCTTTTGGGGTCATCTCAGGAATCTGAACAGCCTGAGATAAACTGTAGCCCAGAAGCAGCTACCTGTACTAAATCAAATCCTAGCCTAGATAACTCTGCCCACCCCAAAATGTATCACTAAAGCAGAATGCCCTAAAAAACAAACAAGACTTCAGAATAAACCGAGGACCTTATGGATCTCAGCAGTAACCAGGAAGCTCTATTAGGCTTCTCATCCCTAGACCTGGGCCTGAGGATCCAACCATTTGAAAGCCAAATTTGATCTATATATTATTTTTCCTAGAAGACTTCTTAAACATCTGTCTGAATCAAAAACCAAATCATTTGACACATCCCAAACTGGAAAAGAAGTTATGAATGCTACAGACTTGCTAATTGGCCCACTGCCACCCAAGATTTGCTCAATTTGCACAATGCCTTGAACAGAGAAATGCAGAACCACCAGGCAGGTTTCTAGCCAAGGAGGGAATACATGCACACACACAAAATACGGGAATACACACACACACATCAGCTGTTTACACTGCTAGTGTTTTGCAAAGCTGTGGCAAGTCCTGCTCTTGGGTTTACCTACTATCCTTTTTCCTCATCTTTTAGCAATGGCAGTTTAATCTTTCCTATTTTCTAAACCCCCAAAATTCAATAAGGTTTCATTCATTTGTAACCAAATATGACCATTCAGATACAGTAGTTTTGACATTATTGGTTAGAAGAGGTAGAAAGCTGTAATTGATTTAGTCCCAATATGGAAGACTGAGACTAATTAAAACAACTGTGTATGGCTGAGTTAGAAGACAAACTGCATCTTTATTACTATTGTCTATTTGAAAAGATATACTTCTTATACATCAAAGGATTGAGAGTATTTTCAAGACACTATTTCTTGTAATCTAAACAAACACAACTATACCAGACTTATTCTAGAAACCAGGCAGACAGTGGATCTTTCTTGATGTCAGATATTTCTGTTTGCATTTCAGCTTGACAGAGCAGCACATCTTATGACCCTATCATGACTTAAATTTTCTTACTGCCTACAAGTAAAGCTCCTGCATCTGCACAATGCTTTGCAAGAACTTCTGCTTTTGCATGGGTGGGGAAGAGTGAAAACAATTTCATTTGATTCCAGGAGAGAAAAAAAAAAAGAACAAAACAGCCAACCAAACCTCTGAAATGAGGTTTTAAAAAAAAAAAAAAACAACCCCCAAAAAAACAACAAAACTTTCCTTTCTTGAGGGAGAGGATGGGCAGATCCCAAACAGTTAGGTATTTGGCAGAGCTATTCTGTTTAGTGCCTTCCACAGACTTTGGTACCATCACAGTCTACTCAGCTGCACTGACCAAATTAATCTGGTTAACTCACCCTGACAGCCCAGCTGGAGCAGAGGAACATTGGAAGGGAAACTTGCACCATCTGTGGTCCACCCCATTAAGGTGAGTCGTTGGCAGTTTAGGGCACAGTCTCTCTCAAGACACTCTCAGCTACTAACTGAGTGTACAGAGTAACAGAATGAGCACAAGCAATACAATTACACAAAACTGCAATGAAACAGTAAGAATTGCAGTCCAGAGATGACAAAGCAATTTAATCCACAGACACCGGTGTTCACAAGCAAGGAGAAAGAACTCCACAGTATTAATCACCAATGGCATACAAATGAAATATATATTTACAAAAAAAAAAAAAAAAAAGAGTTTCTATTAGTCATAAAACAAAAAAAGAAAAGGCAGCTGCAGCATAGATTGGGCAGTTTTATTCAGCCAGAAACCCCACCATCACTCTCTTCCAGACCCCAATCTCTCCTACTCCTCCCCTGCTGTTTCATATCCCCAATTGCCAATGAACCTCATTAGCCTTCCTGCATGAAGCACCTGCTAATCCACCCATCCTTGTTAGCACATTGAAAAGCATCTGGTGGTCGAGAGAGAGGAAGTTAAAGCTTTTAACTCTATCCCTGCCAGACCCATTCACCACTATGCATTCAGGTTATAAACATTATGAAGTGAACTTCTCAGAATATGCTGTCTCAAGTACCATCTCAGAATCACATATATGAATGAACGCAGTGTTCTGTGGTACCTGAACCCAGAACAGTCTATAACCAACATCTGAACACCTCTCAAAATCCTCAGAGACAGAAATAATTGCACTATAGAGTTAGAAAATGCAAATGCAGGGAGACTAAAGGCTTTTCCTACACCCAAACATTTGGTTTTCCCGATTTGAGTTCTGTGAACAGATCAACTTGTTCACACTCTTTACAACCTATTCACATACTCCCATGGTCTGCTAGCTGCAGCACTTTGAGAAAGCAGAGAGAATTACACATTTCTTCAACTTATCTAAAGAGCTCAACTAAACACAATTAACTCCTTGCAACAAGACATCATTGCGACAAATACATTTGTATTTATTTTTTTTTCCTTTAAACTGTGGTATACAAAGCTGTGGGGGGTGGAATATAAACCCAACATATTTTTAAATAGTCCTTATAAAAACAGATTGGTGAATAATGTGATTTCATGACATGATTTTTTTTTTAAATTATTTTACATCGTTTCATACAAGCTGCAGGTGGAATGAGAAATCTATTGAATTATGGAAATAGCAACTACTCGAGAAGCGGCAATCTTCAACAGACAAAAAGGGGAACAGAAGGAAAAGTATAGCCATATTTTTGCCACTAGAGAACCAAGAGGGTTATACTGAGCAACTCTCCCAAGGACATGAAGGAAGTTTATGGTGCAGTCAAGAAGTAAACAAGATGACAAGCCCTGGTCTGGAGCTTTGATTACAAGGTTCAACCATGAACATAAAATGATTTGATAAAACCATTTTATCAAGACAGTTTGACAAGAATTTGATGCTTTGTTGCTTCAGTCTTGATTTACTGCACAGAACTCGTGGCAGTGATCTCCAGCATTTAGTAGAGATTTTAGCATTTACCTGTTGTCATAGATTTTCTAATTTGGGTTTTCTAGCAGTTTCTGCATAGCCTTGTGACAGCACACTAAGCAACAGACATCTAGTTCAAAGCAATTTCAACCACACGTTACAAAAAGGAGGTACTTTATTCCTGCGGTAAATAGGTTTGCTCCTATGGTGTTCAATAGCTGATTGCAGTTACTCACTGTCTCTTACTGCTGGTTGACCAGCCTTTCCCACTAGCAAGACCTTGCATCCTAGTGACTTCAACATCCACTCACTCGTTTGTGACTCCAGCTTTCCACACAACAGCTTCTACTACCTGAGGATCTGATGCCGTCTGGGGGTGAGGAAGAAGCAGCAGGGTTTGTTTTCTTGTGAGCTGGTATTGTTTTGTCAATAACAAACCTGGCAAAATGACCTTGGTACAGTGCAGTCTCTTTCACCCAACTTACAGCAGAAAAACAAACATTCTTGAAAGACTAAGGTAGATCTGTGGTCAGCTATGGGCAAACCTGAGCACAAGTAAATCTGTCTTCTATAGCTCATTCTCAGATTGTTCCCACCTCTTCCCAGCACATACCCATCTTGGTTCATAGCCTGTGTATAAGTTCCTATTCATATTTAAATTATATTAAGGATCTCGGATCTGCTTCAGGACTGTTGTAGGTAAATACACATAGCTGCTAGCTCAAATATTTGTATTATAATGTTATCTGCATGTGCTTACAGTGTAACCTTCAGCCTGGTCTTACCTTTTGCATGCTATAAAAGAACAATCTAGATGCAAAAGCTACCAACCCTTTCTAAAGGGAAAAATCCCTGCTGCTTCTCACTGCTGTCACCTGAGACTTTACATCATAGCTTTAACATAGCAAAACAAAAACTCATCTGAAGATAACTGTATCTACAGATAATTTTTGTCCAGGAGTTATTTCAGAGCCTTCAATATATCTGAAAAGGTCCCCATTTTGAACTGGCCACGGTTTTCTCAAACCCAGACTGGCTAGAGACAAACTTTGCTGACATATATACAACAGCTGTCCTTCACAGCACAACCACAAGAGTTCATTCTATGGCCTGGGAAGTTACTCCCTCTCTGCCCTTTGGAGGGCTTCTCATTCCTTTGAAGCATCTGCCATTAACTAAAAATTTCCAAGTTACTGATTCCAGCTGGATCAAACACATACGGCAGTTTCAGAGATGGTGCAAAAGGATGAGACACTACCCAAAGTCAGACCAAACTCTAAAAGCAGAGAAGTTACCTTGCACAGAACATACTATATTGCAAGGAAACTGCTGAGTCATCAGCAAGATTCAAATTCCTCCCAGCTTACTACTTACCGGTTACGGCCAGCTGGTTAAATTCAACAAAACTTGTTCAGAGTCACAGCTTAGATTGAAAATTCATTTGGGAAGAGATACCGTATCCAAGCAGTGCTTTCCGGCGTGTTCTGGGATAAGGCTTGGACTCCCAGTTAAAACGCGAATACAGGTGTTGCAGGTTATACAGGAAGTCTGTCTCACAACAATCATAAATCACACTCTTTAAACCAGCCTCTTTTTTCTTAAAACAGCAAAGTTTTAGTCAAACATGGATCCCTATAGAGAATACAATGCAACTAAAACTGGTACTGCCACACCATTGCTAGAATGACATAAACACGGGTCAAGGCCTTCAGTATCTGGAGACTTGGGGGGCACACATCACTTTCAGGACAACGTTATCTGCATGCTTGGTACCTCTCTTCACAGGTGGGGTTTTTGTTTGTTTTCATTTTGTTGTTTGGTTGGGTGTTTGTTGTTGGCTTGGGGCGGGGGGGGGTACTGGTTTGTTTTTTTTAAGATAGGGTAGGGAAAAAAAAAAAAAGTAAACCAATAATGGCTGTAGACTCTTGGAGGATATCACAAAGCATTATCTTCTTGACCACACTATGAATGGCCAAGTTACACCAAACTACATTTAATATCCTCTCATCTCAGAGTCACAAAACACAAGCATTCAAACAGTAAGACAGCTGACACTACTTTAATAAGAAAGGTGAAATGTATGAAGAAAAATCATCTATGTGCAGATGGTTTTAGTATCTCTTCCAACTGGAATGTAAAGAAAAAAATTTCTTAAAAAAAAAAAAATCAGTATTTTAGGGACAAAAAAAACTCTTAAAAACAGGTATTTCCTTAGAAAGTTTCCACATAAGGGAGCAAAAATCTGCCTTATTTGGAGAGGCATGAAATCTGGGTGTCTGAATTCTAAACCATACCCATGTGTTTGTCTGCTGTGGAATGAAGGGAGCTCAAGTTGTTACAAAGAAAAAAGTTTGGAAACTCTGTTTTCCTCTTTCTTTTTTTTTTTTTAAATGTCTTCATATGTGGATCAAATGAGTACTAACACTAAAGGTTACTTGAATTTTCCTGTGATTTAGGATGTCCGTTTTTTTTATTTTTTTTTTCCTCAGTATAAGAGTTTGGAAAGTTTGTAAGTAGTCATATAAAATTGAAAACAGTATTTTACCAGGAAATTCTTGTTGAAATGTCAAGCTTTTAAACAGCTCTCTCAAAAACTCTTTCCTTCTAATGTTTTTAGCCAAGCACCACAGATTCTAGTAGCTTAGAATCTAAAATGTTTAAGTTTTGGATATATACTTGACTTGTAACAACAACAACTGCATGCAATAAATGGTAACAGAGTTGAAATCTCTGCTCAAATGTATACAACACTCAGTAGCCCCTCACTGATGCTACAAAGCATCACTCTATTAGCTACCTTTTTAATAGTTTTTAAATTTGGTCATAGCTATGAGTGATCCAGAAGCAGGGTTTAGAGAAACATTACCAAGAAAATCCTAAGTATATCGGCATTGTTAGGAAGAGCTATAATTTCATCACTGGGAAAACAAGCTTCCAACTATGTTACTTCATGTTGTCAACTAATTTATCTATTTACAGGGTTCAAAAAACTTTTGACTAACATAACAAAATGCATTTTACCAGTTGACCATACTTCTGCCTATCTAAAAATAAAGCCCAAAGGCTTTTGCTGATAGATTATCTTGGCCTTCATCACCGTGACCACCACAGAGAGCCAGCCTCTTTCTCCTTCTAACATTAAAAGGTCTACTGAGCTTAAAATTACAGTAATAATTTTCATTTACCAAACATCTATACACAGAGTACATGTCTCGTAGCTTTATAATACAATGACTTGATTACACAGTTCATCTAGCAAAATTCACTTGAGAATCAGCCAGCCATACTAAAGAATCTAACACAATTTACATGCATTTTCAGTCATGCTTGAATAGCCACTGCATTAGCATGAAAATCACTCCTAAATTCAAGCAAGCCAACCACCACCCAGTTATCAATGCACGTCTTATCCCCTTCTCTTCTGCCATGTAGGAAGCAAGCGGTGGCCAGTTGAGGCCATACTGGCCATTCAAGAGGAGAAAACTACATCATACTAAAAGCTTCCAATAAGATGCAGGTATCGTATTTTAGACTCAGTTACCCACACAGCTTTCTCAGAATGATTCCCAGACCTAGGTGATTGTTTCTAGAAGCAGACAGGTGATAGGAGTCAGGATCCACAGGCTCCTGGCAGGCTACAGAGCCTCATAGCCATGCTTTCATAACAACAAATCAAAGTTTTTAGCATAGGGTTTCACTACCAACTTTTGCTCAGTATTCTTTCAAGGTTAAAGCAACAGAGAAAAATCAACGCCTTGTCACACACAATCTCGGTATGAAATGTGTACCATACAAGACTACCGCATCCACCTTTGTGTGGATACCAAACAGGCATCGCCGGCATAGTGTGCACAAGTTCACCAAATACACATATATGAATCTTTTGTCTCGGAACCCCTCTGGGGCCAAAAAATAGACTGGGTCTAGATCTGTGGTTTACTCATCATTGCCTCTGCAATAGGGTACACTTTGCACTTTCTGAATATAAACATACTCCACATTACCTGCACGCTCACATATACACTCTAAAATAATATTTTTTTAAAACTATTTGGTAAGACTATTCCCAGAGGCAGGGTAACACACTGTGGCACAGATCTCATGGAATATTTCCCAGACTAGAAGTCTTCACTAAAGCTGAGGTGGACAAACTGATCTTTATAAGGAACTTCCTCTAGACCTAACAGAGAATGTAAATCAAGGTCTCTCCTCATGTTGCAACACAAGTGTTTAATGACATCTTCAGAAAATAAAGCAGACTAACATTGTGACTGAGATGATAAAAAAAAAAAAAACAACAACTGTTTTAAAGCTGTAGGTACAATTTAGTATTAAATGAAGATAAGCACTTGTAGCAGAGTGTAAATTTAGTGCAGCTGCACCCTGTGGATGCCTTTTGTTTCCATGGCCAAAGGAAAAAGGCAAGTTAAAACTGAGACCAGCAATAAAGTGTCATATGAATGCATTGCATGCTCTCTGTAGCTGCCAGTGAGAACTGGGGAGACCAGTCTTCAAATATTTTTATTTTCTGTTTTCATAACCCACTGTATCCATGCACCTAGTTTCCCAGCAGTGTCTCCCTGATTCTCTAATTTTCTAGTAAGTCCAGGAAACACCTGCTCAGCGGCTGGAAGACCCTGTTTTATTACCCTTCTCTTGCCCTAAAAGTATGAAGCACTCCTAGCTATAATTCACCTACCAGAGGATTAGTTGTATGCAAATCTCAGAACTACAGCCTGCCTGTACCAGGAAAATAATGCATTCTTCACATATTTCAGCAATCCTATCACATGGCACATCATGATGAAGGGAAAAATATCTCCATGAAAATATTCTAACCAGAGGAAAAAAAGTTCAATGGGCTAAGAATCAGAAAGTTATGAACTTTCAAGTTTTCCACTCGAGACTCTGAGTCCCATGTTCTTTTTAGTTTTCTTTCAGGAAAAAAACCCAACTTATTTTATATAAAAATATCCTTAATATGGGATGGTAATGTACTATTCAAATCTATTATCAACAGCATAACAAAAAATTAAGTCCAAACATTACAATTTTCACATACCATATTTTCTTACAGGTTTCATGGTTTCTTTGTCTGTCTGCTGGAATCATATACAGGCAGACCTAAAGAAAGAGTGAAGCCAAACCCACGGTGTCACTGAGTATTATTGCTAAGAATTATGAACTTCATCAGTAGTGTGGAACAATCCACAAGTACCCCATGTTCCACTGGACACAAATTGTCACTTCACTATTTTTATAGCAAAAGTAAAGTCTGTAGTACCACAACAGGAAAAGAACAAAAGCAGAGGGCACTGCAAAATGCTTTGTATACCTGAAAGAGAAGGAAACAGTTTCAAACAGCTTAAAGAATCAAACACACCCATCAATGATAAATAAGCCCTCAACGGCGGTTTGTCTTCTGAAATAAGTCCTACCCAACCTGGACAGACAGTTCATCTGAATACATAAACTGGGCAGAGCAGCCAGGTAAATCAGCTTTGCAGAGCTGTTGTCCACCTCCTGGGATCAAGCTATGAAAAGGATTTCATTGCCAGCATGGGGAGGATCTGGCCATGTGCTCTAACAAGAGCCCACAGACCATCCTGGTAAGTGGAATTTTTCTTTATGCAAGAAATACAAGTTGTTAGTTAAAGTGGTAACTCTCCTATGACATGAAAAGAAATTGAAAATATGTAAAAGAAAACTGTTAAATACAGTGAGAAGGGGCGGGGGGGACAGGGACGGCACAGCGTTAATGGCTTTGCTTCTTTGCAAGGCCAGTTCTTCAGAGATACATTCAATGATAGCTGACAATGACTTTAAGTTGTATAAGAAGTCTGAATACCAAATGAGACATTGTTAACAGGAAACCAGAGTATTAAAAAAATGAAGACAAAAAAGCTAGAGGTCACATTTCTTGGCCATACACAGTATTTGAGAGGTACCCGATTTTGAGGAGTTTGATGCTAACTTTTAAGTAACAGAACTTCTCTCCAAAGATAAAGCCAATTACCTTCAAGAAAAAGAGTTGCAAGTTTAAAGATATAAAAATAAAAGATTTCAAAACCTAACTATTTTATTCTGCTCTATTTCTCTTCAACCGAAACAGACATTTATTTTGTCTACACAGTATTTAGTTTGCTGAAGACAGAAAAATGAGATCAGTATTTTTCCAAAATGAACCATGTTTATTTGGGTTGGCAGCAGGGAGAGCTTTTTTTCTGAGTCACATCCATGCCCTGCCACCTGTGGCAAGAAGCTTGTTTTGCAACAGAACAGTGCTAAATTGTGGATGAGTGCTGGAAAATTTAATTAAAACTCACTTCAAAACCAACACATCCTGTAAGCATTTCAGGAAATCTATAGGTTCATCATTAAATTCATTAGCAAGTTTATAAAATCCAAAAACAAAAAATCTGTTCAAATATGCATGAACACACACAGAAAAAGCAACCACCCCCAGTAATGCAAATTCTCTTGGACCTCGTGCATTGTGGCAAGGCCCCCGGAGTAAGGCAAACACGAACGACCATCTGTTATTTTTGTCTGCAAAGCAGCGACTTCCCCCCTGATGAATCTTTGATAGCAGCCAAGCAATGGCAGCGACTGCTGCGGCAGGAACTGACAGCCAGCAGCCCCAGCCTCCATTTCTCTTTTCACTCTCCCTGCATGTTAAATGGCTGCTTCAAACCCAGGAGCAGCTCCTTACATATTAAAACCAAATATGCCTCTTCTGCACTTTCATTTAAATTACAGCAAATGAAGGGAAGTGTCAGGGAGCAAGCGAAGGGAAAAAAGAAAGAGAAAGAGTCGGAGAATGAAGAACCCCTCAGGGAGCATTCATGGTGCCAAAGAGATACTCATTTTCGAGCACCATCTGTCAAGAGCCACTTGGAGATTTTTCTTTCTTTCTCTATCTTAATACCCTCCCCCAGGTTTTACCATCTCACTTGCTATACCAAGTGGCAAAAACCTCTAGAGCTCACAGAAAAACCACTTGGCCTTCGATCAGTTGAGTGGCAAAAATGTGACTTTGGGACAGATTGAACTATGGTGAAAGTCAACAATAGGCTCCAACCAGGTGTGGCTTGGATGCAAGAGACACTTTGTCTGCAGTTGACTTGTAGCTTCTTTTAGCACTGCTAGAGTCCAAGTTTCAAGACAGCAAACAAATCTGAGTTTTGCCCCAAAAGCGTAGATTAGGCTGGCACCTCAACTGTGGCCCCCATCCCATCCGGCTGCTGGGTAGTAGCACTGAACCAACTGCCGTGGTAGTACTGTGGCAAAAGGGAGGAAATCAAGTCAGCTTGCTCTGCATCACTGTAACATTTTGACACTTTTCCCATTTTATTTAAATCTATACATTACCTGACTTTTCACTCGCAACAATTTAGCGGTGGAGACAGGAGGATGTTTCATAACTTATAGGCAAGCAATATTACCTTCACAGCAGAAGTTTGTGTAGAAAATTTACAGTGGAATGCAAATATTTAGATTAATGACTTACTAGCATTTATATGCCATATCTAAATCATCTCTGAAAACTCTATGGAGGCTGTAATAATCATGAGAGATTGCAAGTTGTTGGCCCTAAGGAACAAGGTATTTATCAGCAGCGGTGGAGACAGCAAGTCCAGTGTGGTTCTAAACCAGGAAATCCAGTATTGCCAGAAGGGCTAGCTGTGAAAACAGAAAGTGTGTTTTGCCAAAAATTCTGGGCCTTTTTCACTTGATTTCTTCAGACTTTGGTCAATTCTAGGACCTTTTGAAATGGTTGTGCAAGCAGAACAGAAATAGGGACAGACAGAACCACCTGTGGATATCCAGTAAACAAACAACTAAAGAGTTTTCCATCAAGAGGTAGTACATACACCAATTCTGGAGTCGAATTCACATTCTTCCTGTACGCCAGGCAACATGTTAGCCACAAGACTAGCGTCTGTCAGCTTTTCTTTGACAAAGATTATTGAAATATTTAACACAATTGGCGCTGACAAAAGAGATCCTTCCTAAGGCTGCCAATAATTTGAGTCAAAGACAGAGCAGAGCTTGAACCTCCAACCCAGAGAAGTGCCCTCAGCAGGTATCTATATGGAAAGGGGAACAAGAGGGCCGGCCGTTCTCAGTTACTTTCTCATTCAGACTCTACTGAGGAACATTGCCAACAATGGATCAGAACTAGCATATTTCACTGAAAAGGTTCTTATCTGATAATGAACCACAGGTGCATAAAAAGTTTTCCCTGCCAGGTTTAATTGCAAGATCCCACAGTTCAAAACCATAAATCCAGATCAAAATAAAAAATTTCCAAGACAGATTTTAAAAACATTGTGGTTCAATTTGTCAACTTACATTTCAGCTTTTAAGATCCACATTTTTTTTGCACTTTTATTAGGAAATATTAGAATCGGAAAGCTTACGTTTACCTGAAAAGTTCAGACTTTCAGCTTTTTTTAATCAAGTCTAAAGAAAAATATCCAAGCATAGATTTGGTCATAAAACCAAGCCAGAACAGTTGGTAGTAGTAGTCATCAAACCTGACCTTTCAGAGGCAAGAATGAACTTCAACTACCAACTATTTTGTCATTTCTTATTTAACCAATTCATTTTCTCAAGTATTACAGGCTTCTGGCCCTTTAGCAATATTACTATCCTTTTCATAAAGGATTTATTCCTCCTGTAGCATTGTTGTATACAACGACAGCTCCAAGATATGAGACAACTATCTACTTTGCCCTACTATTCACCTTATAATTTTCTTTGTTCAGTGAACCAGAACAACCTGTGGGAATAAATCATGTGCCAGGTCAGCAAGATGTGAACAAGATACTGAAACACCCAGAGTTTTAAGCATCAGAACCATCTTGCCAACTTCAGTGAAATTATTCAAGTCCATGGAGATGTGCATGTGCTATGCTGAGGCCCACACATGATTCCCAAAGCACTGCTAGATTCATAAACAGCTAGAGCCAATCATGAGAAGTGGAGAACATTATTATTTCCAAAGCAAATGTTTCTAAACCATTCTGAAGGTAAAAACATAGTAAACTCTTACACGTAGTGTGTAATAGAAGAAATTTTCAAACATTTCTAGCAGCAGTCTACTTGCCTAGTCAGAAGCTTGATGCTTTGTGGGAAATAGTCAAAGTATGTAATACCAATGTCAAAGTTAAGCAAACGGAATGATGCAAAAAGCTATTTTGGAAAATAAAGACAGCACTCACCATTTATATTCCTTTCCCCCCCCACAATCAATGAATACATTTGTATTTTGAATGTAAAACCAGAAAATTAATCAATTTGTTATCAAGCTTTTTTTTATTCATACACACCCTGCCCTTCCTAAATAGATTCCTTTATTTATAACTAATTTTTCTCAATTTTTCTGCCTCACCAGTTTTCTTGTCTTTTCATTGATACAATTTTCCTGAACTTCCTATATTCTCTCTGCTGGCCTGTCTTTTCATTGTTGTTGTTGATTCCTCTCCCCCCCCATCCCATTTCTTTATTTTAGCATGCTAGCTTTACCCCACTTTGTATGAAACCGGATCCGACCTTCATCTCAGGTTGCTTTAGCCCGACAGTGCATTCTTTACCTACAATGCTTGTGACTGAAGCTATAACATTGCTAGCTCTCTTCTGCAGTCTCTAGCTTGTTAAGCTGAAAACCCACTTGGTGCTACCTGACAAAGAAAAGAAGCAGCCCAGATCAGTGGGATTATTGTTCAAGGAGAAAGAGCTGAGCAACCAACACTAGCAATCTAGTTCTTCTTCCACCCAACCACTGTCTTCACTAAAGGGTATTCCATTTGAAACCTTCAGAATTACTCCTGATTTACTCTAGTTTAAAATGGTACCATCTACTCTAACATATTCCTTCCCCCAAAGGCACAGCTAAGGAATCTAAATTGCAGTTCATGCTCAGGAAGAGAGAAACAGTCTGGAGAAGCTATATAGTAAGGGAATTCAAAAAGGTTTAAATCATTATGAATTTTTCACCTCCAATATTTCTCAATCCTAATGCCATCCTGGGCAAAACCCTAGCAAAACCTACTAATTATACAGCCTGGTTTTAATTTAATTTAAAAAGGTATTTACCATCACTAACGGCTCAACTGAATTCATATAAACGTATATTCAGACATCATGTGTGCCTGCGTGTATTTGAATATAATACACATTATATACAGAGACATCTTTCATACAGAACAGCAAGCTAGACAATAAAAATACCATTTAATCACATACTCTTACAGTGACTCAAAGTGCTTTAGAGGTAGTAGCTCATAGTATGTTAGTGATTACTTCCTTATATTACATCTTTGCCGGGTACACAACTCAGTTTCTCTCTCCTCCTTTAAGAAGAACATGGAGAGGGCAAAAATCTCATCATCACCACCATCAGACATTGGACTCCCAGCTTTCACGGTTTAATAAAGACTGTACACAATCTGTGCCTACTTTTGAATCTGTAGAAGAAAAACAAGCTTGAAAGAGGATTTGGAAACTATTAGGTTAAGAACTAAGTTGCAGATCAGAACCAGACTGATACCATCTCTAATCACTACAACACGTTTTTCTTCCAACATATTTATTTTGCCCCTAAGCACAGTCCTAACTTTTAGAAGACATTAAAATTTTTTTCGTTGCATCATACTAAAATACATCTTACATAAGTGCTATTTACAATAAGCACTGAAGTTAAGGTTTAGGTCCCTGGAGATTTCACTTCAGTGCTTGGATCTGGAATGAAAGGCAAGACGCGCCGTGTGTCTGCACCCACCTTCTTAGCTGTTGTATCTGCTTCCACCTGTCTTGCCTCATCTTAGCAAGTTCACTATTGTATTTGCATAGCCAGTAGCCCAAGAGTGTCTTACAGATGGTTGGGAATGCAAGTACTACCCATTAGTTGAAAAATAATGCTTACCAAAAGTTCAGTTGGTAGCAAATTTCTCAAGTACTTAAAATAATAATCAAGAACATAATAAAGTGATGATAAGTGATCATAATACAATTACCTAACATGGCTGTGCTGGTTTTGGCTGGGTTAGAGTTAATATTCTTCATAGTAGCTGGTATGGGGCTATGCTTTGGATTTGTGCTGGAAACAGTGTTGATAACACAGAGGGATATTTTAGTTACTGCTGAGCAGTGCTCACACAGAGCCAAGGCCTTTTCTGCTCCTCACCCCACCCCACCAGCGAGCAGG
>JANHGO010000012.1:33773724-33801458 GCA_024606505.1 Aquila spilogaster | reverse complement strand
GAGCTTAGAATCATAGAATCTTTTGAGTTGGAAGGGATCCATAAAGGTCATCTAATCCAACTCCCCTGCAATGAACCAGGACATCTACAGCTAGATCAGGTTGCTCAGAGTCTGGTGCAGACTGACCTTGAACGTCTCCAGGAACGGGGCAACCATCACCTCTCTGGACAACAAACTCCAGTGCCTCGCTACCCTCATTTTAAAAAACCTTCTTATATCCAATCTAGATCTCGCCTCTTTGAAACCATTTCCCCTTGTCTTATCACAATAAACATGGCTAAAGAGTCTGTACCCTTCTTTCATATAGCCCCCTTTAGATACTGCAAGACTGCTTTCAGGTCTCCCTGGAACCTTCTCTTCTCCAGGATGAATGGCCTCAGCTTTCTCAGCCTGCCCTTATAGGGAAGGTGTTCCATCCCTTGGGTCATTTTTGCGTCCCTCCTCTGGATGCACTCCCATAGGTCCACATCTCCCCTGTACTGAAGACTCCACACGTGGATGCAGTACTCAGGTGAGGTCTCACTAGCACAGTGTAGAGAGGCAGGATCACCTATGCCAATCTGCTAGCCATTCATCTTTTGTTGCAGCCCAGGTACTGTTGGCTTTCTAGGCTGCGAAGGCACATTTGTGACTCATATTCAGCTTGCCATCCACCAGTACTCCCAAGTCTTTCCCAGCAGGGCTGTGTTCTACCCCTTCACTTGCCAGCTGCTACCTGTAGTGGAGTCTGCCACAATCCAGGTGCAAGACCTTGCACTTGGCTCTGTCAGACCTCATGAGATTTTCACATAGTCCCACTGGTCAGCCTGCCTCGGTCCCTCTGAATGGCATCTGTCCCTGACTCTACATTCAACTAGCTTTACAGTGGCTTTATCCTTCTACAAGGACTGTGTCTGAAGCTATATCATTACCTCTTCCTCATATCCAGTAGAAAGTAGAGGAAATCTGCAAAAAAACTTCTAACAGTAGCCAATGACCCTACCCAGGAACTCGATGCATTGTGGGGAGAAAAACCTGACATTATACCCATTTCAGAGCTTAGAATCATAGAATCTTTTGAGTTGGAAGGGACCCATAAAAGTCATCTAATCCAACTCCCCTGCAATGTAGTTTCTAGACACTCTAGAAACTACACAACTTCCTGTTTGTAGATTAGAACCCTAGAATCATTAAGACTGGAAAAGGCCAATAAGATCATCTAGCACAGCCATCAGCCCAACCTCAACATGCTCACTAACCATGTCCCTCAGTGCCATATCTACACAGTTCTTGAACACTTTCTAGGGATGGTGACTCCACCACCTCCCTACGCATCCTGTTCACCTCCCTAGGCATTACCACTCTGTGAAGAAATTTCTTTTAGTATCAAACCAATCCTAGTTACTGATTACTTCATGATATTACATTTTTTTCCAGATACACAACTAATTTTCTCCTTTTTCATTCTTAAAGAAAAAAAGAATTAGACCATGGATTAGTCAAAAAAATTTCATCACCACTAGCAGACACTGGAATCTTCTCTTTTGTAGTTCAATCAATATTTCACACTGCTATCATGTCTGTAGAAGCAAAATCAAGCAAGAAAGAGTTTGAAAATAAATTGAAACTCTAAAATGTAAGCAGATATCACTGGAGTCTGATTCTCCGGGTAAAATTCATAACACCATTCTTTCTATGCAAATACAAACTTAGGGCACTTACCTATGTTTTTACATACACACCAAATACATCTGTGATTCCAGCGGCACCGCTCAAACTATTAAGTTAAATGCATTCAGTGGTAATTACAAATCAGAGCCAGATTGATACCATTTAACTACTACAGCAGTTTCTTCTTCTTCCATCGTATTTTACTTCTAAGCAGAGAGTCCTAATCATTAGGAGGATATTATTTCCTTTGTCACTGTGTCATTCTAAAATACAACTTAATTAAGTGTTACTTGCAAAAGATTTGAATTTATGTTTTAGGGCACTGGAGATTTCATCTCAATGCTGTCATTTGGAATTAAAAGCAGAATATCAGTGTGTCCACACCCACCTTCTTAAATACTACATCTTCCAACCTACTTAGATTTTTTATTTAATCTGAATAAGTTCACTGTTGTATTTTCATAGTCAGTAGCTCAAGAACATCTCACGACTCATTACTGAAAAAAATAATTACCAAATTTTGTTCAGTAACAAATTTCTGAAGTACTTAAAATACTAATGAAGGACATAATAGAATGATCATAAACAACCATAATACTATTACTGTATCTGGTAACAGGCCAAGCCCTTGCAAAGAGTTTTATAATAATCTGTAAAATCCCTTTACAGGTAGCATCACTTCATTTACAAAATTCTATTTAAAGCATACTAATTCAGAGAGGAGTTAAGACATTCTTACACAAGTATTGTATCAGGCTTTGCAAGCATTTTTAGATAACAAAAATCTCAAGCAGAATATATTACCTATCTTTACAATATTTCACATGAACCATGAGACCATGCAGCTTGTGAGGCTTTAAGTGTAAATTTGTTTGTACTACGTATCTCTAAGTGACAGCATTTGTTAAAAGACCTGGAGTACAATTTACTGTGCTTTACATCTTCTCTCATTTTATTAAATCATTTTTTTCCCTTCCAAAGGTACACATGCTGGGGCATAAGGAGCAAATTGTTGGCAGATGGCATTAAAACACCACAGTCCCATAATTGAGTCTTATATTCATACATCTCTGCCAGTTTGGAATTTACCTGCCAGTAAAACAATACCGTGATATTGCCACATCCAATACAATTGTATGTTGCTGAAGTTAGACCTGAATCCACTAGTAAATTCTATTCTCCCAGAGCAAAATATTTTCTCCATTCCATTTAGAATCAGGACTATAAATCCATGTTCAGTAGATCCCTTTTGAATGAAAGCTGAGCTCACCTCCCCAAAGAGCTCTCACACTCATTGACAGTGCCGGTATGAAAGTGCTAGATTTTGTTTATTTGGTGCAGCACTTGTTTTAGATTTCTCTTACTAGAATGTAAAATGGCACAACTGACACAGTAAATGTTTTTAAAAGCCTGCTGAGCCAGGAGTAAAATATGCAAGCTTTGCTGTATTGATTGTCTGAAGTCTACAAATTCAGAAGTCTTGAACAGCTACAGCATCTGCTTCTGAATCAGCAGAGGCAACAATAATAATCTGAGGTGAAGCAGTCAGGACTATGCTCATTATTCCCATGACTGCTTTTAGGTAGGGAAACACAGATATAAAGGGTGAAAATCTCATTCAAAATATACCACAGACTTGTTGTTACACCTATTACTACAGCTGACTGACTTTCCATTGTTTTGCTCCCTAAAAATTCTCAAGCATTTCTCATAAACTCATGGACTGATTTTAGAAACCTCAGTTTGAAAAAAAAAAGGAAAAAAACATTATTTTCATTGATAAGTTTACTTGTTAAGTTCTATTTAATCACGTCCAGGTGTGCTGACCTTTATACAGGTGTTTATTACCTAAATGTATGTATGCTAACATTCAAATCTACTGCAAATATTCAGCATGCAAACACAAGGGCGTGAATAAATATATTTTTATTTTAAAACCCACTGCTCAGATGTAGTCCTCTTACAGCTGGACTGCAGTAGTTATTTTATGGAATGCAGATAACACCATCACTTAAGCAATCCAAGTCAGAAAGAAGATTAAATAATGTACAACTGCTGGAGAACAATTACAGTGTGCTGTAGAAGTGGTCAAGTAATTGTGAACAGTTATTGAACACAAATACATTTGGTTTGTCAGCATATTCCAAGGTCTGCTAATAAGAAATTGCTGAGTAGCTTAGAGCTGCACTAATAAACAGGATTGCCACAGCTTTCCTGGAATGGACAAATTTTGATTGTCTTGATGCTGCTTTTAATTGGGCTCACAAGTAGATGACATGAAGAAGACAGTGTTTTCTCTGGCTATGTCCTGACAAAAGCAATAGATTTCCATTTGTCTCTGAAAGACTGTTATAAAACAGATGCGATAAGAGTGCACAAGATTAAGACACTTACAGTTTTAAATAATCTCTTAGAATATTGAAACCAGGATAAACACATCTGGACAAACACATTGGACTGGTTATGCAGCAAGCCTGTGTCACTAGACGAGCACCAATTGCATCTCTAAGTCTCAGCATCACCACAGCCTGCAAGCTTGATTTTTTAAAAAGGTGGGTTCATCCACTTCTCACAGTCTAGGCTTGCAATCCTAACCTCAGACATCTCAGAAGTTTGCCTCCAAAAGCAGGACAGAACCTTGCACATAGTGCCAGTGAGCTCCTAGACCTGAAAGCAAGCAGTTAGCATCTGGGAGGAGTGGTACAGGCTGACCAACAAGGAGCAGAGCACAGCAAGCTAATGGCCCTCAAGACTAGGGCAGCCTGGGACACCCAAAAGATTGTTACAAGTTGTTTTGCTGAGTCCACTCCTGACAACAATGATTAGAAAAGTTAAAGAAAAGAGAAATAAAAGTCCAAGGTGACCAGAGATTTTGTACTTGGATGCTGCTGAAAGTAGTGACATGCACCTTGAAAACCTGACATATTTACACAGAAGACATATTGCTGGATTCAGTTATTTCCCATAAGGGATGGTCAGAGTGAAATTACAGTAAAAACTAATGACAGTTCAGAGGAAGGAGGAAGCTTCAAAATGTCAAATGGTAGGTGATAGGGCAGAAAGGCCAACTGAGAATGGCATCAAAGAGAAAGGGCTTAGTCAAACCTCACACAAACTGAATAATAGAATAGCTGAATACCCATTAATACCTGGATTTATTCTGCTGCCTTCTCAGTGTATACCAAAGTGCATAAGTAGAAAGCATGCCTAAAAAAATGGAGGAAGAAGATGGTATTCCTAATGCAAGGAAATGAACAAGAGATTCAGGAATGAAATATAGTTTCTAAAACTGAAGGAAGACAACATTGTGTCCACATAATTCCTTATACCTGTAGATTCAAAACAAACTTCTAGGACATTCTAACATGTGCTGCAGTAGGATGTCATGTTTCCCAGTTCCACGCAGTGTGAGCCATGGCCTTTCAAATTAAGTTCTGCTGATTTACCACTGTGCCAGAACCATCAAGTTTTATTAGCTCCATGAAGTATTAAAGCAATAAAAAAACATCTATGACAAGTACACTAGTATCAGAGAAGGATGTCAAAACATCTAGTCTAAAACTGGTGTGTTAATCGCAGGAGAGACAAATTTATCACAGGACAGGGTATAGTATATATAATATATATAATATGTAATGTACATAATTATATATGTATATAATTATATAATGTATATATAATATATACATTATCTACTGGGTGATTTCCACTTTTGACCACTTGAACAGGCATAGTTAAATAGCCCTTCTCAGATCTCATTTGTTTTTTTTGAGTACAGTTTGTCCTATTCATTAGAGCAAGTAAGAAACCTCAGCCATCTTTTCTCTGTCAAGGTAGTATTCTTTGAATTTTTTATGGCACAAAGTAGCATAGTCAAATTATGTATAAACAGCTAATTGACCAGGTTAACTGTTCCTCATTAAGTTCTGCATTACACATATTCTTGCAAGAATTACATGTATTCAAAACAGTTATCCTTTCTCATGCATGTTTCATGCTTCTTATTCCGCTACTTCAGGTAAGTTAGTCAGTTTTCATGAATAGAATACAACTCTTCTGCAAGATAGAAAATAATGAAGAGAAACACCTTGAGTGCTAGATTTCATTAGCCTGTCTTGAACTAAACAACAGCATCTGTGTAGGTACCTGCCTACAGTTAAGTTCCAGTTGCATTAGAGAGGTGTTTGACTGAATGTTTCAGCAAACCTTTGAAGCAAGAGGGTTCATAGGGGTTTTCCATGCTGTATAGGCTTTGACAATGCAGTTCTTGCATTAAGCACAAGCAAGTCTTGTGTAACTTCATAATGCATACGTACCTGCAACAACTTACAGGTGCTTATAGGTATTAGAATGTGCCAGGAAATGTGGTTAACTCATCGTATATATACCATCTATAACTAGGAATTAAAACCATCAAGCACTAATCTGCTGCCCAAGTGAGGTACAAATTTACATTAAAAAAAACCTCAAAATCCAAAAGAGGATGTCTTCTACAAATGTGTTTTCCTTATACTGTGAAATACAGCACACTCCCTAGCCCATGCAACCCATTAAAACCTAACAAGTTGGTCTGATAATGGTTCTTTAACAGACTATTCCTAAATTCTTGTGGCCCTGTCCTTCTATCCCCACGTACATTCTTGAACCATTTATTAGCGAGACCTGTAGTGGGCTACACTGCTTAACTAAGTAAGATTCATACAAAGAGAAACAGTATTTAAATACAGCACAACTATGTACAACTATAGAAGACGTAAATCACATCTCCTCCTGATACCACTTGGCTGGCTTCTGTCATCTTCCCTCAGAGAGGGGCTAAGATATTTTATCTTGGTAATAAAAGTTACATTCTGTCTCCCATAATTTCATTCATTTCAAGCGTAAAGTAATTTAAAGAAAAAGTAATGAAATGCTATTAATTTTAGTGTTCTTATTACAAGAACAGAAAAATAGAAACTTTGCCTGTCTGCTTAATTTTCACTTTAATTTTTCTATAGATTAGATACAGTAACAGAAAGATGAAGTCATAGAACCTGGAAAATAACAGAATACGTGGGCTGCCCCATGACAGTGGTGTTGCTAGGCATTACTTTTGAAGCAGCCCACCTCTACCAGGGCAGAATTTTTTATTTTTATTTTTTTAAACAAGCACAGCATGCAAGCTCTTTTTAGTCACTGGTGAAAATGCATAGCTAATGGTGTTGATTACACTGAAAAAGCATTCTGTAGCTGAGAATTTGCTCTACCAAACAGTTTCATTGTGTCCTTTGTTGCAGTTTCCATGTAAAAAAAAATAGAAGGCGTTACTTTCAAAGCAACATACGTACAAGTAGATAAAAGTTCTAAAAGAAAAGTACAGGTTAGTCAATGGGATGTTATTGTTTCAAGCATTATTTATCTAGACTGGAACACAATTTTAATATGAACAGGTGTCCCTTCATCCAATAATATGCCTCTACAGCACAGCAAGAAAATTTTTTCTTTATATTCCGCTTCCACTGATTTCAGTGGAGCAGAAGGAGGTTCCACCTCTTCTCGACTGATTGTAATGGAGTTCGGCAGGGCCCTGTCTTTAACAACAAGAAACATCAATGAGTTTGTACCTAACCCCCCCATACACCTCATGTTGCACATTACTCTGTCACAGTGCAGTTTGTACATCACAACAAACAACATCTAGGCATTGGTAAAATCATTTCACAGTGCATAGGAAGAATTAGAATGATCTCACTGTCAAGAAGATTCTTTCTTTGTTAGCAAGTGCCTCTTGTTAAGGGAATGGCTGCTACAACAAACAGCCAGGTCACCATCAGTGGGTGTCACTGAAGACTCTGAGGCAGCAAGAAATGAATGCAAATGAAGAGAGATGAGCAGAAATTAAGAGAATCAGGTAGTCCTGCAGCCACCACAAGAGCTCCTACAGCTCTATCTTAGCATTAATTGTCATTCAATTCCCCACAGCATTCTAAAACCTAGATGATCAGATAATAAGAGGTTGAGTGGTATGCATAACATCAAGCTGATTAAATTTGTTTACTGATAATTCTTTCAGGTTCCCGTGAATATCATGTAATTTTCAAGGTTTATTTCAAACAGATTTTATGTAATGTATTATTGACAACATCCTCATGGACCATTTCTACAATGTCATTCAGGATAATGATTTCACAACAGATTTTCAGAGTCTCTGATTCCTGTTGGGATTCGTTTTTGCATAAATTACAGAGCAGAATATTTAATCAGTGTCCCCATTAGAACCCTATGGCTTATTTTTAGGAATACGGATTGAGAGAATGGATAGATGTCAGGATGAGTGAGGGAAAATAAAGGAATATTTGTACAATTGCTGCATGAATACTTTCATCAGCTATATTTTCTGAAGCACAACAGGGGTAGATGTTGTCCTGCAGCATCTTTGCCTTTTTTAAAAAATAAACACGGGCATTAATCTTTTGATTGCATTAAATTAAATATTCATGCTAATGAACCACGTAATGTGGAGTTAAAAACAATTAACATTTAAACCACATTCTTCCTGTATCTGTTCCAAAAAAAAAAAAAAAAGGAGTTAGCCCCTCTTTAATAATGCCAAAGCAATAATAAATCGAAGGATTACGAGCATGGAAAATGACCAGGTTTGTTTTACGCACACGAAGACTGGACAGTCCCTCATCTGCTCAAGCTGATAAATTCTTATGCTTCAAAACATTAATATACATTTACTTAAGTAACATGCTGTACAGTTTCAGAATCAGCGCTGCATACCTTAGGAAAAGATAATTCAACAAGGAGACCAATACAGTCCTGGGATTTGGCAATATAGCAAGAGTAAAAGGAAAAAAAAAAGTGTTCCTCTAGAAGATTGCAAGTTACCCACTAGCAGAGCATTTAAAAAGAAATTAAAGCAAGCACTCAGCCTGATCAATTAGAATCTATTTCCTTGAATAGGACAAAACAAAGCATTCACCATATTCTGTGTGGGAGTATCCAGTTATTTTGTCAGAGTAAGGCAGTCTTTTAGGCCACCAGAATACACTGAGCAGAAGCCAGAGTCAAATTTGTATTTTAAGCCTCTACCAGAGGAACAAAATGCATTGTTAATGACTCTGCAGGGGACAGAGCCCCAAGTACTACACAAAACAAAAAATGAAGTAGCAGCTTGAAGTGCAAAGGAGGTTGTGATTCCAACCACAAAATAGCTAACAATGAAATCATGGGTAGCACTTTCAGACACAGCAGGCAAAACCATACTGGTTCCATGCCACCATTCAAGTTTGCATGGCACCCAAAATTCACCTACAACTGCAACAAACAGGGAACAGATATATTTAGCAGTTAAGACACGAACTTTCAAGAGTACTAAGTCAACAGCAGCTGAATGGAGCACTTTTCTGATCTTTCTCAACCACAAGTTTAAATATGAGGATCTCTGGAATCTCCACATGGTACAATATTGCTCTGTTACACATGCAACTTCTTGGAAGGTCCCTTTGTTACACTCAATGAACAAGATGAAATTTTATGCAATAACCATACATATATATATTTATATATGTATGTATATATATACAAATACATATATTTGTAAAGTATATCAAGAGAACTAGGTTCACAGTCAAATTGAAGTCGGCATCCTTCTTACTTCCTCACTATTACAGTGAATGCACGTTCAAGAAAATTCTCAGAACATCAGTGCTGCATAGACTAAGAACCAATCAGCTGCAATGATTTGAGTCTGTTTCTAGATCATGAAGATATGGAAGTTACTGATAATGCTTAATGCTGTTGAAAAAAAAACCCACCAGGTTCATATATCCCAGCGACTCAACTGTCTGTTTCTGTGATGTTTCTGCAGAACACAAACATATTTCTTCATTAATACATGATTTCTCTTGAGCCAATGGCATCACAAGGCTGGCATGGCTAAGGCTTGCCATAGCATGCAGCCTGCAAGGCAATAGTAATGTGTCATGCTCTAAACCCTCCCTTGTTTTTATCATTTTCCCCTAAAGAAGATGTAAGCTAATAGAGTCTGCGCACCCACACTCCTGCAGAAGACAATATGCCATTCAAACATAGCCCTATCATTTGTATTCTGCTGTACATTAGCTTGTAAAATTACTCTATTATATATATCTAACACAAAACAGCAACTATAAAAAATGCCTTATATAGGGCCTTGGGGTCTCACAGCAATGTGTTGATTTCCATCACCATAGGCAGACTCAAAGCAGTGAATCCATTCACATTAAACATACATGTTAATTGTCCTTTACCTTAAAAGTTTCAGAAGCTCCTCCCTTCTACTAATTTGGGACCCAGATGTGTTGCATGCAGTTCATTTGGACAAGAACAAGGCTATGGCTTGACTAGTTCAAAACTGTTAGAAAATTTCATTAAAAAGACTCTAAAAAAATATTTTGTCAAAATAATGTATGATACTACACAAAACAGTGGAAACCATTTGCTATCACAATACACACAGAGGTCTGTATGATCCTCTCCATCTACGTATTATACAGAACATTAGAGGAGTCAAGTTCAAGGGAAGCAGCAGCAGGCAGGGAGCCTGGCAGGGCTGCCGTGTCCTTCCCTCCCACACCTCACAGCAACCCTGCAAAGCAGAGCCAGGGCACAACAGAGGAGTCCCAGCAGCTCCTAAACAGCGCCTCCTGCCTGCCAGCACAGCGAAGGACACAGCAGCAGCCCCATAATAATCTGGTTGTCACGGCTCCAGGCATTTATGTGTTCCCCCTCCACCACCCCAGTTCCAGCTAGGAAGGGCTGAGTGCTGGGTAAAGGGGTCCCAGATAACATCCAAGGCCTAGAGCATCTCTGGTCAAAAACAAAGCGATAAAAGGGACATACTGCTGTACACACCTCAGACAAATCTTTTCATCCTAGAAGGATGGCTTTACACACACTTCTACATCTCAGGAGACTGTACTGCCATCACTATAGGGTTTGCCATATAACTATTTCTTATGTAAGTGTTTTTTTTTGTTTGTTTGTTTTCCTTTTTTTCCTTACTATGTAAACTTAAATAGAAATATGCTGGTGCACAAACAGAAATTATGACCTAAAAATATTGCCTGATAAACCAGCTCTTTGACATGCAGAAGACCATGCTATAGGCTGTAAACATGTGATAAAACTCATGACAAACAAAAGTCATGACCAAAATAAATGGGAAGTAAACATTAGTGGACAAAAGCTGCAATCAATCTTCATCACCTCTTCCCAAAGATGCAAGGCTTGGCAAATAAGGGTCTTATGAAGCAGGCAGACCAGCCAGCCTCAGTTGTTACATGTATCATTAGCAAGGATTAGAGCTCATTATTCCATGTTTTCTCCACCCCAGTGACTAGGGCAATGTCTGCTAAAAGCAGTGCCAACTGGTTCACGCTACATTTTCAACAGGAAAGAATAGCATCTCCTGCTGTAATGTGTAATAGACAGAGAGAAATATCCAGTCAAAGGTCTGCAAAAGACAGAGACACTGCAGACACAACTGCAGGTCAACAAGCTCCCTGTGAAATGGCTGAGCACCATGTGCAGCAGATAGCTGAATGCCAGTGGCACTGAAGTGGCAGAGATACTTCTGCTTCCCATTGGTCACCGAGCTAGAAGTTATAATAAGAAATATTTACAGTTTTAATGGCAACAGGACCAACGCAATGAGAAAGTATTACAAAGAAAAAATAAAATGGAATGCTCACCTGTCTCCAAGGAGCTAAGCTTGCAAGAAAAACTCCACAAAGGAGGAATCTCCAACAAAAGATCCCACCTCAGTGGCAGTCAGCCCTTAAATGAGGTCTAAGAGGAGTGGAGCCTTGCTCCACCCCTTCCAGCTGCACAGGTGAATTGCTTTCACCTGTGTTCCCAGGGCTGATCAGGTCTTTTCCCCAGGTGCTCAATCAGTGGTTCAGGCCATGACTCAGCAGTTACCATACAATAATATACTACAGAAAGTTAATCACTCAGTTTTATATCAATATATACAGGTGACTGAAGAAACAAGGAAGTCCAAAACTCTCAACACAAAATTTTGCCATTGTATCCCATGAAGGACCACAACCTGAGAGTAAGAAAGAAAATAATCATCACAATACTCTCACAGGTCTAACTGATTGCTTGAAACCTCTCCTGTATGCAGCCTTATCATTCTTTTTGATATGTATAGATCCAAAACAAACCAGAATCTGCTTTATTCTCCCTGTGCTTTGAAGGAAATTTTTTATCTGCCCTTTCAGCTGAGTATAGCACTGTTCTAGATATTCTTTGTATCAGACAGGAGCACAGCCTGGGTAACGTAGGTTTCATAGTCCACAGCGTTAACTCCATATGCAATAGCAGTTTGCACCACTATGTATTTAGGTAAATGCAGGCAATGCTTAAGTTTTTGCATGCAGCAAATTAGTATCAACTAAACTGCTGATTCAAAACTTTATTAAGCCCAACAGAGTTAAAACCTTTCTATCTTTTAAATTTATCCTAGAGTTAAAACCTTTCTATCTTTTTAATTCATCCTTATGACAACTACCAGATTTAAGTCACTCCACGTCCAGTTTTACACCCTCAGCCACATCTGGGCACAGGTGGGCCTTGCTCACTTGTCCCACAGCCCCAGCCGGGGGTAAGCCCAGCAGTGGGCACCTCTCTGGGGAAGGGGACAGGCTTATGTCATCTGGGCTGAGGTTGGACACAGCCACAGCTGCTACAGCACTGGCTGAACAGCAGCAGGCCTCAGCTTCCAGCTGACTTGAGCCAAGGAGCAGGTGAGCCCTGAGGTTTCTTCCGTGTGTGTGTATGTACACACAAACACATGCAACAATCTGTAAGAGAGACTCAATTTGAGCCACAAAAATAAAAAAAAAAGGCAATCATGAATTGTGAGAACAAATGACAGGCACCAGTGTTTAGGGGACTCTTATGGAAGGTGACTTACTAGATTCTTGCAGAAAATAATACCGTGGAACAGCCTCCAGTGATCCAATATGTATCCTGAAGGCCAGTGTTTGAATGGAGACAGACAAAAAAAAAAGCTAAAAAAACATGGAAAAGAGAGTCATTTTTCCTGCATTCACAGAGCCATTAGAAGTTTTAAAATGCATTTTATGCATCTCCACCATTTTCTGTTATTCTACATGGTGATAGACTAGTAATATCTCATAGAAGATAATTAGAAAGACCTGTGCGCACGAAAAAAGGAAGTATGCAAGCTTCAATAAACAGAGAGGAGGTGAAAGAAAAAAAAATCAGTGTTAACAATCTAGAAATATTGTGGGATTAAACAAGGTTGCTTTGTTCCTTAAATTAGTTCAGAAAGTACCACACGAGGTTGGTAGTTTAGTATTTTTCCTTCAGAGCACATGTGTACATATTGACTGAAGTACTGCTTAAAACCAGATAACACATGTCTGTATGGGATAGAGATCAAAGTTACTGATTCTGCCAGATATGTGAATCTGAAAAGCAATTTCTACTCAGATTCTTTAGTAGACTTTTTCATATATATTTTACAACAGTAGATTCTCTGGCATAACATATATATAACCCCATTCCCATTACCTATTTTAAGAGCTGGACAGCCTTCATAATCGTATTCTAGCATAGCTGCATATGTGAGCACACAGTGGCATGATATCTGGCTAAAAACCCTTGAATCCCAGGCCACCGTTCCAGGCTGGGGTGCAGCACAGGTCCCACAGAACCTGGCCAGCCACCAGCCCATGGGCAGCTCTGCCCTACACCCAGCATGACACAGCTAGTGAGCACAACAGCTACAACCTGAGCAGGGACTGAGGCTGACACTCCGTTTTGGAAAGGGGCACATGGAGGAAGGCAGGGCAGGAGGAGAGCTTTCCTCCTGCAGCAATGCCCTGAACTGACTGGAGCTGTCTGCAGAAAGCCTTTTCTACCTTTTTACACCCTCATTTCTGCTCCACATCGATCGACAAACAGAAGAATTAGGACCAGAGGGTTGGACAGGAATAACTCATGTTATCCAGAGAAAGGCAATTCAGCAGGTTTTGGCCTTTCAACATCATCCCTGTCAGAGGGAATATGATAGATAAATCCAGTGATGTGAGATAACAGCCAAGAAGCTGGCTTTCCACTCATGGCCAGCAACAACAGCAAGAGAAAGTGTGAGCAGACTGAGCCTCCTCAGGACAGCAAGCCTCACTGCAGCTCTTCATCCCAAAACTCTATGTTTCCCAGTACATGTTTCTACAACTTATTTATTTATTCAATTTCTTGTCCTGTGTGTTGTTGTTTTATTTCCCCAGAACAAAACTCTGAAAATGATTTATCTTCACAGGCTCCCCTAAGCCCTGTTTTCCTCCAGCTTTATTTATTTTTTTAACCTACTTGAATTCCAGTGGGTTCTCTGTAACAAGTCTACAGTTAATAACTTGGGAGGAAAGCAGTTGTTGTTGAAATGAGCAATCTTAAAGCAAAGAGGAAAGGAACTAAATTAAAATGTTGTACCAGGCACCAACTGTTCCAGTGGCCCTCTGCAAGCCACAATATCTTTCTGTCCCTGCTCCCTATCGGTGAGACCATTAGCTGAATAAATGGTAGTTAAAAATCCATTAACAAAAGTCAGACTCGCCAGGCTTGATCAATTAGGTTCTCCCAGTGTAGCAAGATCCTAATTCACAAGCCTTAAGGAGCAAGCTCCTTCTGTTGAGTGTATCAAGTCATTTATTATTCTCTCCCTTCTCAAACTCCTTCCCAAAAGTTTCTTTAATGGAGAAGTCTGGGCGAAGACAGGGAATAACTTATACTTTCTGATATTCACAACAAGGGGTGTTTCCCATTTTTTAATTGAATTTAATTTTATTTCATTTAGTTTCCTGATCTCCAACTCAGAGCAGGGAATGAAAGGTGAAAAGAATCCTGCAAGATGAGCATGGCTGGATTTCACACTGCTGACTGGGCTCTTTCTCCCAGAGTTCAGACCAAGGCTGCGGCAGTACTGCCGTCTGTAACCGTTCAAGCTCCACAGCCCAGTGGGACTAATTACTGCATTTACAGTAAAACACGCAAGGAAATGCATCTCCCTATCTACATATAGCCAAGTTTACTGAAGGATAACCTACTACATTACACAGATTAATACTCTAGTGAGTAAATTAATCCTCAGAATTTCACTCACCACTTGTGGCTTATAAATTTTAATTGGCTTTAAACTGCCAGATGAATTTATGCGAATGTATACTGATGAAGTAGAAAGGATCAGAAATTACTCTATCAACACTCAGAGTCTAGAGATAAGATAACAGGATATGTTGGGACCAATTTATAAACATACATAAATGTTTGCAAAGCAGGATTCAAGCTTGTTCTAGAGGTGCACCGTTGTAGATTAGATACAACCCCACAGAGGAGAAAAGAAGCAGCATTAGATGAAACATGAAGGCTTTTTCAGGATGCAAAATATTCCCATTTTGCTAAAAGTCAGATGCAAGGCTGAAGTACAAGCAGTGCTTACGTTGTTTTTGTCTGCACTGTTATTGATCACAGTCAATCGATATTACTGGTACAGCAATCGGAACAGCTTCCTGATGCGCTGACACAATGGTACACCATACAAGTTGATGTTTCTACAACCATTAACTATGGCACCAAGCTCTTGAAGGTATTAAAGTGCTTAACAGTACAGATAGAAATCTTTAGGATGCCACACACCTTCAGAAAGTTTTGTCATGGCACAAAACCTTCTGGATGATAGAAAACTGTTTACAAAGATCCTGCTCACTCATTTAAGCTTCCCACAGAGAAAGTCAAGATAGAATCAGGTCCCCAACATGTTGCAAAAATGGTCTGAGCCATTTACCATCATCTGTTTGCTAGTACTGAAGCAGAGCAATGATTATTTGGATGTCAGTACTGGTAAACATTCTACTACTGCCCATGATAGCAGGTCAGCCAGTGCACATTACCAGCCATTATCAAATAGAGTAGTAGCTAGCAAGACAGGGAATCAGAGAAATGACTTGCCCAAAAATAATAGTCAAGATGTCATGAACCCAGTAACATGAAAGGCCAAGTCCATCTCGTATCTCCCTGAAAGTCAAGAAGCAGAATTGCCACTTAAAGAACACCTTTCTTTCTTGCAGTTTTGCATTTCTTCATGTGAACACCCATGGCATGCAACAATAATATTCATGCTACATGAACCAATTGAGTTTGGTATGAATAAATAACATGAAATAGTGAGAGGCTGTTGTTCTCGTATTTACTTCTGTAAGGCTCTTAATCAAACATCTGCTAGAAGCTCTAGCAGATTTAAGTTTTAAGATGCTTCACAAATGACTTTAGCTACCAAAACTCATTTCAGAAGTCCCACCTAGCATCATTAGCAGAGATAGTGCTCTATGGGGAAGAGGAGGGAGCCTTGAGTTTAAAATAGCTCCTTGAGTCCTTTCCATCTCAAAGGTGGATCAGTAAATTGCAGATGTTGGTAATAGCACCCAGGTGTAACTTGGGCCCCTGCAATTAAGAGAGTGCTGTGGTTTAACCTGGCAGCAGCACAGCACCACGCAGCCATTTGCTTGCTCTCCTCAGGTGGAATGAGGAACAGAGTTGGAAACAAAATAGAACTCATGTATTGAAATATAAACTATTTACTGAAACAGAAGTAAAATATAGCTATCTATCTATCCATCTCCACAATGCAATTACTCTCCACCAACCTGATGCCCAGCTAACAGTACAACTGTTCACTGACTGATGAAGCAGCTGCCCACCAGCCAACTCCCCACAGCTTTATGGCCTTCCATATGATGTTGGTCTATTTGAGACCATCTGTTCCAGATCCATCCCGCCCCACTGCTCCTGTGCCATAAACTCACCCCTGCTGAGACCCCTAGACTGTACCTGGCTGTATTCCCATCTGAAATTTTAAAAGAGAGATAATCCAAAATCCATACTTGGAAGCCTCCAGCACCTAATTACTTGATTGAAGTGGGATTAGAAGACAACCTAAGTTTTCTCTGAGGCAAGTTCCTTACTGTTAGGAATGTAAGTATCTTGTAGAAAACTACAGGAACACTTTGCAATCCAGTGCGTTCCTAGAAGTACACTAAGGGATACAACCAATAACTTCACAGTCACATACACAACAGGCTATATAAGTTTTGGTTTTATGCTCTAGAGCTCTGCACGGTGTACTAAATTATTAAAAATAAATAAATGGATATTATAAAAGGCACAACCTAAAATAAATAAAACTACAGAGCCCTCAGAATGTGAGACATGCTATTTAGTTTCTGAGTAAAGAGGAAAAAAATTGTTCACATGTTCTGGTTTTAGTTTTAAGGCTAGCTGCAAATGCTGATATTTAACTCAAGAATATCTTTTCCAAAATCATCCTTTTGACTCAAAAGGTAAAGAGCTAATGAGTAAAAGCAATAAAAATAGATAATTACAAAGGTTTCTTTCTAACGCTTTTTCTTCATCCATTCAGCAGCAGTACCTTTTTACTCCTCTTTGACAACAAAGGAAAACTCCTTTAAGTTTAGAAGCAAATGATGATTTTTTTACTTTAAAAGAAAATATTAAGTTTCAATTAGACATTATTTTCCTTATTTATTTAACATTTTTGGCTTTCTTATTAAAATTTCTCATTACAGAATAGAAACACTAAAGCTCTATTGATCTTAGACAGAGAGCCCACAAGTTTCCTACCAATCTGAATTGACAAATTCTTGAACATGATCTCCTCAGAATCCTAGTAAAGCTGGTGATTCCTCAAACGTCTGGGCATATTTAAACTAAGCAATCATTCTTCTACCTTCTTATCAAAAGAAAATGAGCCTTTGAGTATCCAACCATTCACTCTCAGTGTTCTTTCATCAAAGTTTTCTGAGTAATCAATACAGTTTTCCAACCAGGCATAGTAACAGAAAGATAATAATAAAATAATAATAATAATAATTAAAAAAAAAAAAAACCCTACCTCACCTGGCAGTGATGAGAAGTGACTGTTATACCAACTCTCTGACTAGGGCACAGAAAATGAGCATCAGCTGTGCCTTCTATAATATTAGTAGCTACAGCTGGGGTTGGACAGGAGACTCCATGTTAGGGCTAATAATGGTCAACCTGTCCAAACTTTTAAAAAGAATAAATATAGAGAGAAAAAGTGTGATTAAATTTGGTTTTCTATTTTTTAAGAGAAGTTTGAACTTTTTGGTTATATATAGCACTGTTTGTTCTATATATTTCCACTCATGCTGTATCTGTATGTTTTGATCTGAGCTCTTCACTGAAATATCTTAGCACTTTTAATGTGCTTAATAAGTAATATAACTAACATCTGTTATGCATTTATTCCTTTGTTCCCTGTGGAGAGAGAAAAGTAGATAGTAAAGCATTTTGTAATCCTTGATATAAATTTTTCTACATGGGCCTTTTTTTTTATTGTTGCACGCTAGATGTAAACTAGAAATCAAAAGATGGTGGAACATTTTGTTTCTCTAATTCTATCCACATTTCCCTAGACAAAAGAGATACAGACTTCTCTGGCTAGAAAATTAGTAAAGCAGGAACATCACCTTTACAGGAAGCTTTATTGTTCTCTCAGTCTTTAAGAGATCATGCACAGAAATCAGTCTGCTCTTTATACCTTAGAAAGCATTGGGCCAAAATATATTTATGTAGGTCACTCCGAAAGTAATGCCTCCTGTTTATTTCCGTGGAAGCTACAACAGATACAAAGAGCACAATAACATTGTTTGATAGAACAAATTCTCAGCTACAAAACGCTATTTTCCAATATAGCCACCGCCATTAGCTATGTATTTTCATCAGCAATGAAGAAGAGCCTGAATGCTGTGCTCATAAAAATCTGTGTGGTTGTCTGGAAGATGGTTTGTCTTTCACATCACTGTTGCTACTGCTGAGATGCACCAACAACCACCTCACTGTGCTCACATCCACTGTTTGGTCTCCATCAACACTCAGCAAGCATCAATGAATGTCATTTGGTGCAATTTTTTCCACATGGAGGAATTCAGTGACATGCATTTGCTTCATCTGCACTTCCATGTCAGATGCCATTTTGTCAGACTGCCCCTCTGCTGCCATCTGACATATGGCAACAAAATGGAATACTGGCAGAAAGGTTCAACCTCTACTGCCATGCCACCAACGTCTGATTCTGAAGTTGTGGGCCAAGATAATAATATAGGAGGCATTATTTTCGGAGTAGCCCTCGTACATAAAAATAGACCACAGAGTTCTTGAGCACAGTTTTGGCTAAAAGCCATAGTTTGACCTAGCACATTCTGTGTGGGCCAATGAACTAATTAGATAGTAAATATTAAAAGACCTACTCATTCACTAAACTCATTGAGCTAATGCTGTCCACACATTTAAATAGGAGGAGTGAAAGCTATAAACAAACAAAACAGCTGTAATGACTTTCTGATAAATACTTTCAGTCTGAATAAGGCTAGAGGATATTACTCAAGGGTAGCAGAAAGATTTCCTTTGCACAGCAGCAATAATCTATATGTCCACAGAGAATTTGAATAAATGATTGAGATCCAGCAGCTTACTATGGTTACTGCAAATGCAGAGGTATTACTGCAGCTAAATTTCTAGTGGAAGCCAGAACCTTTCCAGATTCAAAGTCAGCAACTTAATTCTTCAGGATTAAACTTCCTGCCCAGTTTCAGGAGAACTGGACAAAAGGTTCCTGAACTAAAGGGGTGGTATCAATAAAAGAAGTAGCCAGTAGAATTTGGTTTAATTGCTATCTTCCCAACAAAACATAATCCAAAGACAAGGAAGAAAAGAGAGCTTCTAGGTCTTATATATTAAGTTCAATGTACTCCTGTTTTTAAAAGCTGAGATTTTAAATAGATATCAAATCAGTTTATTAGCTCTGAACTGAAACTGTTTGCTGAAGACCAAATCTTGCTTTTTTAGAATTCTTTTTGTCATTGAAAAATAAAGTACTAAAGCACTTCATTCATACTGACAGAAAGGAATATTGCTGACAATAGCTTTTGACAATAGCTGTAAATGAACAGGTTTCTGAGTACAGTCCTGTTCCCTAAACTGATTTTGTTCTTCAGTGGCTTACAGCACAGAACAGAAGGGAAATCCCACTCTACATCCTTTTTTTCTGCTATACTCACGGGAGTTCAGAAAATGTCTGATTTTTTCTTTGACATTCGAACAGCATAAACACGGGAATGTGCTTGGGTACTCGTCTCTTTGTATATATTCGTATTTCTTTGTGTATGCATATTGTCACACAATGAATACACAAGTCATAGTAAGGCTCCAGAAAAAAAGAAGATCCAAAAATGAGTTTTTTCCCCCCCCACAGTCGTATCCTTGTTTAATACAACAAGATTGAAGATGGTTGTCATTACCCTGACTGGATGTATGCACTTGCATGTAGACACATAAGATGTAAACTCGTTCCTACTTTATTCTTTCCCCAGGTTCTTCCTGATGACATGCCTTTCCTTGACTGCTTCCTACATGGCATTAACTGGATGGATAGCCTTAATAAGAGTGAAGGAAGCTAGGAGGAAGGGATCTTATGCATAGAAATAAGAACAGTACTAAAACAGAGCAGGGGGACTTAGAAAGGCCTAAGAACAGAGCAGTGGTGGGTTCTGGAGCCAGTTTGGAGAGACAGAAAAGTTCTCCAAAGCTGAAACTCTTTCACCATCGCTCTTCAACCCAGTCAATGGAATACAGTTTCAGAGTTTACAGAGTCATCCTGGAGACTATTTGACTGTCATATTTAAATTTTGTTCAGCTCACTCAAACTAGTACTAAGAATCCATGTTCCGCCTCAAATAACTCAAATCGAGTCCATATATCACAGTGCTTCTTCCTTTGGGTAGTTAGAGAAAATAATATTTATATCAATGTCTTCAAACATCTCAATGATTATTAAAGACTTCAGTCTGAAGAAAAAGCAATTCTGAGAATTATTTTCAAGGGAATTATCCTAAAGATGTGTCTTTCTTGTGCTGGTTGCTTGTCCTCTTCCACCCATGTGAATTATGAGACATTTGCCCAAGTGATAGAAATCTCATCACTTACCCTTATCTAAGAGATATCCTCTAATTTGATATGAAGGTGTAAAAATGTTTTGAGATATAGATCTCAGCAGAATTTACTGCAGATGCCCTTCAAGCCTCTTCCAGTGGAATCATTTATCAAATATGTGAGAATATGTCAGAGTGAGGATTTCTGAACCTTGTTCTAAATTGTATTTTATATATGGATTAATGAATGAAGTAATAAATCAAGAAAGACTGCTGTGCTCCGATTATTCTCAGTTCCTCTTATACAACTTCCTTTAATGTCTTACCTGCAAGGCAGTGGGGGAAGTAAGGGGGAGGGAGTAGCACAGAAAAGGATGGGACTGGATCGCATTAGCTTTCCTCCTCACAACGATTCTACCCATTGCTGCCTACTCTTTTGTTTTGATTATGTTTGCACTGTGCTACCTAAAAGCTGAGCTGAAAACAGAATTCTTCCCTCCCCAGAAACACCCGTGTGAGCTCTGGGAATTGATTTCTTCACACATAGGACAATTACTGGCTGACTTCTAGAAAAATCTACATTTTGCAGCATATTAGTTCTTTATCTACAGTCCCAAATGTAGGCATTATACCTTATATTCCCTCAAAGTTGTCAGCTGCAGCCTTACTACTAACTTCAGTACTTAGGTATCTTCATAAAAGTCTCATTGATGAAGAGCACTGGTTCAACCGAAACTGAGTGAAGAAATTTACATGAAGGGATTGTACTTCAACTATTTTATCAAATATTAATGATGTGAATTTGCCCTACATATGAAACCAGAATGTCACAGAACTGCACTAACTTTCACAACACACACTAAGATAACTCCCGGAAGGCAGTAAGCAAGCAGAGTCCAAGAGGCTTTTCTAAGATTCATAAAGTAAATCTTCCTTCTGTACTTTGTGGAATCTGTCTAGATTTGTTTTCTTTCAGGCATTATAATGTCCTTGGAAAGGAGTGTAAATGATAGAAAGACATTTCTGACTCCCACAGTGGAGAAATGTATGACTCCTAGTCACAAGTGCTCTTATAAGGTTTGCTATTGTGTTGCAGGAAAATCCCCCTTGCCCATCCTGAAGCTTTTCTGTTTTCCTTACCCCTCATTTGCATTCTGCCTTTAATTGAAACAACAACAGGAGCTCAGTGCTTCGACAGGTTGCCATCGGTATCATTTCTATCCTGAGGGCTAGATCCATAATGTGCACAGCCTCTTTCATCTTTACTATAGAGTGTTAAGGAAGATGCAAAAACATTTCAATGTTTTAACATGCATGACTGTAGAATGGGAGGATAACACATTTTAGAATTCAAAAGGGTGGATTCCAGATTAATAAGACAAACCTGGAAGAAGCTGGGTAGACAGCCAGAAAGAGATGACATAAGGTGCAGGAGAACGGATTTTAAATTTGTTCTGAAACAAGCCAAGTTAGCACTGATGGTGTGGATTCAGACTGTTTGCATACTGCAGCAAGTGTTTGTTTTCTCCTTGGGGACAGTTTGTGTTTGTAATATCTGACAAGAAGAAAGGTGAGGAAGGAAATGCTAGTATGTTTTAAAACATGATAGGAAACAAAAAAAGTCTTTTATATTTTCCTTGTGTTTGGAAAGTAGTTTGCCATCTGCAATTTAAACAGATTCTAAGTGGTGAAGGGTGGGAATCTCTCAAAAGGAGACGGAGGGAAACAAAAGCATACTTGTGGGCTGCAGTCAGAATGCTGAACCTAACTACATAGTGATTTGTTCCTGCCACATCACATAATGCATTACCTGGTGTTTCCAACACATTAAAAAGGGAATTCAAGAAGTATGTAAGTTGCTCAGACTGCATTTACCCTTTAGCACAGGGGAGCTGATTACCTGCCAATCCAGCATCAGCACATGTATTCACTTGCAGTGCAGTTTTGTTCCAAAACATCCCAACAATTTGTGTTTTTTTTTGCTGTTGCCCCTGTGCACGCAGATGTTTTAAAAAACTGTGGATGGTGGCAACCACTGAGAGGTCGCACTGATGACAAACAGCAAAGGACAGGCCATTCTCCCTCGTCGTCTGGGATGGCTCCTTGTAAATAATGAATGCTAAAATCAGGAAGAACTGTCTCACTACACTGAGCAGATAAACTCACTGAACGTACATGATCATATATGGAAGACTGCATAGGAAATAAATCTAAAATAAGCCACATTTTCATACATAATAGAAGTTATTTTACTTTTAAATCTTCTTCAATCATAAAAGAAAAAATTGAAAGAAAAAGAATTTTTCTGATGTATAACAAGTTTTATGAGATAAAAACTGAGATGCAGAAGAAATCAGTCCGTCACCATGAAACTCTCTTACTGCTCATTGTATGGTAGCCAGAACAGTGCCATTTCACTCTGACATACAAGGAGAACTTCAAGTTCGGTTCATTCCAGAAGCTCACATTGCAGAAAGGTGATGGTATAGCTAACTTCATCATTTCTGTTTAATCTATGCAGATATCTCTTTTCCTAACTGTAGATAACATGTTTTAAAAGGGACAGATAAATGGCAAATTTTTATGCCTGCAGAAGTGCCCAGAACAGGTGACACCTGGTTGAGCAGGCAATTTTTTGCCCTGTTCTTGCACTAATGGGAGCTTAACAACCTAGCTAAAGAGAGACGGTGGAAACAGCGAGGAAAGGAAAGCTTTAGCAAACAACAGAATTTTCAAGAGTTTGTATACTTGCTTTTCTCATGTAGAAGTCTTGGCCTCCATTTAGATTTACAGCATTAGGGAATGCTTTTAAGTATTTTATCCATGTATCAATTATTCTCTGAAGAGTGCTTCACTGTATATCTACAATATTGCACTTGTGCAGTAAAAACAAGCATCTGAAGAACCCTCATGAAAATACGTAAAAGCCAATTATTCTGATTTGTGTTTACATTCCAGCTGTCTTCTAATGAGATTTTTTTCCATGCCATTAAAAAAAAAAAAAGAGGATGATGCTGTCACTTCTGGACTTGGAGATAAAGTTCATAGAAGCCTTTCAGTATTTCCTTGGAGTTGAGAGAATTTTCTGAAAATTTATCATTTAAACATACACTGGAGTGCTATCATGAATTAAAAGATGGATGTAAAATACGTAAGCAGATGCACAGTGAGCCTGAATTCAACCATTTGTCCACAGCAGAGTGTTTTTTCCCCAACTCAAAGTAACCTTAGCACAATTACTGATCTTTGATGATGAATGCAAAACATGTTTCACGTCTAAATGGTCTAGACCCTTCAATAGGACAGTCAATAGGACAGATCTAGCTTCCAGAGCATTTCTTCCAGCCTGCTAACAGATCTACTTGATTTTGAGCTAGGAACTGATAACAAAAGGCTCTCACAACCCTCTTGCCCACACCAGTGGAAAGATCTATGGCCTATGGCCCCATGTGGATGTATGTCCATGTACATACGCTTCTAGAAGCAGCTAGTTGAGGCAGCACAACACAGGCATCTGGCCCATATGTACTGGAAGAGCAGAATTCTCTCCTGCAGGAGACAGGGAGTGAATGCACCACTGTAACACACCCAATCTGCTGCAATAGCACAGAGAATGTTCCTGTTTCTTAAAGGGCATCATGCATATCAAACCTTTCTCAGTCTTAATTACAAAACAAAAAATAATACGATCTTCTTACTGTACATCTTTATTTACCGTCTCATCTGCTCAAGCATTTTAATATCCAAATTTTAGTTAGAAACAGATGCCTTGGTTTTAGCACCTTCTTGTAATGGCTTAATATTCTAGGTAGGATTGAAGACAGAGGAAAAAGACGCTATGCTGAGAACAACTTTTGAGCAAATGGTCTTGAATATTCATTAAACAACATTTAATTTAAACACCCAAACTCTTAAAGCAGCAACATATGGGCCTGTTTTATTTTACATAAACTGAATAGGAGGTTGTGCCATTAGTTTCTGCAGACATAATGTTCATTACAAATGAAGTATGTTTTCCTTTAGGGAACCTGCCACTATTCCTGTGTCAGTGCAGTGCTGTGATTCCCCCAAAAGGTTCTTTATGTGGCAGTTCAGTATGCGGCATGTAGGAAGTACTCTTCTTGGCAATGAGCTTCCAGATGTAAACAAAATTCCCATAGATCTTCATCAACAAAGGGAACCTGGGGCAAATTAAATTCTTTAATGAGAAATAAATAAAGAACTGAGCCCTCACTTTTCAGTATTTTACCACATTTAAGAGACTGTCTTTTCTACACAGCTTGCTACATAGGTTTTCCCTTTATTCTTTGTGATTGAACATTTTTGCATCAATAACTGTATGATATGTGGTTCTACAGTCCTCTGCTGGCTAAATGACTACTTTGCACAACTCCTTGAGAATCTAAGTACTTCCCTTCATGCACCTCCAGTAAAAAGCAGAGTACATTTGCTTTTGATTTTTGCAGCTACTGGAAATAGCTAGATAAGACCATTTTTGATTATTATGCAAACTCCATCAAAGACATTTTACACATAGTCCTGCATTGTACATTCCAAGACAGTTATCTAAGACATAAGACATAAGAGACTTCAAGTACTGAGCTGAAAAATAAGGGAAGCATAGCAGCATCTGAGATTGGAGGTTCTGTTCTCCATAGCATCACTGTAATCTGCCATTAGTTACTGAGGAAAATTAATTGAATAACAGACCCAAGAGGTACCTTGTATTCAGTATTTATGTGATAGGTGTCTGCTGTAGTATTCACTTTCCAGTTCCTGGAGTGCAGTAAAAAGAGCATGACCAGCAGGCCAAGGGAGGTGATCCTCTTCCTCTGCTCTGCCCTGGTGAGGCCACAGCTCGAGTACTGTGTCCAGTTCGGAGTTCCTCAGTTCCAGAAAGACAGGGAACTTCTAGAGAGTCCAACAGGAGGCTACAAAGATGCTGAGGGTCCTGAAGCATCCCCCTCACGAAGAAAGGCTGAGAGGCCACCTGGAGCTGTTCACCCTGGAAAAGGCTGAGGGGTGGAAGAAATCATACCAATGTTTATAAACACTGAAAGCATAAGGTGTCAAATGGATGGGAGCCAAGTTCTTTCCAGTGGTTTACAGCAGCAGAACAAGGGGCAATATGCAAAAACTGCAACACAGGAAGTTTCCTACAAACATGCAAAAGGACTTTACTGTGTGGGGTACAGAGCAGTGAAACAGGCTGCTCAGAGAAATTGTGGAGTGTCCTCCTCTGAAGATAGTTGAAACAGGCACGGATAAGTCACGTAATAAACAAAATATTGCCAGTAGCCAAGAAGTTCTGTTAACCTAAAATTATTTTCTCTAAAGCAAATAGGAAAGACAACTAACAGACATTCAATCCCCTTAATAAAGAGGAAAAAAAGGGCAGAGACAGATTTTATTTACTTTACATTTAATGCTGATGTAAAGCTTTTAGCATTCAAGTCTGAGCAACTCAATTTCACAAAGTTTTCTCTGGTTTATGCATTAGCACAATGCTCCAGTGTTTGCTTAAACAAATGATATAGAGTTGAATACTACACAAAATACACTCTCCTAAAAAAAAAAAAAAGAGTGTATGAAGCAACTTCTCCCAATCCGGTATTTTCACATTTTCAGCTGTTATTCCACAAAATCCAGAAGCAGGGCCTTCAATAAACTTTTCTTCAATAACCAGATATGATCAACTAAATACTTAAGATCTGTTCTGACAACTCCCAGGTTTTATGATAACCCTCTACTCACCTTCAAAAAAAGCTTCATCTTACTTCTGCTATGCAACAGGATCCATCAAACTATGTAAGAACTACCATCATCATTTTGCAATCAACATTTTCCCCTTTAAATTTAACAATACTAAGCTACTTTCATTATGATTTTTAAGCTGGTTGTTAAAGCAAACAGAAAAGATTTGAAATGGAAAGTGTCAGACCCAATTTTCTACTTACAGCCAGTGCTGTGCAGCATAGATACAGAATAGATACAGATCTGAGGTCATTTGCTGCAGAAGTTTTATTACCAGCGATTGAAACCTGTTATCAAATCAACACAAATGATGCCTGGCTTAGCAAACAAGCTAGTAAGAATTGACAAAGTGATAGCAATGTAGTAGCTCAGAACAATCAAATCAAATCATCATGAAAGGCAGTGAAGCGTGTTTCTCTTAACACAGGTATTTTCAGTCTGGCCGGTTCATTACATAACAAGCAGGATTTTAACCCAAGGAACAGTTATGAACCATCATGTATCTGTAACAAAACAGTGCACTGGCACTTTTTTTTGCTGAGAATAAGCCATCTACAGTGTGATAAGAAGTCACAGGTGCTCGAAATATAACTCTGCCTCAATTCACCATTTACATAGGAGCTCTATGAATGAATAGCAGTAACTGATGACAACGGAGGTTTCTCTCATCATTATTTGCAGCACTGGCCAAAAAAAATCCCACAACACAATTGTCTTCTAGTGTACAGGATGCTTTTTACACGCTTTTGCAGCTGTTTCATTAACCACAGCCTTTTAGAGAGAGCCAAGATAAATCAAGAAGCATCTTACTGAATTCCAGATGGATATAATTCCACAGGTGTTTTTTGTCATTATTGTCTGAGTTTTTAAGACAGAACACTGTAGAATTAACAAATTACCAACATACAATTTAGGACTACATTTCCATTTAATCTCTTTAAAGCAAAGGAAAACAAAACACAGTACTAGAACATGCCTAGTTCTGACGTTGACTTGTCAGAAGCTTAAGCCTTTCTACCTATTAGAGGCATTGCAACCAATGCATTCATAAGCATAACTTAGGCTTATTGCTATTATGTTATGAACAAATAAATGATCAATGCGTTATCAATGAACAAAAATATTTGCACCCATATTGGAAACTGTCATGGTTTTATGATTTTTATTATTGGTATTCCACATCATAACATCATGTAATTGGGAGTTAAAGAGTTAATGCTCCAGTTCTGTGGGCTGCTGAATTTCCGGGTACCTGGCTCTCAGAAGAGAACTCCATACCCCAGAGGACTTTGCGTTCCCGTTCTC
>JANHGO010000012.1:33742710-33773624 GCA_024606505.1 Aquila spilogaster | reverse complement strand
CTGGAGAGATTGAAATTAATACTTGTCGATTAGTCCAGGGCTAGAAGTTGTTGCCTCAAACAGGGGCGTTTAAAGCAGAACTTTTGAAGCTATCCCACAGCAATATATTCATTTCTTCACTGTATGCAGACTCAAAGCAGCAAATCCAAGTAATTTATTCACATTAAATATACAATTCAATTATCATTCATCAAGAAGAAAAGTTTCAGGAGCTCATTCTTTCTGATGCTTCTTTCTTTTTCCTAAACCAGCTTCAGGTTTGGGTAGGTTTTCCTGGTTTGGTTTTTTTTGGTTGGGGGCAGGGGGGGTGGTGGGTGTTTTTTCTTTTTATATTGTAAGTCACCTAGACAATTAGGAAAAGTGTAAAGAAGGCTAGCTCTTTCTATGATACAAGAAACTAGGACCTGGGGAATATCACCAATAGCAGCAGCTATGGGTCCATCTAGCACAGCAGTTCATGACCCAGCCTGTAATATAAGGCCACCTTTAAACCCTCCAGTGGGTATAAATAGAAGCATCTCTAGCTTGAGAAAGACGTGCCAAAAATGAAGCTGGCCTCCCCTCCCTTTCACTACTAGTCTGGTACCAAAGCGTATTGTTTTGTACAGTCCATTTGGAAAAGATCGAGACCACTGTGCTTGACTACTTTGAAGTTATTAGAAAATCTCATTTAAAAGCCTTTAAAAAGACATTTTTATCAAGATAATGATATGGATACTGCCTGGAAAACTCCAGTAGAATACATTTTCCCATGTGCACACACTTAAACCACTTTGGTAGACGTGAAACACTGGCAGCCATTTGTTATCACAGTGCAAAGGGCTGTACGATCCTCTTCATTTGTGCCCTACACAGGATGGCAGAAGAGCCAGACTGCAGGAACAGAGAACCCCAGAGCATCTGACAGCGCCACGGGGAGTTTCTCTCCCGCACCTCACAGCAATCCTGCGGCAGCTGCGCAAGGCAGAGCCAGGGGACAGCAGAGGAGCCCAAACAGCTGGTTAACGCAGCATCTTCGCCCTCCCAGGGCGACAGAGGACACAGCAGCAAAAGCATCATGGTAATAACTCACTGCCACAGCTTCAGGCGTTGGTACGTTCCACCTCCGCTACTCCAACGCCAGCCTGCGGCTGGGAGGCTGGCAGGCACAAGCCAGCTGGGATGAAGCCTGGGGCAAGGTGAAGGGGCCCCCCCATTATCTATAGCATCTCTCTGGTCAAAAAGAAAACACACATGAAACTTGTAAATTATGCCCTTTCTTCCACAACCCAGCCAGGCCTATTCAGCCTGGGATAGCAGCTTCCACAGACCAACAGCTATAGGTGAGCCCCCACGTCTCAGGTTTTTCCACATGTAGAGTGAGAACACAGCTCGTGCTATGGGCACTAGCTGCGTCACTTACCTCAACACACAGTCACATGGACACCCAGAGACTGATACCTGCACCAAATGCCTCCTTACGCAAGTTTAAGCACAGACTTAGTGCCGGTGCACAAACAGGAATTACGACCTTAAAAAAAAAAAAAAAAAAAAAAGAAAGAAAAATACTGCCTGACGAGCCAGTTCTTTGACATGCAAGAGCCCACACGAGCATCTGCTAACATGTGATGAAGCTCATGAGGCACAAAGGTCAAGAACAAAATAAATGGCAAGTAAACATCAGTGGACAAAAAGCAGTGATCAATCTTCATCACTTCTTTCCAAAGAGGCAAGGCTTGGTAAATCAGGGTCTTCTGACAACCAAGGCTGGCTGGCCTGCATGTTTCATATGTATTATTAACAAGGATTAAAGCTCATTATTCCATGTGTTCCCCACCCTGGTGACTAGGGCAATGTTTGCCAAGAGCAATGCCAGCCAGCTCATCCTGCATTTTAATCAGCAGAGAATAGCTTTTTCAGCTGTAACTTATAACAGACAGAAAGAAAGATCAAACCAGAGACCTACAGAAGACCGAGGGACACTGCAGAAGTTCAGTAAGGTGCAGCTGTAGATCAACGAACTCGATACTTTCTCCATGAAACAGCAGGGCACATTGTGGGATGTGAAATGGTACAGTAGCAGAGATAGTCAAACATCAGTGGCATTGGGGTGGAAGGGAAAGAATGCTGCTTCACAGTGGTCTCAAAGGTAATTTATGAGAATAAGTAGTTCAAATACATTACAGGAAGTTAAATCAAACAGTTTCACATGAATACATACAGGTCACTTAAGGACCAAAAAAGACCAAATAACTCAACGCATAAATTTTGCCATTATATCTCTAAAAGGACCACAGCACCAGGCTAAGAAAAAAAACCACAAAACCCCCAGTAATCCCGAAATTCTAACTGATCTGCTTAAAACACCCCATCTGCCTGCAATCTTATCACTCTTCTTGATATAGATCCAGATTTGAAATAAATCAGAAACTGCTTTATCCTCCCCGTGCTTTGAACAAGTTTTAAATCTGCCCTCCCAGCTGAGCACATGCACCATTCTAGACATTCTTTGTATCACACCAGAGAACAGCCTGTGTGTTACGCATTTCACAGTCAATACTATTAGCTCCTTATGCTGTAGCAGTTTGCACCACTAAGTATTTAGGCAAATAGGGTCAAGGCTTCAGTTTTTGTGTGTTAGAAAAAAGGATCAACTCTCTGAAGTGCTGATCCAAAGCCTAATTAAGCCAGTGGAGTTCTCTCCATTCAGCTAAAAGCTGCTTATTGTTTTATTCACCCTCATTACAACTCCCAAACCGAAGTCACACTGGGTCCAGGCTTACCCCCTCGGGCACGGTCCAGGCGCTGCCAGGGTTCCCCAGCACAGACAGGGAACGGGGCAGCCCCAGCTCCGGGCATCTCCCCGGGAACAGGGACAGACTGGTGCCAGTGAGGTACAGGCTGGACGCAGCTATGGCTGGGACTGCACCCTTCAGCCCCCTTAAAGGCCTTTAAGGCTAGCCAAGGCTTCCGAAATAGCCCTCCCTTACCCAAGAGCTGGCCTTGCTACATCCGAGCGAAAGCCTCTTCAGTTTAAGCACCACAAAAAATCGTTACTTCCCCAGTGGAGAATCCAACCAATTGTTCAGGTGCAATGTTAGAAGTGCAAGAGTTTTCATTTTATGGCAGTTTATTTTATAGTTCTGTTTATACATAGTAAAATCTTGGTAAATCCTTGGCAAGGGAATATTTCAGTTCAGGTAACGGAGAAAAAAAAAAATGTTTCATTCAAATACAAAGTGACTATAGCAATTGCAAGAGTAAATTATGTTATAAAGTCCACAATATTCACAATTACACTGGGATACTTGCAATTTCATACCATTTTGCTTTCAAACAGGTGAGGATCCTTTTTGGACACTCAGTATAAAAAAAAAACCCCAAAACAACCCAAACAAACCTATAAAAGCAACTGAGTTTGAGTAACAAAAAAATAAGGACAAAGAATTGTGAGAACAAATGACAAGCTTTAGTGTTTATGATGGGGACCTTTATGGAAGACAACTCTTACCAGAGTCCCCCCAGAAAATAATGCCATGGAACAAAACTATACTAATCAAATCTCCATCTCCTGAATGCCACTGTCTGAATAGAGGCAGATATCTAAAAAGCTAGAACAAAAAGAAAACCACTGTTTCCCCCACATTCACATACCCATTAGAGGGTTTTTAAATGCATTTATGAACCTCTACCAACTTCTGTTATTCTCTGCAGGGATATAGTAGTAATACCTTATAGAAGATAATTAGAAAACAGTGCACACAAAAATGGAATGTATGCAAGCTCCAGTAATTGGAGAGAGAGAAGGTGGATGAAATAATTAGTGTTAGCAATTTAGAAATAATATGGTATGAAACAAGGTAGCATTCCCCCATGAATTAGTTTAAAATGTACCACATAGTTTTTTGTTTTGTTTTCTTCAGAGTACATACCTGTGTATGAAATAAAGTACCATTTAAAACCAGATAATACACATTTGAATTTGACCGAGACAGAGGTTACTCTTTCTGTCAGATATGTGACACCTGAAAGGTAATTTCTACTCCTAACAGCAGATTCTTTGGTGTACCTTTTCGAGCTGGTTTTTTGTTTGGGTTGGTTTTGTTTTTTTTTTCCTCACAGCACCTGTGTTATATATGACCCTATTTCCATAGTTTTTAATTTTTTTTCAAGTTGGACAGTCTTAATAAAGGTCTTTTAGCTTAATTGCATACATGAATGCACACTGGCATGATTTCCAGTTAAAAAACCTTAAATCCTATGCCTTTATTCTGGGCTCTGTTCCAGCATTGGTCCTATAAAGAGGTCAGAAACCAGCCAGTTGTTCCCCACTTTCTTGAAATGCATGGCTAACATGACTTCTTCACACACAGCCTAGCATAACATGCAGCCGGCAATCAGTGACTGGTAAGCCCGGAAGCCATACCATGATTTATGCCTATTTTTCACTGCTACATAGCAGCCTGCAAGGTTATAACCTGCTCGGGGATTAAACTTGTCCAAGGGACAGACAGTTCCCCGAGGACCTGATGTTTGGGGGCTAGGAAGAAGGGTTTGGAAAGATGCACAGCCTAGGAGACGGGGCAGGGCTCGCCAAGGAGAAGAACTTGTGTTCTGCTCCCAGCTGACACAGAATTACCTGCAGATATCGATTTTACTTTTTTTTTTTTTTTTTTTTTTTTTACACCTGTATCGATTTACAAACACAAGAATTAGAACTAGGATGTTGGACAGGGATAATTCACATCATCCAGATAAAGGCAATTCAGCAGATTTTGGCCTTTCAGTATCATCCCTGTCAGAGGGAATATGATAGATAAATCCAATAATGTGAGATAACAGGGATGCTGGCTTTCCAACCCACAGCCAGTGACACCAGTGAAAAACCAGGGCTGAATACCAGGCTTAGCCTCTTTAGGAGAGGAATCCTTGCTGCAACTCTTCATCTTGAAATCTCAGTGCTCCCAGGATACAAGTTTCTAGAACATATTTATTTATTCATTTGCTTGTTCTGACTGGGTTTTTCCAGAGAAAACCCTGAAAATAATTGATCTTTCCAGGCTTCCTTGACACCTGGGGTTTTTTCCAGCTTTATTTTCTTAATTTTTTTTTTTTTAAACATGTATGAATTCTAGTGGGTTTACCATAGCAAGCTCACACTTAATAACTTAGGAGAAAGGCAGAAGTTGATGAAAGGAAGCACATCTTGAAGCAGAGAGGAAAAGATCTAAATTAAAACATTGGATCAGGCACCAGCTTTTCCTGTGGCCCTTCATGAGCCACAATCTCTTTCTGTCCCTGCTCCCTATCAGCAAGATCATTAGCTGAATAAATGATAGTTAAAAACCCATTAACAAAAGTCAGATTTACTAGGCTTGATCAATTAGGTTTTCCAAGTGTAAAAAGATCCTAACTCACAAGCCTTAAGGAGGAAGCTCCTTTTGCCAAATGTATTAAGTAATTTATGATCACTGCCTCCTTTTTCCAATTCCTTCTCAATCGCTTCTTTAAATGGAGAGGTTTGGGGAAGGTAGAGGGAATAGGTAATATTTTCTGATATTCACAGCAAGGGTTGTCTTTTTGTTTTCAATTTTAATTAATTTTATTTCACTTTTTCTTTCGTGCTCTCAACCTCTGAGCAGGGAATGAAAAGCAAGATGGATCCAGCTAGATAAACACGGCTGGATTTCATATTGCTGATTCGGTTCTTTTACCCAGGGTTCATACCAAGGCTGCGGTGGTACTCCTGGCTGTAACCATTCAAGCTCAACAGCCCAGTGGGACCAATTACTGCATTTACAGTAAAACATGCAAGGAAATGTATCTCCCTATATCCATATAGCCAAGTTTACTGAAGGATAACCTACTACATTACACAGATTAATACTCCAGTGAGTAAATTAATCCTTAGAATTTCACTCACTACTTGTGGCTTATAAATTTTAATTGGCTCTAAACTGCCACATGAATTTATGTGAATGTATATTGGTGAAGTAGAAGGGATCAGAAATTACTTTATTAACAATCAGAGCTCAGAGATAAGATAACAGGATATGTTGGGACCAATTTATAAACATATATAAATGTTTGCAAAGCAGCATTCAAACTTGTTTTAGAGGTGCATCATCATAGCTTACATATAACTCCACTGAGGAGGAAAGCAGCAGCATTAGATGAGAATGAAAGGCAGTTTCAGAAAGTGAAATAGTCCCATTTTGCAAAAAGCCACATCCACAGCTGAAGGATAAACAGTGCTCATGCTATTTTTGATTGTACCATTATTGATCAGAGTCAATCAATACTACCAGTACAGCCATCGGAACAGCTTTCTGATATGTTGACATGCTGGTACACCATACAAGTGGTTATTTCTACAACAATGGAATATGACACCAGACTTCCAAATATATTAGAAGTGCTTAACAATATAGACTGGCATCTTTAGGAAATCATACACCTTTTGTCATCGGGACAAAACTTTCCCTCCGATATGTAATTGTTCACAAAGACTCAGTTCACTGGTTGAACTTTCCAACAGTGGATCAGGATAGAATCAGTTCCCTGAAATGCTACAAGGACAGTTTAAAAAGTCTTTTTTTTTTTTTCTTTTTTTAAACCATAATGTGGTCTGTTAATCCTGAAACATAGCGATGATTATTTGAATGTCAGTAAGTGTTCTACTACTGCCCATGACAGCAGGGGCATCCACCACATATTATCCATCTTCATGAAATACAGCAGCAGTTAGCAAGGTAGAGAATCAGAGAACTGCCTTATTCTAAAATAATTCATGTCAAGACTTCTCAAACCCGGTAATATGAAAGGCCAAGTCTATCTCCTTTCTCCTGCCCAAATGTAAATAGCTTCCTGAAAGCCAGGAAGCAAAACTGCTACCCAAAGACCACCTCCCATCCTTGCATTGCAGTTATGCATTTTTTCAGTTAACACGTGTGGCACACAAGAGTAAATCTGACACCACACTAATCAATTTCATATACTATGAGTGTAAATAATATATGAAACAGTGAAAGGCCACTTTTTTCATATTTATTTCCACATCTACCCAAAGCTTCCACAAACATTTCTAAGATGTTTCACAAATTGCTTTAGCTTCCAGGAGCTAGTTATTTGGGATGTCCCATTCAGCATCATTAGCAGTGATGCTGCTGTACAGAAGAAAAAGGCCCTAAGGCTAAAATAGCCCATTGTGTCCTTTTCATCTTAATGGTGGATCACTGAATTGCCACAGCAAGTATTTCAAGAGGAAAATATCTGCTGCATCCCACCACTGTCTTTCAGACCACACTCTCAAGCTCTGTGGATAGACTCCTGCATTCATTATAGCTCCTAACCATAACTTTAGCCCCTATGACAAAGATATTACATTAAATAAATAATCCAAAGTCTATCTTTGGAAGCCTTTGATATCTGTTGTCATTTGAGTAAACTGGGACTAGAAGGCACCATAAGCTTCCTTCAAGACAAATTCCTTACAACCAGAAGTACAGATACCTTGTAGTAAACCTTGGGAATGCCTTGGAATTCACAACACTCCTTGTAACACTGAGGAATACAAATGAAAAGCAGATGCAACCAGTAACTTTACAGTCACAAACACACGAAGCTATATAGCCCTATATGTCTTCATTTTAGGCCCTACGGCTGTGCATGATGATTTGCATCATCAAGTTCAAACATAACTTAAAAGAAACAAAGATACACAGCCTCCAAATTGGAGGATATGCCATATGGCATAAAGAGAGACTGAGGAAACAGGAAGAGATTTTGCTTCCATACCCTAATTCTAGTTTCTAGACTAGCTGGAAACACTGATAGAACTAGTGAATAAGAAACACCTTTTTATAAGGCCACCTTTTGGGTCAAAGCCTAAGGGGCTAATAAGTGAAAGTAATTACAAAAAGAGACCTTATTTCCAGATATTTCTTTCTAATGTATTTTCTTTAGCATTTAACAGCATGCTCTTTTTACTTTTCTATATTCTCTTTTACTTGTTTTTGGCAAGGCAAAGGACAACTTCAAGTTTAGAGGCAGTTCAAACTGCCTTTTTTTTTTTAAGCTGAAAAATACAGTAAGACACTATTTTACTCACACATTTAACTTTTTGCTCTTTCTTTTAAGCATTTTCAATTACTGAATAAAAGCAGGGAATCTCCAGCAACCTTACACAGAGATCCCAGAGTTTTCCTACCTTTATTGGAGTTCAAGACTTCTTAAGGCTACTCTCCTTGAACTTCAGGCTAAGCTAATGATCCTCAGGGTATTCAGACACTTTTCAGTTCAGCAGTTACTCTTCCACCTTCTTATCCAGAGGAAACGAGCCCAGGAACGCTCAGCCATCTGCTCCTGAGCCTTCTTTCTCTGGGTTTTCAAATTCTGAAGAACCATCAGGGTAAGAAGTCTAAGTCTCAAGCCTGGCAGTACAAAAAGCCCCCTGCCTCACCCGGCTCTGAGAAAATCAGCTGTGTTACCCCACTGACCTGCTAACCCTGCTGCACAGAAAATGAGCATCAGCTGGGCCTGTTACAGAACCAGTACCTGCAGCTGGGTTTAGATACAACCCTTCATGTTAGGGCTAATGCTGATCCACCTGTAAAGCTGTTCACCCTGCTAGAACCTGTCTTTTGATAAACTACCTATCTTTTATTCATAGAATAAATAAGCAGGGGGAAAAAACAGCTTTAATTGAAGTTGTTGTTCTACTTTTTAAGAAACAGTCTGAGCTACTTTAGTTATATATAACACTGTTTGTTCCAATCGTTTCCATTCATAGTGTATCAGTATGATTTGAGATGAGTTCTTGGTAAGATCTCACTACTTTCAAGTAGCTTAATAAGTAATACAACTAACATCTGTTATGCAATTGTTCTTTTATTTGTTTTGGAGGAAGAAGAGCATTTTATGATCCTTGCTATACATTCCACTGTGTTGTCCTCTGTTTCTGTTGTTGCATGCTATGTGTCAGCTGGAAATCAAAAGATAGCCCTTTATTTTAATTTCTTTCTCAGGTGCTATCCAATCCATCCAGATTGCCCTAGATGGAAGGGATTCAGAGTTCTCTGGCTGGGATTTAGTAAGGCAAGAGTATCACCTTTTCTAGGATACTTTATTATTTTGACAATCTTTAGGAAAACAGATACAGAAATTAGCCCATTCTTTTTCTTCCAAAAAGCCCTGGGCCAAAATATCAAAGAAATAGACCACAAAGTTCTTCAGAACAGTCTTGGCTAGACACATTGCACAGCTAGACCTAGCACATTACATCTAGGCCAATAAACTAATTAGATAGTAAATATTAGAAGACCTACTCGTTCATTAGACTAATTGAGCTAATGCTGTCCAGACATTAAAATACGAGGAATGAAAGCTATATGCAAACAAAACAGCAGTAATGACTTTCTGATAAATACTTTCAGGCTGAATAAGGCTAAAGGATATTACTCAAGGGTAGCAGAAAGATTTCCTTTGCACAGCAGCAATAATCTATATATCCACAGAGAATTTAAATACATGATTGAGATCTGCAGCATACTGCGTTCACTGCAGATGTAGAGGTAATGTTGCAGCTAACCTTCTGTTAGAAGCCAGCATCCCTGAATTCACGTCTGGTCTTTAGGAAGACATTTTGTACTAAATTTTTGGAGAAATGGACAAAAGGTGCTTGAACTAAAGGGTTGGCAAGAATGAGAGAAAGAAGCAGTCATTAGAATTCAGAGTCTAACTTACTTGCTACTGTCTCAACAAAATGTAATCCAAAGAAAAGAGAGAAAATTTGGCTTCTAAATCTTAAATATCTAGAAGATCAACGTAATCCTGTTTTTTAAGGTTGAGATTTTAAATAGATATCAATTCAGCTCATTAGCTCTAAGCTAAAATTGTTTGTTCAAGACCAAATCTTGCTAATTTGAATTCTTTTTTTCTCTGACAAATAAACCACTAAAGCTTCATTCACCCTGTCACAAAGTCCCATTGCTGACAGTAGGTCTCTACTGTAGCTGTAAATGAAAGGTTTCTGAGTACAGTCTTTTGCTCTAAGCTGATTCTGTTCTCTAATTTGTAGGATTGGTTTAGCACAGCACAGAAGAGAAGGGGAATGTCCACTTTATATCCCTTTTTTTCTGATATATCAATGGGAGCTTGGGAATTGTCTGACCTGTTTGCCATTCAAACAACAGGAGCACAGGCGTGCACTTGTATACATGTCTCTACATGTATGCGCATATTACCATGCAAGGAGCACACAAAGCATAGTAAGCTGTCAGAAGAATCAAGGTCTGCAAATGTTTTTTCCCACACCGCATCCTTGTTTGATAAAGCAAGGTGGAAGATGACTGTAGTTACCTTGACTGGGTGCATGTACTTCTCACATGCAAGCATGTGAGACGTAAACACCTTCCCACTTAGTCGCTTCCACAGATTCCTGCTAGTGATGCTCCTTTTCTTCACTGTTTCCTACATGGCATCAACTGGAGGGATAGCCTGAAAAAGCATTAGGGAAGAATGAAAGCAGCTAGGAGAAGGGAATATTATGTGTATAAAGAGTATCAAAAACAGGGTGGAAGGGGAGAGGAAAGCCTAAGGACAGTGCAGTGATGGGTATATATTGCAGAGCCAGTTTGGAGAGAAAGGAAGGTCCTGCAAAACTGAAACTCTGTTTCACCCCCCCCTGCTTCTAGCCTAATCAAAGGAATGCAGTTTCCAAGTTTACAGAGTCTTGCTGGTATCCTGGTCCTGTATGTGGAGATTGTGTGACTGCTATATTAAAATTTTGTTCAGCTCCCCCAAGTTAATATTAAGAATCCACATTCTGCCTGGAATAACTCAAATGGAATCCATATATCACCGTCCTTCTTCCTTTGGATAATTAGAGAAAACAATATTTATATCAATGTCTTCAAACATCCCAATGACTATTAACAACTTTGGGCTAAAAGGAAACAATTCTGAGAATTATTTTCAAGGGGACTGTCCTGAAGCTGTGGTTTTCTTATGGTGCTGGTTGCTTGCGCTCCTCCACATGCATCCAAGTGATAGAAATCCCATCACTTACCCTTATCTATGAGATATCCTCTAATTTGATATGAAAGCGTAAAAATGTTTTGAGAAATAGATCTCGGCAGAATTTACTGCAGATGCCCTACAAGCCTCTTCCAGTGGAATCGTTTATCAAATATGTGAGAACATGTCAGAGTGAGGATTTCTGAGCCTTGTCCTAAATTGCATTTTATATATGGATTAATGAATGAAGTAATAAATCAAGAAAGACTGCTGTGCTCCGATTACCTTCAGTTCCTCATACACAACTTCTTTTAATGTCCTACCTGCAAGGCAATGGGGGGAAGCAAGGGGGAGGGATAGCACAGAAAAAGACAGGAGTGGAGAGAATCAGCTTTCCTCTTTCTAGTGATTCTACCTAGTGCTGCTTACCCTTTTTGGATTATATTTGCACTGTGTTGCCTAAAAGCTGGGTGGAAAACAGAGTTCTTCCCTCCCCAAAACCACCCGTGGGAGCTCTGGGAATGGGCTTCTTCATACATAGCATAATTACTGGCTGTCTTCTAGAAAAAGTATAGGTTTTACAGCATGTTGGTTCTTTATTTACAGTAAAGCGTGGAAATGCATCCCACAAACTTAGGCATTATTATATCTCTTACTCCCCCAAAGCAGTCAACTGCAGCCTTACTACTAACATCAGTAGTTATAGTCCTAAAGGTCTCACTTATAACAGAAAACAGCATTGATTTAACTGTCTAATGAAGCTAAAATAACTTATGAGAAACTGAAACCAGGTGAGAACACCTACATGAAGGGGTTATGCCTTTTAACCGATTTATCATTTTTTTAAATTATGTAAATTTGCCATATATACAAACCCAAAACATCATGGAAATGCATTAACTTTCATAGTCTACACCCAGACAGCTCCTGGCAGGTAGTACGCAAGCAGAGTCCAAGAGTCTTTTCTAAGACTTTAATAAAGCAAATCTTCCTTCTGTAGCTTGTGGAATCTGTCTAGATTTATTTTCTTTCAGTCATTATAATATCTTTGGGAAGGAGTGTAAATGAGGTAGAGACATTTCTGGCTCCCAACAGTGGAGGGCTATATGACTTGTAATCACAAGCGCTCTGACAATGTTTGCTATTCTGTTGCTAGAAAATCCCCCTTGCCCGTCCTGAAGCTTTTCTTTTCTCCTTATCCCTCATTTGCATTCTCTCTTTCATCCAAACAACAACACAAGTTCAGCATTTCGACAGGTTGTCATCAGTATCATTCCTATCCTGAGGGCTAGATCCATGATGTACAATTGTTCTCCACGGCCTCTTTCATCTTTCCTATACAGCGTTAAGGAGGATGCAAAAATATTTCAATGTTTTAACATGCACACTACTGTAGAAAGGGGGGATAACACATTTTAGCATTCAAAAGGGTGGATGCCAGATTAATATGACAAACCTGGAGGAACCTGGATAGATAGCCAGGAAAAGATGACATAAGGTGCAGGAGAATGGGTTTTAAATGGGTGCTAAAACAAGCCACGTTAGCACTGATGCCATGAATTCATAGAGTGTTTGCATACCACAGCAAGTGTTTGTTTTCTCCTTAGGGACAATTTGTGTTTGTAATAGCTGACAAGAAGAAAGGTGAGGAGGAAAGAGCTACTGTGTTTTAAAGCATGATAGGAAAAAAAAAATAGTCTTTTATATTTTACTGGTGTTTGGAGAATAGTTTACTCTCTGCAATTTAAACAGATTGTGAATGGTGAAAGGTGGGAGTCCTTCAAAAGGAGGCACATAGGGAAACAAAACGGGAATTGTGGGCTAATTTCTCAATGCTGAACTGGCCAGGATGCTGTCTGATAGAGGGCTCTAGAAACTTGAATTCAAACAGACGCTGGCGACTGGGGAAGTCATTTCCCAGTGATTTCAAGCCACCTATACTTTAGTCATCCTATCAACATAACGTAATATTGCTCAGACTGTATTTATCCTACAGCTAAAAGGAGCAGATTATCTGCAAATTAGGCATACACACATATACTCACTTGCAGTGCAGTCTGACTCCAGAAATATCCCAACATTTGGGGTTGTGGGGTTTTTTTTGTTACCCCCATGCACACAGAGGGTTTAGAAAACAGTATCTGATGGCAACCACTGAACAGTCCCATGGATGACAAACAAGAGACAGTTCATTTCCCTTTGTCATCAGGGTTGGCTCCATAGAAGTAATAAATGCTAAAATCAGAAAGAATTGTTTCACTCCAGTGAGTAGATATACTCACTGAATATACACAGAGGATTGCATAAGAAATAAGTTTAACATAGAGCTACATTTTAAAAATAAAATAATTATCCTACTAAGCCTTTCTCAATCATATCAAGCTTTTAAAAGAAAAAAATTATTTTCCTAGGTATCGCAAGTTTTTGGAGCTCAGAATTGAGATGCAAATATAAAATCAGTATTTCAGGGTAGGACTGTCTCTCACTGCTTATTGTACAGTAGCCAGAACAGCGTAATTTCCTGTTGAAGGACAAGAAGAAATTAAAGCGTGGTTCACCCCAGAAGTTCACATTGCAGACAAATGATGGTATTGTTAACTTCATTAAATTTATCTATGTAGAGATTTCTTTTTCTAACTGGAGATCCCTAATAAATACTCTAAAAGAGACAGATAAATGGTGAATTTTTGTGTCTACAGACATGCCCAGAACAGGTTAACTATCTTCAGGTGACACCTCGTTGGGCAGGCAATTTCTTGTTCTGTTCTTGCACTAATGGATGCCTAACAACCCAGCTCAGTAGGGACAGTGGAATTAGTTAGGCCAGGGAAGCTCTAGCAAATAACAGAGTTTTAAAGAATTTGAGGGTTTGTATGTTTGTTTTTCTCATGTAATAGTCTTGGCCTTCACTTAGATTTACAGCGTTAGGGAATGTTTTTAAGTATTTTATCCATGTATCAATTATTCTCTGAAGAGGGCTTCACTGTATAGCTACAATATTGCACTTGTGCAGTAAAAACAAGCATCTGAAGAACCCTCATGAAAATATGTAAAAGCCAATTATTGTGATTTGTGTTTACATTCCAGCTGTCTTCTAATGAGATTTTTTTTCCAAGCCATTAAAAAAAGAGGATAGTGCTGTCAATTTCTGGACTCTGAGATAAAGTTCCTGAAAATTATTTAAGTACATATTTCAGGTTTTGTCTTGTTGATTTTCCTGAAAAGACATGGATTTAAACATACACAGGAATGCCTTAATGAATTAAAAACTTGATTTAATAGATGCAAGTAAACGCACAATGAGACTGAATTCAATCACCTGTTTGTAGCCGCAGGTTCCTTCCCAACTCAAAGAAACCTCTCACAGTGCAGTTCCCGACCTTTGATGACAAAAGCCCGATGCATTTCAGGTCTGACCAGTCTAGACCATTCAATAGGGCAGTCAATAGGACAGATCTGGCTTCCAGAGGATTTCTTCCAGCCTACTAATATTTCTACTTGACTTTGGGCTGGGGACGGATGATAAAAGGTAAAACCTTGTTACCGGCAGTACACGAACCCCAGCTTTTATGAAGTGCCTCTAGTCAGCCTGCCCACACCCAGGCATGAAGATCTAGAAGCTCCCTATAGCCCCACACAGATGCAAATGTCTCTAGAAAACAGTCTGCTGAGGCATCCCAGCACAGGCATCTGGCCCGCACATACTGAAAAAGCTGAATTAACTCCTATAGGAAATGGGGAGTAGAGTGAATATGCCACTATAACATACCCAAACTGCAGCTGCTGTAATAGCACAGTGAATGTTCCCATTTCTTAAAGGGTGTCATGCATATCGAACCTTCCTCAGTCTTAATTACAAAACAAAAAATAATATGATCCTCTTACTGTATGTCTTTATTTACCCTCTCATCTGCTCTGGCATTTTAATATCCAAGTTTTAGTTAGAAACAGATGCCTCCGCTTTAGCACCCTCTTGTAATGGCTTAATACCCTAGGTAAGATCGAAGACAGAGGAAAAAGATGCTACGCTGAGCACAACTTTTGAGCAAATGGGCTTGAATATTCATTAAACAACATTTAATTTAAACACCCAAACTCTAAAAGCAGCAACATATGGGCCTGTTTTATTTTACATAAACTGAATAGGAGGTTGTGCCATTAGTTTCTGCAGACATAATGTTCATTACAAATGAAGTATGTTTTCCTTTAGGGAATGCGCCACCATTTCTGTAGTGTTGTCATTCCCCCAAAAGGTTCAGTATACTTGCCATATGAAGTACTCTTCTTGGCAATGTGCTTCAAAATGTAAACAAAATTCCCATAGATCTTCATCGACAAGGGGAACCTGGGGCAAATTAAATTCTTTAATGAGAAACAAACAAAGAAAAGAGCCCTCCCTTTTCAGTATTTTACCATGTTTAAGAAACTGTCTCAACTACATAGTTTGCTTCATGGGTTTTCCCCTTACTCTTTGTGATTGTACATTTTTGCATCCGTAACTCTGTGGTATGTGGTTCTACAGTCCTCTGCTGGCTAAAGGATTACTTTGCACAATCTCTTTGACTATCTAAGCTGTTTTCTGGTATGCATCTTCACTGAAAAGCGAGATACTTGCTCTTGAAGTTTGTGTAGATTGAAAATAGCTAGATAAAAACATTTTGATTACTCAGCAAGCTCCATGAAAAGTCTTTTACACCTGTTCCTGCACTTCACATCCCAAGACAGCTATTTAAGTGGTAAAACAAATAAAAAAAAAAAAAGAGGCTTGGGGTGGTAAATACTTGGAGAACTAGGCTGAAAAGCAAGAGAAGCATCACTGCATCTGGGATTGAAGGATCTATTCTCTCTGTAGTGCTGCTAGGACTGTCACTGAAGTTATTGAGAAGTATTAGTTGAAGAATGGACCTCAGAAGTACCTTGTGCATAGCATTTACTTGGTAGGTGTCCGCTGTAGTATTCTTCTATTTCCATTTACTAATTCCAATAAAAGTGAGGCACTGAAAGGCTTGTTTTGTGGTTTTGTGGGTTTTGTTGTTTTTTATTTTGGGTTGGTTGGTTGTTTTCTAATTGAGAAACCCTCCAGAAATTATTTTGTATCTTTACTAAAGAAAGAGGGTTAATGCAGGACCGAAGAACTGTGGCACGTTGATATACCTGGAAAGTATATCTCCTTTCATCCACAGGACAGCAGCAATACAAACTGCTCTACAACCTTCCCTCAACTCTGGACACAGCAACTTCAGGTTCCTCCACTTGTACCCACAAAGGTGTCAGTGGAGCACTGATCAACCACTAGGAAAAAAGCTGATAAATTGCTTTATATAAGCTATGTGATTATTGTTCATTCTTACACAGTCTATGGGAAAGTAAAGCTAGAAAAAGCACCTGTGAGCAGAACAAATCTAAGAAACAAAGAGACACCATCAGGATGGAAAGGGAGAGGATGCAAAGTAGAAACACAAGAAACATGGAGATATATCACTAAGGTTATATGCCTCGAGACAAGTATCAGGGCAACAGCCATACAGAGGTGAGTGGAAAGGACTGAAACAGGTTTCAGAAAGAAGCATGGTCTGTATGCAACAGGCAGCTTGAGACAAGATATTTTCTTGGCTAAGCAGTCTTGGGGGTTAAACAAACCTCAGGCTTCTTTAAGGGAAAAGCAAAAGATGGTAGATTGAAGAACCACCTTCACCCACCTCTTAAAACATTAAAATCAGTAGTGATCACACACAGTATTTACTTGAAAGTACAAGTTGTTTATGTTATGGAGTAATGAACTTTGCTAATGAACATAGGGACATACCTTCTGAACAAGCTGTAAACCACAGAGTGCCCCTAGTTAAGCAGCCAGTTATGGGTACAGCGGACTTGTGAGACTAAAAGGGTACAAAATTATGTTAGTCTATCATCATTGACAAAAGTAAAAGTTAATTCCCACATAAGCCACTAGAAATGTATTTGAGACATGGAAATCTATTTTCAAGACAGCTGATACACAGGAGTTTTTCTGTAGCAGAAATTACTAAAATACTGCCGACTAGCCTCATCACCTCTGAAGAGAGCTTTTAAAGGAAGAGAAGAAAGTCATCTCATGAGCTATCTGAACCCAGCAGAAAGAATTACCTGCCTTAAGGGAAGGGCATTGCATCAGCCTGACAGTACTGGCTGAAACATCAAACACGGACTAGTTGCTGCGTTTAAGTTGCCCAGCTATTGACCCAAAGACTGCATTGTAGAAAACCACTAAGGCAGAGCACAGCTGGTTGCGGCACGGTTGCATTCAGTGCTTCCTGTGCATTGAGCCCCTCACTGGGGCTTATTTCCACAGAAGCAAGTCCCATCTCTCGTCTGCTGAGAAGAAAGCTGGTCCGGCAGTTAGTGGGAGCATTCCCTTGACACTGAGGTTCAATTCCCCAGCACAACATTTGCTTGTTTTCTGACCTGGGGAGAAGCCACTACTGCAGGAGGTATTTTTATACTAAGGAGGTTCAAAGCTGCACAAGGGGAGGTTTAAGCTGGACATGAGGAAGCACTTCTTTACCAAGAGGGTGGTCAAACACTGGAACAGGGTCCCTAAAGAGGTGGTCGATGTCCCAAGCCTGTCAGTGTTCAAGAGGCATTTGGACAATGCCCGTAGTAACAAGTTTTAACTTGGTCAGCCCTGATGTGGTCAGGCAGTTGGACTAGATGGTCGTTGTAGGTCCCTTCCATCTGAAATAGTCTATTCTATTCATTTGTACACAAGTACATTTGTACTTACACTTTTAAAACACTCAGGTGTTTTAAAAATGTCTTTGTACTTTATCCTTCTGTGCTTCGTCTGTGAAGCAGGAATACTGGCACGTTCCGGCCTCACAGGGATTTGTAAGGTTGTCTGGTAACATCCTGCCAGGATCATACGAGTGCCTGCACGTGTCTTCAACACCAGCATGGGGTTTTCGAAGGAGCCTCTCCAAGGTTCAGTCTGCGCAGCACTGTGTTCGAGCTTCTGTAAAAGTATCTTAGTCTTATGCTGAAACTTTCACGCAGGTCACCAGACATGCCATACCAATGAAGTATTGTCAGGAGCCAAAAGAAAACCGTTAAAGAAAGTATTCTAAAGCAATCATTTACCACATTGAAATGACTTTTTTTTTTTTTTTTCAAAAGCACGTCACAGTCAGAAAAGGCAACTAGCAGACATTTATGCCTCTGAACATTTTCACATTTAATAAAAACGAAAAAAAAAAAAACCAAACCAACTTTGATGCGTATTTTACTTCATGTTTAATGCCAGATGTTTACTTTTCAGCATTTCTTTGAGTCTAGACAATTCAATTTCACCATGTTTTCTCTGGTTTATGCATTAGTACAGTGTTCAGTGCTTGTTTAAACAAACACTATGGAGTTCAATGCTAGGCAAAATATACTCATTTTAATTAACTTCTCAAAACCATAAAAGTTTAATATTTGTGTGTGAATCTGAAAATTTCTCCCAATCCTAGGTCCTTACGTTAGTCTTTACTTTTGTTAAGCCCTGAAGTAGGGCCTAGATCAACCTGACTTTCTTCAATAACCAGAACTGATCAATTAAAACACTTAAAACATGAATTCTGACAGCTCTTAAGTTTTATAATATCCCTCTACTTCCCTTTAAAAAAAAAAAAAAAAAAAAAAAAAAAAGGCTTAAATTCACTTTTGGTCCGTAGCAGGATCCATCAAACTATTAAGGAAACAGTGAAACAAACTATGCAAAAACTATTGGCCAACATTTTAAAAATCAACTTTTTCCCCTTTTTAATTTAAAAATATTAAGCCATTTCATTTGTAATTTTTACACTGGCTGTTAAACCAGACAGAAAACATTGAAAAAGGGAAGTGTCAGTCCCAATTTTCTACTTACAGCCAACACTGTGCAGGAGATATGGATCTGAGGTCATTTGTCACAGAAAAGTTTTATTATCAGTGATTGAAAGCTGTTATCAAATCAACACAAACGATGCCTGGCTTAACAAACAGGCTAGCAAAAAATGACAGAAAAAGATAGCAGGGTAGCAGCTCCAGTACAATCAAATCAGATCATCATGAAAGGCACTGAAGCATGTTCCTGCTAATACGGGTCAGTTTGTAGTCTGGCCAGCTTCATTAGATAACAAGCTGTATTTTAACCCAATGAACACGAGTACAAACTGTTATCATCCACCCCAGTGAAGCACTGCACTCAGTTTTCAGTGGTTGTATAACATTTACTGCGTCAAAAGAAGCCACAGATGCTCTGAATGTCCTTCTGCCTCAGCACACTACTTGACCTTATTTGGGATCTCTCTGTATGAACAGCAATAACTGGAAAGGAAGATGGAGCTTTTTTATTAGCAGTACTGGTTGCTGATGGCCAGCTCTTGGAAAACACACAATTATCTTCCAGCGCACAGGATGTCTTTTAGCGACTTTTGCAGCTGTTTCATTAGCCACAGCCTTTATAAAGAGCAAAGACTAAAATTAAGAGGAAACTTAGTTATTCCAGATGAGGATAAAATTCCACAGGGGATTTTTTTAAAGACATAACTAGAGTTCACAAATGTTAGCAACAAACATAAGACTAAATTTCCATTTAATCACTTTAAAGCAAAGGAGTCCAAAAGCATTAATGTACTACTAGCATGTGCCTACTCCTGACATTGACTTGTCAAAACTTACTTAAACCTTTTCAGTTTATGTCTTAAGAGGCATTGCAACAAATGCATTCATAGAAATAACTTAGTCTTATTGCTATTGTGTTAGGAATGTGATGAACAGAAGAAACATTTGCTGCCTGTATTGGAAAGTTTTCCAGCTCAGATAAAACATTGCCAACATTCAAAGCAAAAAAATGAACTACTCTCATCTGGTCTCTTAGCACCACCAAAATACCCAACCAAGAAAGGCTCAATATATCTAGTTTTGCTCAAACAGAAGCACATGAACAGGGAGCGTTCACAACTAGAATTTCAAACTTACTGTACAAATCTAGTATCAACAGCTGCTACAGGACGATGTTCTATTTCCTCTATGTAGGAAACTAATGACATTAAAATTAATTTTGTACAGGAACTGACCAGAATATGGACAAGTTAATTTTTTCTGACAGTTGCAAATAGATTTGATAGTGACATCCATACTTTATTCCTTAAATGACACATTTTTTATGAACAAAAAGAACCCACATCATCATCCTTTTATCCCTCTGCCTATTGGTACTGCAGTCTTCTCATAGCATACTATGCCTCATTTATTTCAAGCCACTGACAATACAAGCTTCATTTCTTCCCCTTAACATTTGTTCCCAAGCCTGTTACAAGCTGCTCCCTAGACAAAACAACCTCATTGACCAGGTCATGCCAAGTTTTACCATCTTTCATCTGTATCACAGTTATCTTTTTCTATGATACCAGGACACTAATCTCTCCTCCTCCAAACAGACTCTGCTTCTATGGAAAATCTTCCTTTGATCCGCTGTAGTTTGTCTTTTGCCTTCAAACCACAATCTCCTTCAGACAGAAGCCATCATTATCTGGCTGTGCCTTATCCATCTCACTGAACATAGAGGTGGAACCTCAGCAAGAAGTTGGACTACTTGATCCAGTTTCAATTAAGTCAAGCCCTGAGGCTTCTGCACAGCTTTTCAAGTATTTCACAGGAAGAGTTCATTTACTCTTACTAGTCCAGCTATATAATTTTGAGTCCTTCCTACAAAAAAAACCCAAACACCTTCCGTAGTAATTATATCCCTTCTAAAAAACACACAACTCAAACAAGTCCTAGCCATTAACAATGGTAAAGAGTTAATGAAAGTCTTTACTCCAACAGTTTAATTTAGAAGTTCCTTCTCCAAAAACCCTTCAGTCTAATTTGGGCTCCAGACTGGTCATCAAGTAGACAAAATACCTGATACTGAAATAACAGGGCCAGGCCAAAGTCTAAAAGCAGGCAACAGTGACAAAAACTACTACCTACAGATGATGGGATGTGCCAAGATCAGCAGGAAATAAAAGGGTACCTTCAGGACACAGTAGGGAAAGAAGCGAAGATTCCTGTTCATCAATGCTTTCCACTTAATTGTTTTACCTCCCACAGGAAAGGGGATTAACCTAGAGTCTTCACAGCACAACACGTGCATTCAACTTCTGAATTACAGAACATCTGCTACAGATTGCTTAGACTGTAGTGTATGATGGCAAAACCTTGGCAGAACAGAAACTCACATGAAGAGCTGCTTATGTCTCCAGACTGTTGAAGCACCAAGATTCAGATGACAGCTATTTAGCTGCTTGACATTTTCCAGGTGGAATGATAGGAGAAAAGGATAGCCACATCAACACAGAATGTTGCAGAACAGTGCAAAAACTCAAATATGGTGATCTGATTTGATCAGTTAATTCTAGATCACAATGTCATTTTGTCCCCCTCCCCATTTTTTGGGCTTAATGCCTCATTTTGCAAGACAAGAGTACAGCATACGGGTATGTGGCTATAACCTAACCATGCAGCAAGGGAAGAGTTAATTGTTCTATGGATTCAGTAGGTATCTTTTGCTGTCAATCTTAAATCATCAAAATGAGGCATCAAATACCAAATTATGGCACCAAGCAATAAGACAGCCTATTTCAATCCATCTGCTTCAAAAAGTTACTGTACCTCATAAATAAGCCTGTATACCATGCAAGACATGACAAAATTGAAAGGAACCTTTAACACTCCAACTCCAGAACTAAGTTCTGCTTCAAGAGGTACGTACATCTCCCCTGCAACAGTACTGTTTACTATGCAAAGTCAAAACATGAAGGCTATGCAAGACATATATACCTTTATGCCCGTACTTATTTATAGATCCTTTGTTGATTGCTTAAAACTAAGGTAGGGAAGCTTCTGAAAAGAGCAACTAGAATTTGTGCCAGCATTCTAGAGCTTTAAAGTAGTGAACATTTGGGAAACACGAACTATGCGGTCTTCACTGAAACAGACAGTTTCCATTCAATTAAAAAAAAAAAAACAAGTGAAACAAAAATATCATTTAAAGCCTCAGATCCTAAAAACAACTATTATTACTGCATATTTTCAAAGGAGCTGACCTCCTTTGCCAATTCAACTTCCTTTCAGCCTATTTTAAGAAAAATTGCTATACAAGTCTTCTTTGTATTTCTATTGCTGAGTTCACACCACCCCCTAGTGACTGTTCAATTATATTTAATAGCATGACTCTTCTCTCCTTTGATGTTGAACATTATATATGGAAAGGGTTTACTGCAGGTATTACCTTTAAAACAGGTTTAGGTTCTAACTCTGAGCCTTACGCACATCACGTTTGCTCCATATCCCTTAAAACCTTTGTGGTTGTCAGAAATTTCCTGTCACCTACTCAAAACGTATCTACAGACTCAAGAGTTCAATGCACATACTGTATTTAAGTACACAAATCCCACTTTTAATACCCCTCTAGCGATTCTTCAGAATTTAACATTGAAACCTTTGGGAAGAACATCCAGTAAGTACCTATCTTTGAAGGTCTGTCTGCCAAGTAGAAAACCTTTTTAACTTCCACAGGACTTAAGAATCAAAACTATTATTTTAGAAGCCATTACTGCATTTCACCATCCCCTTAGTCTAACATCACTAGTGCACCTATGTTTAGAAGATACTGGAGTACCTATCCTTTCACCAGGACAATTCCCTACCAGTCCTAGTTACTAACTTCAATAAAGGCAGAAACACTACAGCATGAGGTACAGAAAATTTACAGTACAGCTAGAAGCGTGATGCTGCTGAATGCAGACAACAGCAACCCCACTAGTTCAAGACTCAGACTGAAGGTATTAGAAAAGGCATTGTCTGCTTTACCTATACTTAGCAGATCTTGTATGGAAGTAACTAGGACAACAGTATCCCTCCTTCTGACCACTTCACCAACTCTAACTATAGGGTTGTTGGTTCCCCCCCCGCCCCCAAACACTAAAAATGCCTTACCTGAGTTACAATATGCTGCCTTAGTACAAAGGTAGTACAATTTAAAAATACTGTACTTGGATAATAATCAAGTCAGAGCCTTCATCAGCACAGCTGCTAGAGCTGCCCAGTCTGTTTCAGTCCTATTTGAAGTATAAAACTTCTATTTTGCTTGCTACACAATACACCTGCACCAGAATGTCCACACTTTAGCACAGAGCATGCCTCATCCAGCCACTAATCCAATCTTAAATGACTCCTTTAACACAACCAGATGAAAAAATATGGGTGTACTGTACAGTTTGCCGACCAGAGACAGACCCCAGAGCCTGTCCTGACAACTCAGGAACAAAAGACAAGTCATACCTAACTCCTCTATTAGCAAAAGACTTAACTGTGGAAGTATGCAGCTCTCAGATCTCTATCTACATGTTTTGTTGTCCCTTCAGCTACGTTCTATAGGTCTATATAATATAGGCAGTCAAATAAACACATCTTAAAAGGACTTTCCAAACCACAGTTTGAACACCAAACGACAAAAGCATACCTACCTCCATGAACTAACGCTGCCTCTGCTTAGCATCAGGTTATACTACGACCTGTAGAAAGCTCTGATTCACTTCAAATTGATACTCAAAACAAGAGTTGTTTCCTTATTAAAAGATTTTAATACAGTGCAAACAGTGCACTGATCTTGAACTTCTCAAGCTTTACAAAATGGTAGCTTTCAAATCAAAACTAAAGGGTAAACCAACATTTTATTGACATAGTTTATTTGATGTTAAAGCCAGATAAGCAGCTTCTTTCCGGAATAATTCTTTCTATATTTCTTCATAGAATAATGTAGTCTGTAAAGGAAAAAATAGATCAGTGCCACATGATTAAAACAATTTTTACACTCATACCTTTATAGAGCCTGAAAAACTGGCTCCCAAACAACTCAGGTGAACCACACTGCCTTTCTTAGAAGAACGCAAGGTTCACAACTTCACAGTACTGTCATGGGAATAAATGAGAGCCTAGATTACAGCATTTCTGTAGAAGAGCTCAACAAACTACAATTGCTTTGCCAGCTTTCTGTTTAAGACGTTATACTCACTACATCAGCTCCCAGACAGACTGTTTAAGTTGCTTTAAACTGAGACATTTAGACCATTTGTAATAAAACCACAGTTTTATCTGTAACAGTTACTGCCCACAGTATATCCAACTCACATTTCTGCAACAAAGATATAAAAATATAGTCTAGGACTTGTCTAAAAGAATATCAGGCTTGCTTATAAGAAATTTACTTGAAATTAGTATCTGTAAGAAAAAAACAGAAATTTGTCCTCAAAACAGAAATCATACTACTTCAATCTATTTAAGACAATAAAAAACAAGGCCTATTATCCTCTCCTTGTATCTACAAAAGGCAGATGTAAGCCTTGTTTACAGTAAGGCTAAATAATCAACAGTTTCAGCAACAGCAAATCCTAACTGCCTGATTTTTTATTGCAGTCTTTATACTAATCAGGTGCTTCATGTAAGTGGAAGGAACATAAATTATCAACTCAGTAGTAAGCACAACAGTGCTTTATAAATATTTAAGTCTTTCTTAAGTCTTAAACTCTTGCACTGTGTTCTATATCAGCACAAGTACCATGGTCTTTGCATAAATCAATATTAGACCTGTGTCGTCATAATGACTACAGGCTACTGAATGTCTACCATTACAAACCGTTCTAAAGTCATACCTGTTATCCATTTTCCATCTGAAGTATGTTCATTTACTGAAAAAGAAAAAGCATTTATTAATAAAAGAACAGTTTTATCAAAGTTCTACTACTGTAGAAGATGGAGCTTTCAGGCTTTTTACTGACATTCATAATATGCTTTTTTCAATTACCACAGTGAAATGTGACAGGAAAACCCTGAAGTTTTGACTACTGTAGAGGCTAAAGACTGAGATTTCACACATTCCCTCAAACTCGAAATGGGACCTAACAATAGCTGCTTAGGGCTTAAGTAATACTCGGAATGCAATTGCATGTTCAATTATACCTTCAGGCTACAATGGCTTAAAGTGCCTATCCTGCCACACTTCTGTTTGATACTTTTTTTTTTTAAAAACCTTTGTTTGGAAGGCTCACATGTCAAAGGCTGTCACAGCTACAGTTGTGACATTAAGATGTAGGGTGGGGTTTTTTTTTGCATTTTAATATCCCAGGGTATACGGGTCACTGCTCTGAATGCAAACACTAGTTGAGGGACATCCTCATCTACTTGTTGCAAACTTCCATGCAAGCTCAGCAAACTATAGAGCTACAGAATATATTAAATAACACAAACTACTTCAAAATACTTCTCTGGAAACTGCAAAGAAAACAGAATGGGAATTCTGAAGGAGTGAGAAGTGAAAGGAAGCATCAAAGAAATCTTTTAACAGTCAGACATCAGCACAGTTCATGTCTGACTTGAAAGTTCAAGAAAAACCATTCAAGTATGATTCACCATTTCAATAGTTTTCATGACTACATGGTATATAACTCTTACAGAAATATGGACTTGCCTCAAGATGTCTTGGAATCAAGTGCCTACACATTTGAGATAAACAGTTTTCACAGACTGTTTAAGTGGACTCCAAAACATGTTCCAGGACTCCTATTAAAAATTCCTCCACATGGCTGTGATAAAGGATTATGAACCATACCACACCATTATGTTTAAACATGCATTTTTCAAGACAAAGCTTTAAGACACAAGTGTATTCCACAAGCTTTTTTCTGTGATGCAGCAAAGAACTCTTCTCAATCAATGTAAATTAATTTGTCTTTAAGTTTAATGTGAGAACACAAAGATTAACTGGTAAACAAGTAAGGTCTAACCCGTGCATACATGTCAACTAAAAGATCATTTTAAAAGACATTAAAAAACCTCTAATCAAAAACACAGTTCACCTACTACTGAGATTGCATGTTAGTTTGGGAAGCACTTGATACAGAAGTCACATCTGCTATATAATGATCACAGCACACGATCCTGGTCTTAAATTTCTAAAGTGTTTATATATTTTAAGACAATTTCTATGAACTGGACAGCTTTAGTAATTCACATGACAGTCATTTAACCATTTTGCATTAACACTCAACAACAGCTACCTTCAAGTGCAAAATTCTTGAGTTCATCCATACTACTGGTATCAGTGCAACACTAAATGACTCCCTTGACATTGACAAGAGAGTGTATGTTAGTGTTACTACTATACCAAATGCTAATTTGTGCTGTTACACTGTAAACAATTGTAGGACCTCATGATTAAAACAGCATTAAAGCAGAACGGAAAAAGGCTCCGAATCTGATCTAGTAGAGTAGTTCTCTCATCTAGTAGTTTGCAGCAACACTGGTTTATTTCCATCCAGTGATAACAAGAATTTCACTTATGCACTAAGTCAATAACCTAATTTCACAGAGATTTCTAATTTCACTGTAATTCATGTCTGAACTTGGAATACTGCAGGCCAATAGTTAAATACAGTTTAATGCTGACAACTGTGTCATTTCCAACCACCGTCTCAAATGCACTAAGCTGTGATGTGACTTAGTTTTCATAAAGATACACAACTACTTTCACGCAAAGGTCAAATTACACATGCAATTGCACTGTACTACTTTGAATCAGAACCTGGGGTGTTCTGAACCAATGCCTCAAACCAATGGCACTGAGTTTCTTGGATTTCTTCTCACTGGGAATTCCTTATTTTAATGTTGTTTCACTAGTCTCAAGAAGTATTGTTCACTATTAGCCAAATTTTATTTCTAAGTCACACAGAATAAAGTTCATTATGTATTTATCTGAACCCTTACAGGACAGACGCAAGTTTAAAGCAAACATGCATTATGCAAGGCAGCACAGTGCTTCAATTAAAAGGATGGACACGTGTTTCAGTGATGTATAATTCAGTCAACACATCCATGCTCGTTTTCAGTACCTGCTAGATACTTCATTTCTGATGGAGAATTCCAAGAAAATAGAAAAAAAAGCAAAAGTGAAGATTACTAAAGTTGAAGAAGTCAAGGCACTTTAGCAGCTACAGAAATAAGCATCAAAACCCGTCACCCTCTCTCCCCTCGTTAAAACACTTGAAAAAACCCACTTAGCTGTACAGCTTACTCGGTATTTTTCAGAGGACAAAAAGCTGCTAGGGAGGATGACTGTCTTCACACCCAGGCTATTCCTCAGTTTTGGTGGGGTTTTTTTTTGTTTCATGATAGAGGAACTCTGCCTCCCTCCAAGCTGCTTGTATCAAGTTCAGGAAGAACAGGAAGCTCCCACCAGGGGAAAACTCCACTATCTTGGAAATCAGTCACTTAAACCCAGGGTAAAGCAGGCACTCTACCTTATTTCTATTTACACACTGTCCTCACTGCCTATACCGCCACACATCCTTAACAAAATCTTCTCTATTAATAACACCATAAATAACAGTAACTTGGTGGAGTAAGCATTAGATATTTAGGTAGTCTGAGTATCAAGTTGTTAAGATGATCTAATTTGTATATTGCAATATTGAACTACACGATTAGCGCAATACTGAGTTACGCGATTAGAACGATACTGTTAGGTTTATGAAGGTTTAACTGTAGTTAAAGTGAAATGTAGGAAACAATTATTTAAGAAGCATTGTTTCATGTTGTATCAGCTAAGCTTGCAGCAGTGAGGAGCAAAACTAAGCTACTGAGCTGATAAGCTATATGACATCACACAGATTACCTTCTGTTATCCAACAGACCAGGTGAAAGAAATGGAAGAAAAACAGTGTTATTCTGCTGAAGAACTTCTAATCAGCATTTCTAAGGCAACATGCTAGAGTGCTAGCTTACAACTACTCCCATCCTACCTTCTTGCCAGCACCAACATTTGCCTTGGCTGTGCCCCTGACTTTCTTCATTCTGTTCTTACGCTCCTTTCGCTGCTTCCTAGAAGTCTTCTTCTTTTCATACAAGCCATGCTATTAAAAAAGTTAAAAGTTGCATTTAACATCGTTTCACTGATAGTAACTCTGAATTTAAGTTCTACTACTTCTAGACTCTTCAAATACTGTTTAAATTTGAAATATTAGCTAAATAGTAAGACAAGTTCACTAATAAATCATTCAACACAGAAAATAAGCACTGAAGTAGCATAAGGATCAGCCTCATCTCTTGTGCTTCTTCAAGACCTTTAATAGCAGTTAGTTATCTATTACTGCTAAACATCAACTGGTAACATCAATTTTGCTTTCCCAAGTCCCCTGTAACATACAATAAAAAACTTACACTATTTTGCAAATGCAGAAGCTAACCTATGCTGTTTTAAGACCTCTTATGTAACTCTGAGTACACCAATAGTACTTTCACAAAACTTTAGCTTTTACACCTATAAGTCATAAATGACTAAAGACTTCAAATCCATTTAAATTGTTTTCTGATTACTGGAAAACAACTTACCCTGGCAAGCCTGTGTTTGGGTTCATTTTTCTTTGCATAGTCCAGGGAATCATAGATCATGCCAAAACCTGTTGTCTTGCCACCACCGAAGTGAGTTCTGAAGCCAAAGACGAAAATTACATCCGGGGTTGTCTTGTACATTTTTGCCAGCTTTTCCCTGATTTCTGTTTTGGGGACTGTGGCCTTCCCAGGATGAAGAACATCGATCACCTAAGAAGAAATTTTTACAAGTTGTATAAAGGTCAATATCCAGTACAACAGTGAGGTGCTACAGTCCCACCATGAGCTTAACACTTAAACTAACACACCTTAGCAGTAAAAAGTATTATTACTTTGATACAAAAATGTTTGTAAGTGTTCTGCTTCATAGAATCATTTAGGATGGAAAAGACCTTTAAGATCATCGAATCCAACTGTAAACCTAACACTGCCAAGCCCACCACTACACCATGTTCCTAAGTGCCACATCTACACACCTTTTAAATGCCTTCAGGGATGGTGACTCAACCACTTCCCTAGGCAGCCTGTTCCAGAGCTTGACAACCCTTTGTGTGAAGAAATTTTTCCCAATATCCAATCTAAACCTCCCCTGGCGCAAGTTGGGCAGAACAGCTCACTACTTCACTATCAAGATTTACCTTCAGCATGCATCAACACATTTAAGCCTGTAAGTTCTTACAATAAGAGCTCTGGAGGGTTTAAGGGCCCCTTATTTATAGTGGCTAAAAAACACTTGCAGCCCAGAACCAACAGAGAAATAACTAAAAGGAATTTTCTGTATTCTTTTACCATCTGCTTGCGCTGAAGCAGCCTGTTTGTCATGAACTTCCTGGTTCTGATGGTCACTGTGTCATTCTGCAAGAGAAGATACAGAGTAAAACAAAATAACAGCCATACATACAATTCGATCTTAATATACATATAAATAACACACAATAGAGCAAGTCACTAGTCTCTCAGATTATGAGTTCACTGTCAGTATCAAAGTGGCCTGCTCCCACACTACAGAAAACACCTCTAAAAAGTAGACTGAAAAACTGACAGACTCATTCCCAGCTTCCAAACAACACAGCAACATACATACTTCTATCATTCTGAAAACATGAAACAGCTTTTAATGAAACACATAGACTACAAGCCCAAGCACTACAACAACACAAAAAAAGCTTCCTTAACAAACCTGAATGTTACCAGTTCCTTAAGGCAGAACTTTCCTTAAAACACCTACACGTTACTGTTGCCTTAATACTTTCAGAGAAGAACAGCCGTGAGATTAATACCCAAGTACGACCTACAGCGCCCCTTTAACACCTGAAGAAGTGCAACGTTACACTACTGCCACAGCCCACGACTGCTCTTACCAACCAGCAGCACGGAGACGCAGCAGGCCAAACATATGCCCCGGCCCACAGCTCGCCGCTACCAACCGGCACCGACCCGCCGCGGCCAGGCCGCAAGAGCCCCGGCTCGAAGCGGAATGACAAGCCCCCGCTCAGTTTCCACCGTACCCCCGTAGCCCGCTACAGGCAGGCCAGCCCGACAGCTGGGGAGCCCCGCAGGGGCGGGATGGCGGCAGCACGGGGCGGATTTGCCGCGCACCCCTAGCAGACACTCACCATCTTAGCGGCGGCCTCCCTGCCAGCAAGCGAGAAAAGGAAGGGGGACCTGCCCGCAGCCAATCATAAGGCGGCGGAGGGGTCCTTCGTGCCCGGGGCGGAGCCGCGCGTGGGGGTGTCCTTTCCAGAGCCGGACTCAGAAGGAGGCGGCAGGGTGGCTTATGCGCGCCTGGTGGGCGCGGCTGGGCTGGGAGCGCGGCCTCCTCAGCCCCGTGGGCGGCTGCGTGGCGAGGCGAGCTCCCCTGCTTGTACTGGTGCTGCCGCGGGGTCGGCTCTACCAGCCCGCCCCGCCCCGCCGCTGGTGACCAGGGTCTGGGCTAGGGCTGCCGTGGGGGAAACTAAGCGCAGAGCCACCAAGCGCGCTTGGCGGCGCAGCTCCCGGCAGCTGGGGGAGCGGCGGTTGTCTGTTGGTGACAGTACCGTGGCGGGCAAGGGTGCGCCGGTGGGCGCCGAGAGCCAGCCCCAGAGGCGGCCGTGAGGAGCGGCCGGACGGAGGCGCGGCTGCTGCCGGCGGCAGGGGAGGCCCCGGGAGACCGCCGCGGGAGGACCCCAGCGGGAGGAGCCCTGCTGCGCCCCAGCAGGGGGCGCTGCGGGCGGCCTCGGCGCAGCTGAGCGTGCAGCTCGAGGATCTGCTCAAGAAGGACAACGCCAAGGTGCTCGAGTTCCTCTCCCTCCCGGCGGTGTGGCGCGCCTATCCCGACGCGGTCCAGGCGACGTTCGGCTTCCTCCGCACCCTCTGCGCCGGGCACTTCATCTACCGCCGCGTCTCGCAGCCGCGCCTGCAGGCGGTGTCGAACGACGGCGCGCGGGCGGTCTTCGTCCACGGGCTGATGGACATCACCTGCGACCTGCCCCAAGGGGTGGTGACCGTCG
>JANHGO010000012.1:33676060-33742610 GCA_024606505.1 Aquila spilogaster | reverse complement strand
CCAGGTCTCGCTGAATGGCAGCACAGCCTTCTGGCGTGTCAGCCATTCCTCCCAGCTTCGTATCATCAGCAAACTTGCTGAGGGTGGACTCTGTTCCTTCATGCAGGTCATTGATGAAGTCAGCTGTTGGATTCACAGCAGATTTGTTTGTCATGTTAAACTGCAGCCATTCTCAAACTGTCTTTTAGAAGATAAAAACAGCATCTTTCATTCTGGAGAGGTATTTCTGTAACACGGAAGGATCTTTCTAATCATCAGTGTGCTCCTATTTCTTTTCATTTCTACAGGGATACAGAAAGTCAATGTCAAATCTCAGAGAATCACCCTGAATAGTTTTTGAAAGGTCATTCCTCACTCATGTAACTTCCAGTGCAGCTGCCCAGAGAAAGCTCAGATGTTGGCAGACCCACACCGAGTGAGCTGTTTGCATGGCTGTGCTGGGGGTACGCACTCTGTGGTGGCTTTGTCTGTTGGGTTTTGTTTTTGTGTAATTATCCCTTCAGTTGAATGTTTCCAAGTTGCATTTTATGGAGTGTCTGGGTGGGTTTTCTTGTACTGCTTTTCTTTTACAGCCTGTTTCCACTACACCTCCTTTCCTAAAGTACAACTTCAGTTGAGAGAGCTCTTGAGCAGACATTTGTGGTGATGTGAATTGCCTGAAAGCTGCGTATCTTTATTTTGAGTGTTTTCTAAATACTCCTTAATTTACAATGTGCCTCAGTTGGCAGATACCTTTTACAAAGCAAAAAACATACAAACAAAAAACCAAAGCAGATATCACTCATTAAATCCTGACATTCCTGTGTAGCTGTTTCCTTTTGCAGTGAGTGGATGATGGATGTCGGCACACCAGCAGTTACCAAACCGTATTCCACCGCTATTGGATATATATATGTTCTCTTCACAGAGATCAGGTGAGAGCTCTGAGAGCAGCTGAATGCTTGGAAAGGGAAATGTCACACCTGTGATCCTGTCTTTTCAGAAACAGAACGAATTGGTTGCCACGTCAGGAAGAGGTATAGGAAGAGGTACAAGTTCTGGAGGGATGAAGGTTGTTTTTTTACCTAAATGCATCCCTTGGCATTGGTAGTTGGTTGTTACTGTGAAGTCAGACAAAGTAGATGAGCTCCTGAAGTCGTGGTAGAGAGTTCATTAGTAACGACAATGGGTGACAGCCTGCTAGAGGAGTGCTGCCCTGTATCTCTAGTCTGCCTCGTGGCTAAGAAAGGAAAGCGTTACAGAATGCTGTCAGCCTGTGATGATTTGGCAGCATTGCAGATTACTGAAATGAATGTTATCTCTGAGAAAATATCTGCTGCCAGGTGGGTGTTACTGGTGGAGAGCACCGTGTGCGAGGCCTCATGGTGGCTGCAGCTCCTCAGGACGAGCAGCGCTGGGCAGTGCTCTCTGTGACAGCAACAGAGCCGGAGGGAACAGCATGGAGCTGCGTCAGGGGAGGGGCAGGGGATGGGGGCTTGTTAGACGGGTTGGTAATCTCCGAAGCCTTAAACCAGGCACAGCTTACAGCTGTGCATTGCACATGCATGTATTTTCACCAGCATGCGTGTGTGTGACTTTCTGTGCTGTGCCCCTGTTCCATGCTCATTTGTAGTGCTGTGAAGTAGGCTGGAACTCGCCTGTTGATCTGGTAAAGCTGAACTTCTGTTTGAAACGTGTCCTGGAAGGCAGCACAGCCCTGCGCACGTTGTTAGTGCACAAACAGCACCAAATCAGCATGAGTGGGGCTGTGTCTGGAGAAGGATGCCGAGAACCAAAGAGACGGATTTTGCCTTCCGCACAGAGTGCAGCTGTGATTGTCTTGGAGTGATGCCTGGGGGGAGTGTAATTGTGCAGAACTGCAGCACGTCAGAGCAGAAATAATGCTATGCAGCCCAATGGGCAGGAATGCTGGCTGGGAGCTTGTGTGAGGACACAGAGCTCCGCTGGAGGAGAAAAGTGGCGAGGAGCTGGGCAGGAAAGGAGCTGAGCAGGAGAGAGAGGAGCCCCGTTCCCCCGGCTGCACTGGTGCATCACTGGCAGCAACGTGTGCACCTGTAGAGCTGCTGCTGCCCAGCCACAGCACTGCCCTACGTGAGTTATTTCCCACGGGGAAGCACGCAGCAGCCTGCCGGAGATGCTCTCCTGTTTTGTTTGGCTCTCCCTCCCCTACTTCGTTAACACCTTCACAACCTCAGGAAAGTTCCGCCTCAACAGAAGTCTCGAGGAGGTGTTGGAAATCCCAAACATCTCGGGGTTCTTTCCCTGGGATAACGACACGCTGGCTGAGTGGCAGAGCTTCGTGGGCAGGAGCCGGCACGGAGCAGACTCTCAGCACATCGCCGCCAAAGCTCTGCTCATCGCGGCATACTCCGTCATCATTGTCTTCTCCCTCTTTGGCAACGTCCTGGTCTGCCACGTTGTCATCAAGAGCAAACGCCTGCGCTCCGCCACCAGCCTGTTCATCGTCAACCTGGCCGTGGCCGACATCATGATCACGCTTCTCAACACGCCTTTTACGCTGGTAAGTCGGGGGCAGAGGCCTTTCTTGCTGGGAGGGCTGTGGCCGCAGCTCAGTGCATTGGGCCAACCTGCTGGGACACGGAGGATGTACCGTAACGGCACTGAAATCACTTTGGTAGCCTCAGCAGTCTGGCTACAATTCAACGCAGAAAGAAACTGCTATTTTAAGGCATCTTTTACACAGCAGAAGTAATTTTGTGCCGGAGGTGAAATTGTAGGGGTTGGAAGGGACCTCTGGAGCTCATCAAGTGCACCCCCTGCTAACGCGGGTTCCCTATGGGAGGTTGCGCTTTTATGTCTGTGCATATAGGTGTGTGGGCATGGGCACAAGTGCTAATGTTGTTCTGATTCCAGGCTCGTTTTGTGAACAGCACGTGGATATTTGGGAAGGGGATGTGCCATGTCAGTAGGTTCGCTCAGTACTGCTCACTCCACGTCTCTGCCCTGACCCTCACAGCCATTGCCGTGGACAGGCACCAGGTGAGAGCTCTCTGAAGCAGAAAGCAGGAAAGCTTGGATGGGCGAAATTAAAATGAGAGTGCAATCCCATGTCCTTCCCTTCTCAGCTCTCAGGTTAATGTAAGATGCATGAAGGGCTGACAGTGCGGTGGAGCAGCTCTTTGCTGTTAGATGGAGAACAGCTCCACGCCTGCAGTGAGGTGGGACGTGTCTGCTCCCAGCTGGGGACGGGAACTCTGTGGATGGTGATCCAGTCTCTCTCAGGGCAGGGTGGAGTCTGAGGGCCTCATAGGAATTCACATGGGCAGCTGTCACATGTGGGAGGCTTCTTTGGCCCCAGTGCTGTGGATGTGGGGACATCCTGCTTGGTGTCAGGTGACCCTGGGATGTCTCACTCCATGTGAGATGCAGAGGGCTGGTGTTTATCACGAGCAGAGCAGAGCTGCTGCTGCTGGTACTGGGATCAAATCTGGGAGCAGTCACACACGAGCAGGTTGGATTCACCCCAAACCCATACAAAACAGGCTGGTGGTGCTGATGCTTTCTGCTTGCAAACATCTATCTGTTCCCGCTGTCAGAAACATCCCGAGGAGCTCCAGCCACTTCACAACCCCATGGACCTCTGGTCACTGAGACTGAGACCACGTCTCCATCCTTAATTTGCTTTTAAGTAAACAGGATCTGGAAATGAATACACGTGTAAGGCCCCACAGATACCCCTTCAGACTGTAATACTGAAGTTCAAGGGCTGGACTGGGATCTGGCTTTGCTTACTGCAGGATTATTTCAGGCATTCATGCACAGCTTGTAGACAGTGAGAGCTGAGAGGAGGCAGCACAGTTTGCATGCTAGATGTCCATGCTAGTAATAGATGTAAGGCTGGAAGCGTATGGAAAAATGATACAATTATTTCCTGAAATGGCACGAGCCTGAACATTAGTTTGTTTTGAACAGGTTATAATGCACCCTCTGAAACCTCGCTTACCTATGGCAAAAGGCGTTATCTACATCTCTATAATTTGGGTCATGGCAGCTTGTTTTTCCCTCCCACATGCCATCTACCAAAAACTCTTCACTTTTGAATATAGGTAAGGATGATTTTCCTATGTTGGTGTATTTTCCTCTAGTCTCACCGGAGGAATTTTCTATTGAAAGCCCTGAGCTCACGCTGAGGTCGCCCAGATAGGGGGCTGGTCTATAATTTACATCAATTTCCACTTGATGCTATCCTCTCTATTTTTATTAATATTTATTCTGTCACACTAGTCACACGCAATAAGACACCAAGTTCAGGAACTGGCCTGAACATTCTGTTTCTATACATTGGCTTTTGGGTGAGCTTTAAGGTCCCTTCCAAACCCAACTATTCTCTGGTTCTGGATGTTTCTCCCTTTGCAGTGAGGAAGTTACGCGGTGCCTGTGCCTCCCAGATTTCCCTGAGCCATCTGACCTCTTCTGGAAGTACCTTGACTTAACGACCTTCGTTTTGCTCTATGTCCTGCCCCTGCTGATCATCTCCGCTGCCTACATGACAGTGGCCAAGAAGCTCTGGCTGCGCAATGTCATTGGGGATGTCACCACCGAGCAGTACTTTGCCCTTCGCAAAAAAAATAAGAAGACTATCAAGATGTTGATGCTCGTTGTCATCCTCTTCGCCATCTGCTGGTTTCCCTTAAACTGCTACGTCGTCCTGCTCTCCAGCCAAACCATCCGCTCCAACAACGCCCTGTACTTCGCCTTTCACTGGCTTGCGATGAGCAGCACCTGCTACAACCCCTTCATCTACTGCTGGCTCAATGACAGCTTCCGGGCAGAACTGAAGGCCTTGCTCAACATCTGCAGAAAACCTCGTGGCCCTGTGGAGCAGAGGCTTCCCTCCACGGTCCCTTCCTACCGGCTGGCGTGGCCTGAAAGCAGCCACTTCAAGAGGCTGCAGGTCTCTCATGTCCCTCCCTCAGCCTCCAACAGCCACTTGGGAAAGACGGACATCTCTGCCGTTGAGCCCATAGTAGCTGTGAGCTAAATGGTGGCCGTGGGAGGTGGATACGGAGCACGCTCAGGTCTGGCTGGAGCTAGGGAGGTGGGAAGGTGTGGAGCCCTGGCCTAAGCAGAGACTGTGCCAGCTCCTGCGGCTGCACTGAGAAGCCCAGCTCCGCGGCTGGTAGTGTGAAACAGATGTATCTCTGATGGTAATGGTATGGAGACCTGAAAGGGGAGAAAGCAAAGCCTTGCCAGGAACGAGCTCTCTTTTTGTCTTGGTCAAGCTGACTTCAGGTCTCCTGGCCGGGAGGGACTTTCCACATGTATCTCTGTTATCTGCATGGCCAAGTCTTTGTACCACTGGGGCCATTTGTGTGCTTTGCTGGTATTTAAACACTCAAGCAGCAGTCTGATGATATCAAGCCTCCCTCCCTTTAGTCTCTCAGTAGCAACACAGAGATGATAGAGATATAGAGGCAGAGGTTGCTGGTTTTAATTTTTTTTCCCTTTTGTGAAAATACCTTCGGAGAAGTGGAGGGATAATAAACAACCATTGGAAATTAGAGCTGTCTTTTGCATCACGAGTATTCTTTCTAAGGTAGAGCTGAAGAAAACTTGATAGTTATTCTTTGTGTAAATAGATGGCAAACACCAACCTGTTAGCTCTGCATCGATTGCCAGTGCCAAATCACACAGAACTTCATGAAACTTCATGAAACTTCATGAATGTTCATAAGGCTTTAATTCAAATAGAGAACTAAAGCCTGAAAATCTTGGACGTACTGTCTGTGACTGGAGCACTGATGGTTAATCTGAGTTGAGATTGGGGCCTATTCATCAGAGAATCATAGAATGGTTTGAGGTGGAAGGTACCTTGAAAGGCCATCGAGTCCAACTCCCCCACAGTGAGCAGAGACACCTACAGCTCAATCCAGTGCTCAGAGCCCCATCCAGCCTGGATCAGATGCTTTTGATCAGAGCATCTCTACGCTGTTGCCAGGTGGTGGCTGAAGAATCCCACAGTATGACTTTTTCATTTCTCTATTACTGTTGCTCTCTCCGCCTGTAAAGCACCTGGGAATTTCTCAGATCAGACACATGGGGTATTTCATGCCGACTAAGATGTTAGCTCTCTAGAACCAGTTCATAAGTAAACTGCTATAATGATATCTGTGATAGCAAGTAATAAAAGAGGAAGACTTTTGCAAGATGTCCTCTTGTGAATGAACAATTTTGGTGCGTTTAAGGATCAGTGAGATGTGTCCTTCGTGGGCAGCCATTAAGAAATTGATAAGACTGCAGCTATCTGGTGTGGATTGCAGAACATAATGGTCTTAGCAGAAAAACAGCGATTCTGAACAGGACAAACAAAAGAGCCTTCAAAAACTGTTGCCTTGTACTGCACAGGGAAACAGTCACTTTTCCTGTGCTGTGGCAATTAGTTATGATGTCACACCAGAGTGCCCTGTTCCACATTCAGCTTGTGGCAGCCAGCAGGAAGTGAGAAAAACCTTTGCTATTAATGGCTAAAAGTGCGGGGGAAAAAAAAAGGAGAAAAAATACTTTTCATCAATGTCCTGTGATAAAACTTATTCTGAAATCATTTTAAGTCTTGTGTGGGTTTTTCACACCCAGGTGCTTCAGGAGCTGCTGCCACTCCTCATCATAGAATCTTTACGGTTGGAAAAGACTTCTGAGCTCACCTAGTCCAACCATCACCCCACTCCCACCATGCCCTCTCACCATGTCCCTGAGTGCCACATCTCCACAGTTCTTGAACACGTCCAGGGACGGTGACTCCCCCACCTCCCTGTGCCAATGCTTCACCACTCTTGCTCAGAAGAAATTTTTCCCATTCACTCCATTAGTGCTCACAACAAAAGGTCCCCGATGTGCAGAGGCCTTCAACCACCCTTCCCATCCAGTGGCAGCAGATTCAGTCTACTCCAGCAAATAAACCTTTGGGTATCACTGTGTCTGCTGTATGGTAGGGGACACAGAGACATGGTTAGTGGGCATGGTGGGGATGGGTTGGCGGTTGGACTAGATGATCTTAGAGGTCTTTTCCAGCCTCAAGGATTCTATGACCCTTGGTCCTGCTGGGCTTGCTGGAGGTCCAGAGCTCCATCTGAGGGAGCTTTTGCTGTGAGAGAAATTGCAGGTTCACAGTCTTTGATCAGGGCTGATGAGCAGTGATGAGTGGATCATCAGTAGAGTGACACAAGTGATGCTCTGCCACCCTTGTGCTTATATACAGCTTTGCCAAGCTGGAACTCTTTGAGTTGAGCTATGTTTTATGTCAGAAGTCTCTTCTTCCTTTTCAGTAAGTGCAGTGGAGTTGTTTTCGCTCACATCCAAACACTACAACAGATTCTGCAGCTACAGCCTTGTTCCTTAGCTCTGTTTGGGATGAGAGTCTGAACTCAGGAGGATGTTCTTTCTGAAGGTGAAGGTAACCTTTTGCCATCTTAAGACTCACCTCCTGTAGGTGCAGTTTGCATCCTTAAACAATTACATATGTAAACTTGCCAGCAAACAAACCCTCAGATGCCCATGGCAGTGTTAGCTCCAGGTGGGTCTGAACAGGGCTCCTGCAGTTACAGGATTCTGTGTGGAAAACCCTTCTTCAGGCTCTGCCTATGCCCTTGTGGGTCCGGGCACAGAGAGGCTATAAGAAGTGCAGGAGCTGATTTCATTACAAAGGCTCAGAGAGATGGACCTGGCAAAAAGAAAAGTGGATTGGGCAGATAATGAATGGCCAGCGAACCTGAACAGCCTGAGCTGGGCCTGAGCTGGTGCATGGGTCCAGCAGTTTCGGAGAGAACAGGACGGAAGCCGGCAGGGGAGGGGCACGCTCATAGGTGAAGCACTGAAAACCGTGCCCTTCTAAACTGTATGTAATACACTGAGCTACAATGTGCTTAAAGTGGTACAGGGCAATTTCCGATCAGCTTTGTCTTCATTTTCTTCATATCTGATTTGGGATTCTGGATGAACATTTTGCATTCATTGCAGCTGCTGAAATCAGCAGGGGTTGTGCTCTGAGCACACAAAGTACAGTAGAATGCAAAGTATTCCAGAAACATTGTGTCCTGGGCAATTTAAATAGGGCTTCTAGGCTTCGTGGGTAATATCATACCTCAGCTCTGCTGCAGATCAGAGAACATTCTTTTAAAATGTAAATAAAGTCATTATGCAGCATTCATGTGCTACCTGGATAAGTGTGAAGGGACAGTCTGAGTGATGAGAAAATAAGATGCAGCATGGAGATTATCTTTCATTTTCTCCTTTGTGCAGCTATGCTTTGTGCTCTACGTTGGTTTTATTAATGGGCAGTGCTTTGGAACAACCATAGAATCATAGAATGGCCTGGATTGAAAAGGGCCTCAAAGATCATCTAGTTTCAAGCCCCCTGCTGTGGGCAGGGTTGTCAACCACTAGACCAGGCTGCTCAGAGCCACATGCAGCCTTGAACCATCAGAGAGGTGGTTTGGTAGCTGGCCTTTGAAGGACAGATCATCAAGAGCAAGACAGACAGGGACCCTGGTGTGAGAAGGGGCTGGTTGCTCCGGAGCTCAATGAGGATGCTCTTGGGAGGCTCTTCTTCCCCATTGATAGTATAAAGTATCAAAGTCCATTGTGAGGCATTATGGTAGATCTTTCTGCTTTATCTGACTTTCTCTGCAAGATGATTTTTCCCAGTCCCATGCACATCCACATGTACTCAGAAGCACCCAGTGCTGTGTTCAGGTGACCTGACCAGGCTCACTCCTGTGACACATTGCTCAAGAGATGCTGCCTACAGACTCCTTTTTATGCCTCTTGGGTGCCTTTTGGTTGACAAGAACTAGATTTCCCATCTCAAGCAAGGTCACACTTGCTTTCTTCCCTTGTTTTCAGTATCTTTATAGTTACCAACTGTCCTCCTGTTGGGGTGAAGGAGAAGGAATGCTACATGTGACATGCTGTGACCCTACGGCCATCCTCCTGGCCATCTGACCACAGGTCTTCCACTGGCAGCTTGCCTGTGCTGGGGCCATGGCCGCCCTGAGATAAGTGCTTTGACTGTTGTCAGTCACGGCTTTGGTTATCAATAGAGATCATTCTTGAAAGCCTGGCTCTGTTTCCTCTGGAGGTTTCGCACACGTGTTCATTCCTACATCGTCCATATCCATCTCAATATTTGCACTACAATCTCTACAGGCTCATTTTCAAAGCTGTTTTAATCTACACTTGCATAGTGTCAGTGTGTGGTCTACCACATCCATCAAGACTTGGAGAAGTCCATAAGCAAACCCCTTTGCCTCTTGACAAGGCTGACCACAGCCAGGCTGGAAGGGCCCATGGACATCCTTAATTGCATGAGAGATGTCCCTGTTCATGGCACGGGGTTGGAACTGGATGATCTTTAAGGTCCCTTACAACTTAAACCATTCTTTTATTGTATGATTATAGGATCATCTAGTGACTAGAGAATGCATCCTCTGGAAAATGAATAAAAGAGTCAGTTAAGATTGCATAGGTAAAGTTAGTGCTAGCATCTCCGGATGGGTAGGAAGGGCAACTGATGTCATCTACCTGGACTTGTGAAATGGTCTTGTATCACATCCGCATCTCTAATTGGAAAGGTGCTGTATATGCCATGCACCAGGGTCCAAACATTTGGATAGAGGAAATGAGAGATTCACTCAGCCAAAAGAAAGGAAACTTTTAACCAAACTCTGCAATTCAGCTGCAGGTTGGGACTGCATAGAGGAGGGAAACAGCTTTAAACTAAGGGAGGCGAGATTTAGGTTAGACATTAGGAAGAAATTCTTTACTTACAGAATGGTGAGGCCCTGGCACAGGCTGCCCAGAGAGCTGTGGTGCCCCATCCCTGGAGGTGCTCAAGGCCAGGTTGGATGGGCAGCCTGAGCTGGTGGGGGGCAACCAGCCCACAGCAGGGGTTGGGGCTGGGTGGGCATTGAGGTCCCTTCTAACCCAAGCCATTCTATGGGTCTATGATTCCATGATTCTATGATCTCCAGACCTTTGAGTGGTTGGTTCTGCAACATTCATGATTTCAAAAGACTGCTATTTGTATTCAAAAGCAAAATCATTTTTATTGACAGTACTGTTTTTGTCTTTTTGTAACTCCCTGAAATATATTCCAGGACAGCTGGCCTATGAAAATTAACTTACAAGTTCTGTGAATTCATACATTTTAATTCACTATTCCTATCAGTATTTTATTAATTTCCTTCATGTAGAATTAGGCAGAGACCTTGAAAGGGAACAAAGATGATGCCAGCCTGCGTCTGGCAGCTTGTGCTATTCTGAACAGCTCCCAGGGGAGAATAAATCTTTGAAGCCTTTCTTGCACTTGTTGATGTCACGTGACGTTTTTCCCTTCCAGCTTTCATTCCCTTCTTACCTCTGTACCTCTCTCCCCTCTGTCCTTAAGGCAACGTAGAGAAATGTCTGCTGAATGGGGAATTCAGGGCAGCACTGTGGTGTCACAGCTCCAAATGGTACAGGAATTACTCAAGGTCCATGCCAATCGTGGACCTTCTCATGTTCCACCAGCTCCATCTGCAGCAGGACGTGGTGCTGCCCAGCATCAGTGCTCTGAAGGCAGAACGTTCCCCAGCTCTCCAAGCATTTAAGCCAAACTGACACTTGCAAGTGAATGTGGCGGTGTCTTTTCCATGTCCTTTGTGAAGAGCGGCCTCACAGCTTTTGCTTATGGGAAGAATTTTCTTCTCCCCGCCCTCCTACAAAAGTCAGAATTCTCCCAGCTTTCCCATGCACGTGCCATGCGCTGACCCCCTTGCTTTCTGCACACATTTTCCTGCCAAAGCAGTACCATCCCAGATAGCCCCCAGCACTCCCCACGTGGAACAGGAAGGCCTTCCCGCATGCCTTACATCTGGCGTTCCTATTACGGCATGACAGACCACCTCCTCAGTGGATATAAACATAAGGGTTTTTCTTCACACATGCTTTTCTATGCTTAATAAGGAATAAGCCAGGATGAAAAGCCATGGTATGACCAAGCTGGAGTGTTGGAGGTTTGGAGGAACTGCAGTGCAGATCCACACCTTTTTGGTTTCAAAAATCAACGCTTCCTTAAAAAGATTTTTCAATGTAAATCTAGTGCAAACCAGCAGTGAGCTCAGTTACAGGGAGAGACTACCAACTGCCTGAAAGGAGGTTGTGGTGAGCTGGGGTTGGCCTCTTCCCCCAGGTAACGGTGATGGGATGACAGGGAATAGCTTCAGGTCGCACCAGAGGAGGTTCAGGTTGGATATCAGGAAAAATTTCTCCTCAGAAGGAGTGGTGAGGCACTGGCACGGGCTGCCCAGGGAGGGGTGCAGTCACTGTCCCTGGACGTGTTCAAGAACTGTGGAGATGTGGCACTGAGGGACGTGGTGTGTGGGCATGGTGGGGATGGGCTGATGGTTGGACTAAGGGATCTTAGAGGTCTTTTCCAGACTCAATGATTCTATGATTCCAGACCATGTGCCGTTTCCCAGTATTACTGTACTGCATCCCGTGAGAACCCAGATGTGACCCAGACACGATTTGGCTTCAAAAACTGAAAAAAAAATGCTTTTTTTTTGACTCGGTATCCCTCAATTTGTCTCATATTTAAGAATTAATATTAATGCTTCATTAAAAAAAACTCAGAAATTGTCTTATCCAAAGGAAAGCAACAGTGGCAGAAGCATTGTAGCTGCATCTGCTGAAGACAGGGATATTTCATGGACTATGGGCAAAGCTAACAGAGCAGAGTATACACAAAGCCCCTTTCTGTGGTAGGTACGAGGAAGCCAAGACTCCTTTAATCACAGAATCATGGAATTGTAGGGGTTGGAAGGGACCTCTGGACATTATCAAGTCCAACCCCCAGCTAAAACAGGCCCCCTACAGCAGGTTGCCCTGCAAAGTTTGACCCCAGAACATCACTAAGGAAAAGGTTATAGATTTCCCCCGTACAAAATGAATCTCAGCTTCTTTTGGCATTCTGACTGCAGGGCAGCCCACCTTCCTCCTGTCATTGCAGGATGCACGTGTTCTCCTCTCTGCTGGTGGAGAGCAAAAGAAGAGGGCTGCTAAAAACAGCAATTGGAACCTCAGGAACATTGATGCTATTATCTCAGAGAGGGCATTGAGTGCTATCTCCAAACTGTCCTTACTTCCACTGCTCTTACAGGAAGAACACCACAAGTTTCCAGAGACATGAAAATCTCATGTTTCTGATGAGCAGCACAGCCATCACACAGCCACTGGCAGGCATTCCTGCTGAAGTTAGGCCGTAATGGGCTTAGAAGAAGCAATAAGTATCTACTGTAAGCACCTGGCTGGTAGAAATAAGTTGTAAGAGCCTCAGGAATGTCTGATCCCTCTAAACAGACTGATCTGTCTCTGACACATAAATAAAACCCCGGAAAAGCAGTTCCCAGAGTTCTCCAGGAGATTGAATGTTATTCAGGTCTGCTTTGTTCATCAGCTTCTCGAGTGCTGGTGGCCGAGAGCAGCAGCCTTTCCTTCTGACACAGTCTGACAGCCTGCAGTCAAGCCTCTAGCTGAGATGGTTGTGCCAACCATCAGAGGCATAAATCACTAAAACAGCTCTCAGAGGCCTGTCTGCAAGAACTTGTCCCAGCCTTGGTAGCTGTCACCTCCCCAAAGCCCCCAGTGCATTGTGACTCACAGTTATAGAATGGCTGAGGTTGGAGAGATCTCCGCATCCATTTGGTCCAACCCCTGATCCAGCAGGGACACCCAGAGCAGGGTGCCTGGGCCATGTCCAGGCAGCTTTGGAAGGTCTTCAAGAAGAGAGACTTTCAAAATCCATCTGGATATGGTTCTGGGCAACTCAGAGCTTGCTCTTGTTGTGTGCTCTCTTATTTACCCATCTTCTTTGTTACACCCATAGGAGTGAAGCCAAGACACTCACACGTGTTCCCCTACAGCCCTGCTGCTGAAGCCCAGCAGAAGAGCAGGTCGTGCTCCTGCCAGGACCACAGAAGGGTGTGTAGATGGAGGTGGGATGTCAGGGGGAGGTAATACTTTGCCTATGCTGCTCCAGGTGCACAATCTTAGGTCATAGAATCATAGAATCACCAAGGCTGGAAAAGACCTCCAAGATCACCTAGTCCAACCGTCCACCTATGACCAATATTTCCCCACTAAGCCATGTCCCTTAGTACCACATCTGGATGGTTGCTGAACACCTCCAGGGATGGTGACACCACCATCTCCATGGGCAGCCCATTCCAATGCCTTACCACTCTTTTGGAGAATAAATTTTTCATAATATCCAACCTGAACCTCCCCTGGTGCAACTTGAGGCCATTCCCTCTCATCCTACTGTGGGAGAAGAGGCCAACCCCCACCACACCACAACCTCCTTTCAGGCAGTTGTAGAGGGCAATAAGGTCTCCCCTGAGCCTCCTCCAGACTGAACAATCCCAGTTCCCTCAGCCACTTCCCATTAAGCTCCAGACCCCTCATAACTTCATTGCCCTTCTCTGAATGCACTCCAGGGCCTCAATGCCTTTCTGTAGCGAGGAACCCAAAACTGGACACAGCACTTGAGATGTGGCCTCACCGGTGCTGAGTACAGAGGGATGATCACCTCCCTGCTGCTGCTGGCTGCACTATTTCTGATACAAGCCAGTATGCCATTGGCCTCTTTGGTCACCTGGGCGCACTGCTGGCTCATGTTCAGCTGAGCACTGAACAACACCCCCAGGTCCTTTTCCCCTCTGCACAGCCTTCCAGCCTCCCTGCCCCAAGCCTGTAGCATTGCCTGGGGTTGTTGTGGCCAAAGTGAAGGACCTGGCACTTGGTCTTGTTGAACTTAATGAGGTCCTCAAGGCCCTGTTGACCTCAGAGACTTCAGGACTTTCATAACTGCAGAAACGTCTCTAAGCCAAACCAACAGTCCTGTAGGCTTTGGATTTCAGTCTGTGATTTGCAGCAGCTCCTCTTCCATCTCACTCACACGTCGCAGTCATTTCACTGTTAAATCCTTCCTCTTACTACTGCTTTAAGCATCTCAAATAACATATAAGGATTCACTTCATATCACTTCTTCAAGAGACATGTTCCCTGGAGCCTGAGTCAGATGTTCTGAAGGCTTCAGTTTTATAGCATCAGCATTGGGCTGTCACTAGGGAAACCGAACCAAGAAGACCCTTTGGATCACTATTTATTGTCTGGGAACTGTGTCCTCCACAGCCTGTCCCCTGGTTTTCAGACTTGAAGGCTTTCTGTCACTGCGAGTCACAGCTAGAGCAAACCTCCTGGCTTCGGCCTGAGGCTGAGCGTCTTCTGAGGATAATTAGAGAGGCAGGGATGAATCTAGGCATCACCATGGTGTCCTGACCGGAATAAAAAGTGCTTTTATATATAAAAAAAAAAAGAAAAATCAATAACAACAACAAACCAATCAACCAATCAATTCAGCTCAATAACTGAAAGTCTACCAATAATTCCTGGCTGCAGTTCAAAACACTATAATGCAAAAGTATGCATTAGTAGAGTAGTTTCAATAATGCACAGCTAAGGGCAGGTACTGGGTGTCCTGGAAGCATGTTATCAGAGCCTTTAGGTGCAAAGCTAACAAGATATGTTGTAGGTATGTGTAGGCAGTAGGGACCGAACTGATATTGTCTCATCCCTACTGCCTTTTTGGAGTTGTTTCTCAAATGAACTATTCCCAGAAACTTGCCTGGAATTTGCCTTGGAGAAAGCTCATTGGGGCAGCCCGAGATACAGCTCAGGAGTGAGCTGACAGCAAAGGAGGACAGCAGGGATCAAAACCTTGACCTGAGTCCCTGGTACTCTTTTATTTAGCAGTGTAAACATATTCCCAGGTGTTAAACAGACAAATAGCCCTGGGAGATGTTTCTCATCCTGCAGTTGTTCTGAGTCGTGAAGCATCCAACAACTCTGTCATCCCACTTCAGCATGAGTAAGAGGAGAGAAGCAAGCAACAAAACAATTTAGTGATGCTCGTGGAGACATTTCACTTCCATTGCTTCAGGCACGTAAGGTTTTGAAGTGTACGAGAGTTAAAATGTTGAACAGAATAATCACTTTCTGAAATTATGTTAGTATGGGGAGCTGGAGCCAAATGATCTTTGGGGTCCCTTCCGACACAAACCGTTCTGTGATTTTATGATTTAGTACATTCTCTTGAATATCCCAGTACGAGGGAAAAAACAAATTCCAGTGTAATGCTTTGATATATTTTCTGATGGCATCCAGTTGGCTGTGATGTGATTGCATTACCCACACAACGATGTCCAGAATATTTCTGCGTGCTCAAGCTATACAGAATTATCTTTGCTGCTATGCTCCTCTAAAGAGCATGCTTCACTTCCTCAATTCTGACTCACATCAACACCTGCTCAGACATTCTTCAAAGAGCATCACCCTCTAAAGGAAATTTGAGAGAGATAACCAAAGCAAGTGCAGGATCTGGGGCTGCCTTACCTCTTGGCAGTTACGTCTGCACACGTGCTAGTCTTGGTGCCTCATCATTGCACTAGCTACACCAGGTAACTCTGCTGGCTGCACACTTGTCAAAGTGGGTAGTTTCCTGAGAGGTAAGTAACTGCCAATCACTTCCCAGGGCAACGTTAGAACAATAATAAAGAAATCATTTGTGAGTGAGCAATCCTCAGGACACCCAAAGAAATCCATTAGGAAACAGCAGCAAAATGAATGCCAGGATTTACCTGCTATATAAAAGCAGGTTTTGTGATGTCCTTTATAGAGAGCTTACAAACAGCAAAATGGGGCATTTTGGTTATGGATTTGGATATTCTGGTGATGGCAGAGTAATGATGAGGCTTAGTGCTGTCACAACCCTTGGAAGAGATCACCCCTTTTTCCATCGTGTTCTTGGGCAAACCTTATCTTTTCCCAGGTTTTGGCTTCTCACTCCAACCCAGTTCTCCCTTCCTCCAACTCTTTATTGCAGACACTTTTCCCTAAAGGCCCTAAAGGCTTGATTTTCCCCATAGAATTCCTTGGATTACTTCCCTGGTTTCCCTGAGCACAAGAGAAATATGATCTTTTCAAAAGGCTTAAAAATGTAACTGTTAAACTAAGTCTATTTCTGAGTCTATACCAAATTTCACCTTCAAAGTAATGGGGAGAACAATTTGAGCTTTTCAAATAGAAGTGTACCAGAACGCCTCCCAAGCCTCCGTCACTGTTCTCTGAATGGCTGCCACCTCCTCGTCATCTCCCCTTGTGTGTAACAGCAGCTCAGTACAACATGAACATCAAGGGACATGAGAACACCCCAGGTGACCTTGTCTTCTTTGAATTAACGAAGGCTTTTCTTAGGTAAAATACAAAATGTGTTCAAAAGTTCCTCTCTGGTATGAAGAGCTGATAGCTCACTTTCAATGACACCAGCCTGTACACCAAGATTTTCTTTGATGCTCTAAGTGAACAGTATTATTTCCTAGCTTTGGTTCCAATGGTCTTTGTAAGGTTCATTTGAGAGGTGTTCTATACTCAGGGGAGGTAATTTTGAGTTCTAGAACCATGGAATCAGAGAATATCCCAAGATGAAAGGGACCCACAGGAATCATCGAGTCCAACTCCCAGCTCCACACAGGACCACCCAAACCTGATGTCTGAAAGCACTGTCTAAACACTCTCTAAACTCCAGCAGCTGAGGGCCATGCCCTAGGGAGCCTGTTCCATGCCCACTGCTCTAGGAGTTACTTCTATGGAAAAGACCAAAGAGTATATGACCTTGGGGTGACCTCTTCTGTTTGTCAGACTCAGACAACTACTGTTCTGTACTGTTTAATACCTGCTCCCTTGTCCAGCCTGGTGCATGGGGATGAAGAGCTGCTCTCTGCAGGGAATCAGCTCAGTCCATACCGGAGGAAAGATGGGAATGACCACTGGTTCTCAGATACTCTTGGGCCACATAGAGAGCACAGTCCAAGGAGTCTGGTGAGGCAGAGGTAGGACCTGGGAAGTGCTCTGACAGGCAGGGACTAGAATGAACAGTACAAGATTTTCCTATATTTTGGAAGGAAATAAATTGAATGAAAATTTTGGCAACACCTGGTTGTACATGATGGGTGGTCTCATTTCTTCCATAGAATCATAGAATCCTTAGAGTTGGAAGAGACCTCTGAAGGCCATTTAGTTCAACTCCTCTGCAAGGAACAGGGACACCACAGCTAGATCAGGCTGCCCAGGTGTCATGGTTTTATGATTTTTATTATCGGTATTCCACATCATAACATCATGTAATGAATTGGGAGATAAAGAGTTAATGCTCCAATTCCATGGGCTGCTGAATTTCCAGGTACCTGGCTCTCAGAAGAGAACTCCATACCCCAGAGGACTTTGCGTTCCCTTTTTCCACCCAGAGGGAAAGATAAACCTGCACGCAAGTCCCAAGACTTCCTCTTTTGCTGCTCATCTCAGCAGTGGAGGTTCCCCAGCCATCTCGCCTTCAGCTTTAGCGTAAGGCCTTCAGTTTCAGATGCTCTCTCTCTCTCTCTCTCTCTCTCACTGATTTATTAGCTCAATTCCAATTATATTGTATTATATTGTGTTATTTTGCATTCTAATATCTTATTAAGTAAATTAGTTTTTCTCCTCAGATCATTGTCGCTGTTTTGTCTTTAGGCCCATATCCCTACCCTCTCCTTTTTCCCCCTTCCCCTTTCCTGGGGCATGGGTCCGTGGGTCCCCCACCCCATTAGTCACAGAACCGGGCCGAACCAGCCCATAAACTGTTGACAAACTTACGTCCAGATTAAAGTCTACCAGTAATTGAGGCAAAAAAAACCCTACTTCCATCTGATCTTTAAGCACCACAAAAATATCCACTCAAAACAGTCTCCATGTAGTCCTGCTCAAATACAGACACATGAGCAGGAAACATTCAGAACTAGACTTTGAAACTTACTTTATGAATCAAATGTCAATAGCTGCTACAGGACCATGCTCTATGTCTTCCATGTACAAAAAACTAAAGACTTTAAAATGAATTTTTTGGAAGAACAAACCAAGATAATAGGGGAAAGTTAATTTCTTCTGATTATCACAAATAATTTGGTTGAACTACCTATCTTATTACTTAAATATGTGTGTTGTTTTTCTTTTTTTTTCTCCTGGGCAAGAAGAACCTACACTGCCCTTTACCATCTTCATACTGGTACAGCATTCTTCTCAGAGCATGTTTTCCTCTGATGTATTTCAACCCACTATCAGTCAGGGTTTTCTCCCACCTCAGCATTTGTTCTTGTGCCTGCTCCACATTGCCTCCAGGACAACTCTGCCCAGCTAAAGCCAATTTCTATCATCTTTAAGGCTGTCTTGTCTTTAGCTGACCTCATGACACTCATCTCTTCTCCTAAGATTTATGCAGGAAGCTGAATTTGACAGGCTATAGCTTTCTTTTATGCCTTCTAGAATACACTCTCAGATAGGAACTGCCTTATAAGGCATAGCATATATCTCTGTGAACCTAGAGGTGAAACCTCACTAACAAGTTGGGCTACTCGATCTAGCTTAACTTAAGTCACCCCCTAAGGCTTCTGTGTAATTTTTAACATATATCAAAGGAAGAGCTCATTTCCTTACGACCACAAGAAAAATCCCTCCATGACTTCTGAGGCATTTACATATCTTCTAAAAATAGAAAAAACAATTCAAACAAGTCCTATCCATGAATATGGTAGAGTTAATAAGTCTTTCCATGCAGATCAACTCATGAATAATTCTAAGAACCTTCTCCAAAAATCCCGTTGTCAAATTTAGGCTCCAGATTGCTCATTAGATAGATACAATACATAAAAGTAGTCTTTGAAATCTGCATTTTTAAGAAATTGATATTCTAATATTAAGGCCAGACTGATGTCCGAAAGGAGCTAACTGTGACAAAAACTATCACCTACAGATGATGGGATATGCTGAGATCAGCAGGAAATAAAAGGGTACCTTCAGCACACAGTAGGGAAAGAAGTGAAGATTCCTGCTCATCAGTGCTTTCCACTTAATTGTTTTACCTCCCACAGGAAAGGGGATTAACCTAGAGTCTCTCCACAGCATGATATGTGCATTTAACTTCTGAATTACAGAACATCTGCTACACATTGCTAAGACTGTAGCATACAAAGGCAAAATGCTGGCAGAATAGAAACTTGCATGAGGAGCCACTTCTCCCTCTAGACTGTAGAAGCACAGGAGTTCTGATGACACTCTTCAGTTGCCTGCCATTTTTCAAGTTGAATGATAGCATAGCCACATTGAAAATGTTGCAGAGTAGTGGAAGAACTCAAACAGAATGACCTGATTTGACCAACTTATTTCAGATAATGCAATCATTTCCTCCTCCTTCCCTACTTTTTCTGTTTAATGCCTCCCATCACAACACAAGAATACAATTTATCAATAAGTGGCTATAACCTACCCACATAACAAGGGAAGTCTATTGTTTGGCTGAATCACTAGGTAAATATTTTTTTTACTGTCAATCTTAAATCATCATAATAGAGCACCAAATAACAAGTATAGTACTAGGCAATTACACAGCCTACTTTAAAACCATTTGCTTTGAAATCCTACTGTATCAAGTGAACCTGTAATGAAAAGCACTTCAAATACTACAATATTGAGGAAGGAATCTTCAATTCCAAAACTAAATTGTGCTTCAGGAAGTACCTGTTTTAAAAATACTGTTTTAAAGGACATCAAGACTTTGCAAAACATACCTCTGTGCTAGTATTTAGATTGTTGATTGCTTAAAACTAAGGTAAGGAAGATTGAAAAAAAGTAACTTAGATTTGAATGACACTACTATACAGCTTTGAAGCGATTAACATTTTTGAAAATTGCATGGTCTTGACTGAAAGTAGATTTCCATTCAATTGCAAACAAACAGTAGAACCAGTATATCACAGCTTCACATCTTCAACAGCTATTTTAAATGCTTACTTTTGAAGAAGTTAACCTCTTGGGACAGACAATTCTGCTTCCTTCCAGCTTCTACTTTTTTAATTGCAAAATTGTTATAGGAGTCTTCCTTATGTTTGTATCGCTGTGTCCACACCACCCCCTAGTGAGTAATCAATTACATTTAACAAGGCTTCTCCAGTTTCTAACAGGTAAGGAAAGGTGCTGTTCCAGTTAATACCTTTGAAAGAGATTTAGGTGTAACTCTACCCCTTATGTGAATAAGGCTTGCTGCATATCCTTGACAATCCATTTGTGATTCAGAAATTTACTGTTACTTGCTTAAAACACTCCAATGGACTGGAGAGTTCATCATATATATACATATCATATACTACGTAACAACACAAATCTCATTTTCAATAAGCCTCCAATTTTTCAGGTTTTAATCTGCATATATCTTCTGGAAGAACTTCTAAAAACATTCCTACTACTTCAACTAAAGGCACTACAATAGATTGTTTCATCCATACCGATCAGATATCATATGGAATTTACTGGGACATTAGCCTCCTCTTCCAATCATTCTGACTCAAGGATTGCTCTCCCTCCTTCTTGGCCTCCAAACACAAGATGTGTCCTGCATATATTACAATATTCTACCTCAGTAGATGTGGTATAACTTTAAAAATCTTCACTTAGACTAAGAAACCTCAAATCCAATCTTAATGACTCCTTTAACACTACCAGATGAGAAATTAAAGGTGCATTTCACAGTTCACAGAATAGAGAACCCAGAGCCTGCCCTGAAAACCCAGGAACAAAAAGCTAGTTGTACTAGACTCTTGTATTAGTTAAAACCTCAACTGTAAAGTATTCAGCTATGAATCTCTCTGCTGATATGATTTATTCTTCCTATCACTGCTCTAGAGGTAGAATATATATAGGCCATCAAACAAGCATATTTTGAAAGGGCTCTCAGAATCAGATGGAACACTACAAGACAAAAAGTAGGCCTACCTCCACTGAATAAATACCACCTGCTTGAAACTTTGTTAAAACTACTCACCATAGAAAGCTTTGATTCACACTTCACATTGATAGTCAAAACAAAAGATGTTTAATTAAGAAAAGATTTTAATATAGTGCAAATAGTGCACCAATACTGAAGTTCTCAAGCTTTATAAAATTATATCTATTAAATCAAAACTAAAGGGCAAACCAAAATTTGACTGACATAGTTTATTTAATGTTACAGCCAGATGAGCAGCTTCTTTCCAGAAGAGTTCTTCCCATACTTCTTGACAGAATTATTCAGTCTGTAAAGAAACAGAAAGATCAGTTCCAGAAGATTAAGACAGATTTTGTACTCACTTTTATGGAGCCTTAATAACTTATTTCCAAGTATTGCTCTCCTTAGAAAAACATAAGGTTCAAGGCTTCACAGTACAGTCATGGAAATGAGTTTAGATAACAGCACTTCTCTAGAAGAGCTCAGCAATCTAGAATTGCTTTGCTAGCCTCCTGCTCAAGACATTATATTCACTATATCAGCTTCCGACAGTTACTTAAAAAATAAGCCATTTGTATCATCTGTAATAAAACCACACTTAAGTCTGCAATGGGTACTGGCCATAGCACATCTATTTCACTTGTTCCTGCAGCAAAGATACAAAAACAAAGTCTAGCACTTGTCTGAAGTGACATCAAACCTCTACTTGTATCAGTATGAAAACAATTGTTCCCAAAATTGAAGTTATACAAATCCAAACTACTTCAGAAAATACAAAGCTACCTTATCTTTATTGTATTAAAGTTACTTGAAGTTGTTCACAGTAAAACTAAAAAATCAAGTTCTATTAACAGTAAACCTGAATTTGGCCTGAGCTGTAACTTCCGATTATTTATTAACCAGGTATTTCACGCAAGTTCAAGAAACAAATAATCAACTCAGCAGTAAGCAGAATAGTGACCTGGAAACATTTTAGTCTTCCTTATGCTGATATAGAACACCATGCAGGTACCAGTCTTTGCAAAAACTAACATTAAACCTACATCATACCATAACAACAGGCTACCTGATGTCCACTCTCACAAAACACCCCCCCAAGTCATACCTGTTATCTTTTTGCCATCCGAAGTACATCCAGTTACTGAAAAAAAAGCATTATTTGGTGAGAGTGGTTCTATTAATGTTGCATTACTGTAGATTATATAGACTTGAAAACACAATTTGCTTTTCCCAATTACCACAAATGTGATAGGAAAACCTCTGAATTTTGACTACTGTAAAGGCTAACAGCTTAGATCTCATGCATTCCCTCAACCTTAAAATGGAATCTAACAATAGCTGTACAGAGCTTAAGTAACTCTGAGGATGCAACTGCATATTCAATTATAGCTAAAGGCTACAATGGACTTAAGTGCTTATCCATCCACATTACTGTCTGATCATGTTTAAAAAAAAAACATTTCTGTTCAAAAAAATCCACATGCCAAAAGCTGTCAAAATGACTGGACATTAGAAGGCATGGGGTTTTACTCTTAAAAATGAAAGACTTTCCTGAAGGGGTCTAATAATCAAGTGCCTATGCATTTTTGTGATAAACAATTCTCAGACTGCATAGGTGGACACTAAAATAAATTTCATGATTCCTGTTAAAAATGCAGATGGCTGTGAATGAGGATGTTATGCCACATAATTACGTTTAAGCATGCATTTTACAAGACAAAGCTTTAAGGCAGAAGTGTATTCTGCAATTTTTTTATGGGATACAACACAACTTTTTCCAAACAGATTTTCCAGAAAGCATGCTAATTAACTTGCCGTTAGTTATTAACGCATGGGCACAAGGATCAGCAAAGATGGTGAACAAGATCTTAACCACGCATTATCCTCAAATTTGAGGATAATTTTAAAGGATGCTGAAAAATCTAAGCCAAAATGCAGCTCCCTTACTACAAAGAAGGCATGCTAGTTTGACAAATATTTGATAAAGACGTCACATTTTCTGCATAATTATCACAGCACATATCCCTACTCTTATTTCAAAAATGCTCAGAGACTTAAGGAGATTTTAAATGAACTGGACTACTGTAACTGAAGTAACAGTTAACAAGTGTAAATACAAGACTGTTAACAGCTACCTTCAAGTGCCAAAATTCCTCACGGGAATTAGCCATACTAGGTATCAGTGCCAGCAGTGACTCCCCTCAACATTCACAATAAGATGCATGTTAATGTTACAACTACAGTAAAAGCTATTTTGTACCTTTCTACTTTAAACAACTGTATAACTTCACTATTAAACTAGCATTGAAATGAAAAAATGAAAAGTTCCAGATTACAGCTAATAGCATCCTCACCTATTCAGTGACTGCAAGAACTTAGTTTATACAAAAGGCAAAGAACACAATTTCAGAATAACTGCTGTCATTTTTAACATCCAGTTAGAATAGTTAAAAGTTTAATGCTGACAACAGTGCAGTTTACAACTACTGTTACAACTCCACTGAGCTATGATGTGACTTAAGTTTTCATAAAAATGCACACGTACTTTTGCCTTAAGGTAAAGTTATACCTGCAATTACACTACTCTGAACCAGAACTGTAGTGTTTTGAACTCAATAATGAGTCGTCCCGCTTTCTTTTCACTGGACATTCCTTATTTTCATGTCATTTCACTATCTTAGAACAAAATTCACTATGTAGTCATCTGGACCCTTACAAGATAAAAGTTTAAAGCAAGCATATAAGCATGCAAGGGAGTACAGTGCTTCGATCTGACGGGACAGAAAAGTGTTTCAGTGATGTATATTTCAGTCACATCCATGCTCATTTTCAGTACCTGCTAGATACTTCATTTCTGATGGAGAATTCCAAGAAAGTAGGAAAAAAAGCAGAAGTGAAGATTACTGAAGTTCGAGATGTTAAAGCAATTTAACAGTTACAGAGCTAAGCAATAAACCCAACACACTCTCTTCTCTTACTAAAATGCAGTTGCAAAACCCACGTAGCAGCACAAGCCCACTTAGTTTTTTCTAAAGTGCAAGAAACTGCTGAGCAAAGTAACCATCCTCACATCCAGTTTATTCCTCAGTTTTGATGGTTTTGCTTCATCATAAAGAAACTCAGTCTCTCATCAAGCCACATGCTTTCTAAATTTGTACTGAGTTGCAGCCCACAGCATAGAAAGCTCCCAGCAGCAAGAAAACCCACAGTAATTAATCAGTCCCTCGGAACCAACATAAAGCAACTATTTTTTCGTATTTCTATTTACAGTCTTCACCACCTACAACACTACAAACCCTTAAAATTTAAAAGAATACTAACTTAGTAGAACAAGCGTTAGATATTTAGGTAATCTGAGTAACTAGCATTGAGTATTTCATTTGTACATAGCATGACTGAGTTATGAGATTAGAGCATTACTGTTAGGTTTAAGAAAGCTTAACTTTAGTTCAAGTGACAGATAAAAAACAATCATTTAAGAAGCACTGTCTCATGTTTTATCAGCTAAGCTGCAGCAGTGAGGAGCAAAACTAAGCTACTGAGCTAGTAAGAAGCTATACATGACCACACAGATTACCTTCTGTTATCCAGTAGAACAGGTAAAAAAATGGAAGAAAGACAAGGTTATTCTGTTGAATAACTTCTTATCAATATTTCAAAAATAACATACCAACTCTAGCCTACAGATAATCTCATCATACCTTCTTTCCAGCACCGACATTTGCCTTAGCTGTACCCCTGACTTTCTTCATTCTGTTCTTACGTTCCTTCCGCTGCTTCCTAGAAGTCTTCTTCTTCTCATACAAACCATGCTATTAAAAAACAAAGCTGTATTTAACATCTGTTCAGTGGTAGTAACCTCTGAACTGAAGTTTTCATTCTATAAATTAGAATTATTTAGTATTTCCGGACTTTTCAACTACTGTTTGAATCTGAAATAAGAGCTAAAAAGCAAGACAACTTCTTTAAGTAACAGATGATAAATCAGAGTAAACACTAAGATCTTGCATGGATCAGTCCCATTTTTTATGCTTCAAGATCTTTAACAAGAATTAAGGAATCATTCTCTGTAGACCATCACAAGTAACATCAGTTTTGCCACCCCAATTCTACTTACAGTACATTATACCAGAACCAATCTATTTTTCAAATGCTAAATCTAATCCATGCTATGTTAAGACCTGTTACATAACACTAAATTCCCTATGCACAACAATATCCCCACAAGACTACAGATGTTTGTTTCTTTTTCTTTACATGAAAATGAACTGCTAAACACATAAAGTCACCCTAATTGTTTTCTAGTTACTGAAGAACAAATAACCTACCCTGGCGAGTCTATGCTTTGGTTCATTTTTCTTTGCATAGTCCAAGGAATCGTAGATCATGCCAAAGCCTGTTGTCTTGCCACCGCCAAAGTGAGTTCTGAAGCCAAACACGAATATTACATCAGGGGTTGTCTTGTACATTTTCGCCAGCTTCTCCCTGATTTCTGTTTTGGGGACTGTGGCCTTCCCAGGATGAAGAACATCAATCACCTAAAAAAATTTTTTTAAGTCATACAAACGCCAAAAACAGTCAATACCCAATAAAACAACTAGACTCCCACCCCAAACTCAGAATCTGAACTAAGTCACCCTAGCAGTCCAAAGTGTTATTAATCTAATCCAGATGCGTTCCTAACAGCTTCTTGTTTCCAATGACAGGTTAGCCTGTTACCCCATCATGAAGATTTACCTTCAGCATGCATGAATACATTTAAACCTTGACACAGCTTACAATGTTAAGGCTTCTAAGGCCACTTTGCTTATAATGATTTAAAATATGTGCGGCCAAGAACTAATAAACAACTAAATTCAGTGTTTTTCTTACCATCTGCTTGCGTTGAAGCAGTCTGTTTGTCATGAACTTCCTAGTTCTTATGGTCACTGTGTCATTCTGCAAAACAGAGTACACAAAAATGAGACAAAACGACAGATCTCAAAAGCTCATGAATACATAAAAAAAATGCATGACACCATTTCAGTCAACGCTCTACTTGAAGTAACTGAACTTCCACATTAAACACACTTGTCTCACAGTACAGAAAACACCCTAGAGAACTGAAGTACACTGAAGAACAGTCACTCCCAGCCCATGAGCCAGACAGTAGCATATACATCCCCTTTATTTTAACGTACTGGAATAATTGTACTAAAAACACATGGATTACAAAAAGGCAGTTCTAACAGAAACACAAAATTATCAGGGATGGAAGGGACCTCAAGAGATCACTGAGTCCAACTCCCTGCTAATGCATGTTCCCTACAGCAGGTCACACAGGTAGGCTTCCAGACAGGTTTTGATATATCCAGAGAAGACTTCACAACGTCTCTGAGCAGCCTGTTCCAGTGCTCTGCCACTCTGATAATAAAGGAGGTCCTCCCTGTGCTAGTATGAAGCTTCCTGTGTTCCACTTTCTGCCTGTTACCTCTTATTCCATTGCTGCTCACCACCAAAAACTCCCCCCCCCGCCCCCATCAACTTGACTCTCACACTTTGCATATCTATAAACAGTGATGCATTCCTCTCTCAGCTTTCTCTTCTCCAGAAAGAAGAGTCCCAGGTCTCTCAGCCTCTCCTTGTGCAGGAGATGCTCCAGGCCTTTAATCACCTCTAGGCACTGTAACAGCACAAGGTTCCTTAGGAAAGCTACACGTTTTGGCCTGATGGGGCATTTCAGGCAGGAAAAATCAAAGAACTAAGAGAAAAACCAAAGACCTAAGACACAAGTACAGCCCACAGTGCTCCTCTCAGAACGCAGAGACACAGCACTTCGGTATCTCAATACCACCTACAGCCGCTCCCCCTGGCAGCAGCGAGGCAGCCCAGCACACCCAACACACGCCCGGCCTTACTCCCCACAGCTCCTAGCAGGACCGTCAGGCCGCAGGAATCTCGATTCTAAACAGCACTGTGCCCCATCTGCTCCTCGCCATACCCGCGCAGCCCCCTGCGGGCAGGCCAGCCCAGCCGGGCACAGCCCCTCAAGAGGCTCTCAGGGCGCGGATGGCTGCACAACACAACGGATAACACTACCCCCAACAGCCCCACACTCACCATCTTGTCAGCACCCTCCCTGCCAGCGAGCGAGAAAAGGAAGAACTGATGCGGCGCAGCCAATCATAAGGCGGCGCAGGGGGCCTTGAGTTGGGGCGGGGCCACGAGCGCGCCTGGCCTTTCCAGTGCCAGCCCTGGGTGGAAAGAGTGCTATTGTATTGACAGCGCTTCACGTGGGGATTCTGTAGCTAAGTAGGGTGCCTCAGTAGACCCGTGCTGTGATCCGGTTCTGCTCGTTTGCCGGTCCGCTCTGTCCCGCTCCCGGTGAGGGAGCCTGAGGAATACGGGCCTGGCGCAGTCTTAGCGCCTGTGGCTGCGGGAGGTCGTGCGCTCGCTCCAGCAGGGGGCGCTGCAGGCGGGCGCTACGCCCCTCTCTCCCGACTGCTCCCATCGCTCTATGGTAATCGTGCCGGTACCGTCGCTGCCGCATGCAGCCTCTGTGCCGCCGGCGCCATGGTGAAGGAGCAGTTCCGCGAGAGCGATGTGGCCAAGAAAATGTGAGCGGGACCGTGGCGCGGGGGGGAAAGTGAGACCGGGGGTCGGGGGCCATTGGGAAAAGCAGTGGTGTGGGCGGGGGGTCGTGTGTGCGCAAGCAGCCCTGAGTGACCCTGTGTGAACTCCTGCCTCCTAGAAGCCACATTTGTTTCGGGATGAAATCCCCAGAGGAGATGCGGCAGCAGGCCCACATCCAGGTGGTCAGCAAGAACCTGTACAGCCAGGACAACCACCATGCCCCACTGCAGTACGGCGTGCTCGACCACCGCATGGTGAGGAGCCTCGGTTTTCTATAATATCCCTTTTGGGGAATGACTTGAAATAGTTACAAGTGAGATAACTGAAGTTTACTATTCAAAATATGTGCAAATGCATCTCTACTTCAACGGCATAGTCTGTTAGTTGCAGTGGTATCTCAGCAAAGCACTCTTGGGAGTCAATAGATGAGTTTTCTCTGCACAATTCATCCACACGTTCATCCACAAAACGTGGGGCTGTAGGTCTGTGCACTGTAGATCATTTGCCACAGCTGCATGACTCAGTGTCATTGCTGTCAGGAGGTGCTGTGTGAAAGACATTTCTCCCCTTCTACTCTGCTCCAGTGAGATCTGGAGTACTGTGTCCAGTTCTGGGCTCCCCAGTTCAAGAAAGACAGGGAACTTCTAGAGAGAGTCCAACAGGAGGCCACAGAGATGTTGAGGGTCCTGGAGCATCTCCATCCTGAGGAAAGGCTGAGAGACATGGGACTGTTCAGTCTGGAAGAGAAGACTGAGGGGGTATCTAATTAACATGCAGCAGTAGGATAAGGGGCAGTGGGCACAAACTGCAACACAGGAAGTTCCATACAAATATGTAGAAGAAATTTTTTACTGTAAGAGTGACAGTGTCCTGAAACAAGCTGCTTAGAGAGGTTGCAGAGTCTCCTCTGGAAATATTCAAGATCTGTCTGGGCAACTGCCTATGAGGCCTGCCGTAGAGAACCAGCTTTAGCGTGGAGCTGGACTCAATGATCTCAGAGGTTCCTTCCAACCCCTGTGATTCTTTTGTGTAGTGCCACTGACATGCTTCTGTTGCTGGGAAAAAAAGAGTGAGGGTAGGTCTGCTGTCAAGATAGTTTAGTTACCTAGCCTAAGAACTGTTCTGTCTTTTACATGTTTAGTTGACTACAGCTGAAGCTTTATTGTGTGTATGTGTTCCTTTCCCCTCAAAGGGAACAAGTGAAAAAGACCGTCCCTGTGAAACCTGTGGAAAAAACCTGGCTGATTGTTTGGGACACTATGGGTACATTGACTTGGAACTGCCGTGTTTTCATGTTGGATACTTCAAAGCTGTGATTGGCATCTTGCAGGTGAAGTTAATTTTCATTTGGCATCAATATCTAGGCTGGAAAAAGGAAATGGTCAAAGAGGGATGAGATACTGAGATGATACAAGACATACTGCTTGAAAAACTGATTCAGAAGACAAATGTAAGATTGTGTTATAATTTTTTTGCATCTTGTGTTTTGTAAGTATGTTTAAGTATCAATTCTAGTAATGTAAGCACATCAATGTTATTCTTTGTGATCTCAAACTGATTAGAATGAAATCGTAGAATCATTAATCTGATATCTTTCTGTAGCTGTTTGAAGTAAATACGTACAATATAGCTTGTCTTTTAGGCCATTCCAGTGAATCATAGCTCTGTTTGCTTTGTATGGATTTTTAAGGTCCCACGGAACTTAGACAAGGATTTTTTTTTCTGTTTTTTTTTCCCGTGTACTTTTTTTTTTTTTACAGTATATGAATTCATCTTTCATCCAAGTCTGCAGTATTTTGTTAAAAATCCTGCATGCTAATGAAGAGCTTAGGCTGTGGTAGAAGTTACAACTCTGCATGTTTGTGTTGAATAACTGTGCTTATGTGTTCACATTAAAGATGATCTGCAAAACCTGTTGCCGTATCATGCTGTCAGTAGAAGAAAAAAAACAGTTTTTGGATTACTTGAAGCGGCCAGGCCTTACGTATCTTCAGAAGAGAGGGCTAAAAAAGAAGGTGTCTGAAAAATGCCGAAAGAAAAGCACTTGTCCTTACTGTGGTGCCTTTAACGGTGAGTGTTGGCATTAGCAACTATTTTCTTTAGTTCTTTACTAGTTTTTTAACTAGTTCTTTACTGTGATGGTTTTTATCCCATTAGCTGTGATAGCCATCAAAATCTGAAATATCCTTGTTCTTTTCACAGTTAATGAATATTTTCTCTGTCCACTCTTAAGAAACAGGTTGTTGCAATCCTTATACCGAGCAAAGTCTTATTGACATCTCATGTATATGGAAGTAGACATTGACCTAGTAACCTATTTTCTTTTATGCATCTGTTCATGGCAGTATTAATACTTAAATAAGAGCTGTAGTGGAAATGCTGGTTAGGGCCTGAAGTGATTGAAAAGCAGTGATTGAGCACCTGGTGGGAGGGCAGGACCAACCCAGGGGAGCTCAGGTGCACACAATGCAGCTGAGTGACTGGAAGGGGTGGAGCCAGGATCCACCCCTTCCTAGACCTCATTTAAGAGTTGACAGTAAAGGCAAGAGTATCTCTCTGGAGATTCTTGTATGTGTGAAGTCTTATGAAGATGAGCAGAGTCTTTCCTTTGTTTCTGTGCCTAGGGCTGTTGTATTTCAGTAAGTTCTCACTTGCTGCAGCCTGGGACCTTGCTACTCTGCTGTTGTTGCTGTGCTTTCTATCATGTTACAAGAGGAAAAAAAAAAAAAACCACCAAACTCTGCTTAACCATTTGTTTTAAATATGGGAAGCTGTTGTCAGCAATCAGTACCTTAAGTTGGAAGCATTTGTGGACTGTAATTTTGGTCTTTGTTTTTCATAATTTTGTGAAACTGTTCTTCATAACATTAGATATGCTTGCCATCCTCTGGGTGGGTAACTTGGTTTTGGAGCAATTCCTTATGTTTTTTTGTTGCTATTTTTTTCTTTAAAAAAAAAAAAACATTTTTTTGCAGGAACCGTGAAGAAATGTGGTTTGCTGAAAATAATACATGAAAAGTACAAAACCAATAAGAAAGTTGTAGATCCAGTAGTATCCACTTTTCTGCAGTCCTTTGAAACTGCCATAGAACATAACAAAGAAGTAGAGTCCTTACTGGGAAGAGCTCAGGTGAGCTTTATTATTACTTCAATTTTCTGCTACTTTTTGTGCATGGAATAAAGCTTTTGAAGAGTTTTTGGTGTAGCAGCTTGTTGTAGACCAGTATTTCTAAATATTAAGACATATGAAGAATGTTTACCATATTGTGAACTTTACTTTGTTTTTAGTGTCTTCTGATATGTAGCTTTCTGTCTGTAAGTAAGGGGAATGTTCTTGGTATGTGAAAATTCAAGAAGCTTAAAAAAAAATAGTAGTCAGGAAACGTAGACCCAAAGAAATGCCGCATGTACCTGTGGATTTACTGTAACTCTGAGTTGATTGTAATACCTAGAAATTTGTTTTCTTCAGAAGAGTGTAGTATTGAGGAGGGGAGAGAAGACTTAATCAGCTTTTATTGTTTCATGCAGCTTTGCATTGTGTGCTATTGTTTCTTTCTGTTCTTGGTGGGCTGGGAAGATCTCAGGGTAGACATATACACAGAAAAAGTAATGAGCATCTAGAGTTTCTCATTTTGCAGCAGTAGCTATACTAGAAGAGAAATGAAAGGTGTTTTTTGCCTGATTTTGTTTTTTTAAAGAAAAACTAGGAAGTCCTGTAATCCATGTCAGTTTATACTGATTATGTAAGAAAAATACATTTTAAGTTTATTGTAATGTATCTTTTACATTGCTTTAAGAACTATGAAATACTGCAAAAAAAGACAATATGTTAACTGATGTACAAAGGAAAAAAAAACATAGCAAGTATAAGAAACACTATAAAGGTTGGTTCAGAATTAATAAAGCAAAAATTAGCTTTGTGTACATTGATAGGGGTCTTCTATTTGTCATTTTTAAATAAGGATTGTTCAATAATCAAGTAAATGAAGGGAGGAAGGAAAGGTTGCAAGTTGTTACATGATGGCTTGATTCCACCATTCTCTGTTGAATTTTGTAGGAAAACTTGAATCCATTGGTAGTATTGAACCTCTTTAAAAGAATCCTAGTAGAAGATATCCCTCTGCTTCTAATGAACCCAGAAGCAGGTAAGCCTTCAGACTTGATCCTCACACGACTTCTAGTGCCTCCACTGTGTATCAGGCCCTCTGTTGTGAGTGACTTGAAGTCTGGCACCAATGAGGATGACTTGACGATGAAACTGACAGAGATCATTTTCCTCAATGATGTAATAAAAAAGGTGAGTCTCCTTCAAGCTCTCTGTTACCTTCAAAAAGATACATTTAGCATTGACTAAAGCAAGTGATTTTATATGTATTGCTGCTCCCAGTCTAGCAAACAGTCTGTACTGTACCTCTGTGATGTCTGGAATTTTATTGAAAGAAATAAAGTTGCTTCAAATAGAGATGGCTGTCTGGCTGCTTGTGATATAGGACCTGCTAAAAATTACTGGAGACCTGGGACAAGATTTTTTCATTTTAGTTCTGGTCTGTGAACTCTTTTTTTATGTTTGGTTGTGGGTTTTTTTCCTGCCTCCTCCTCATCACTGTAATGTGTTTTTGAGTGGTTGCTTACAGTGAAAACATATTTGGTTATTTTCTTTTGTGTAAACCTTCCTAGTTCTTGACCTTTTTCTATTCTGCCATCTGTTTTTAAGAAATCAATTTTCAGTTAGCACAGTTATCAAGCTGAATAGAAATATATCTGACAATTTACCATTTGTTTAGAGGAACTGTTCTACCAGACTAATTTTTTCCAGGACTTTTAAAACTGGTCTTTTGTCAGAAAAACAAAATCAAGTTAGCAAACTCTCCCATGTCTGAAGAATGATTATTTTTCTGGCGGTGAAATGATTTTATCTTCAGCGTATTGGAAAAATATACTATTTAAAGGAATGTGTTGTTCGGTGAGCTGTCAAAAGCTGATGCTAGTCAAAAGATATTACAATTCTTTGTTGTCTTGTGGAAGGTCTTATACTCTAGCAATGGAAAGTTACCTTGTCTTTTTCATTCTAATGAGTGTGAAGGTTTTTTGACGTTATTTTCCAAAAAAGAGTTCTACTCGTTGTTGGAGTTAAAACTTTTTACTGGTTTAATTTGGTGCTATGTTTATTTTCTGAAATGGATGACTTTTTTTTAGCACAGGATATCAGGAGCCAAAACACAGATGATTATGGAAGACTGGGACTTCCTTCAATTGCAGTGTGCCCTTTACATCAACAGTGAGCTTTCTGGAATTCCTCTGAACATGGCACCTAAAAAATGGACCAGAGGCTTTGTCCAGAGACTTAAGGGAAAGCAAGGTTTGTCTAGAAAGTTAAAACTATTTGCTGTTCCAAACCATCTCTTTGTTACTACTGTGTTGTGCTACTGTGATTTATCTTGAAAGATGTTCTAATGTGTTATCTTAAAAGACAGCATTTTGAAGTTAACTTTCTCTGAAAGAGTTCTTGTTTGTTTGTTAGGTCGGTTTAGAGGCAATCTGTCTGGAAAACGAGTGGATTTCTCTGGCAGAACGGTCATTTCCCCTGATCCTAACTTAAGAATAGATGAAGTAGCAGTGCCTATTCATGTTGCTAAAATACTAACTTTTCCTGAAAAGGTAGGTAGTGCAGAACCAAAACCTTTTCTTTGCCTTTTTGGCGTTTTTTTTAGAGGGGTTGTTTTTGTTGCTAGGTTGTTGTTTTTTTTTTTTTCAACTATATATGAACATAGTCATTACTTTCTATCTTGTTCTAAAAGGGAATAAATGTGTTATTTATATGCTCAGCATTTCATTTAGTGATGCTTTGGCAGTTCTGTTGCTGCTAGTAAACAAAGCTTGTACTATCAGATGTATACAGATAGTGTGAAAGCATATGATGGGGTAAGGAGTGGCGGACAGACCAGGATAGAGCAGTTTAGCTTGATGCTTTCAGACTTAAGTACAGCTTCATATTTTCACTGATTTATTTGCTTAAGGAGTGACTGGATGTTTTATTTCTAAATTTCCTTCCCAGATTTTTCATGTATTTTCATCATTACTGTGCTCTGAGTTTTCCTTTTCTTAGCTGATCCCTTCAGCAGCTGAAGGCTGTGAGGGGAATTATCACTTGAGCCTAAAACTTGAAAATGTTTCATTTGTTCCTGTTTGAAATCTTTATGCAATAGGTGAACAAAGCAAATATTAATTTTATGAGGAAACTTGTCCGAAACGGTCCTGATCTTCATCCTGGAGCCAACTTCATTCAGCAAAGGCACACACAGATGAAAAGGTACTGTATTTATCTGTAATTACTCACTTTTTATCTGTCCTCATCAGCTTGTTGTTCTTACTGCTGTGTGAAATCAATTATATCTAAAGGGGTTGGTATTATTTTTTTATTTCTAGCATCTTTCATAAAGGACAGTAAGAAAAAAGAAAATTATTTGAAAAGGACTTATAACCTCTTCAGGTTTAGCATATATGGTGAATGTGTATTTAAAATGCACATATTAATGGTAGCGAACTGCAATTAGGTTGGTTTAGGACAGAGTCTCTATTTGGGATCAAGGCTAAGATATCATAGGTACTATAGAAACTTGAATGAGATGAATATTTTGGGTCTTATTGAGAGGTGATGAAAGAAAAGAGATGATATTGGTCACTTTGCACTGTCCTCACACAAGGGCTGTCAGTTTACAGATACTAAAAAGTAATTGTATGGGAGTGAAACTCCCTGTTTTCCCTGATACAGTTAAACTAACTTGTTTGTCTTTGGTAAGCTTTTTTCTTAGTTTTTGTAGTAATAGCTGTGATTTTCATGAGCATCATAATTATGTTACTTAAAATAGCAACAGATCTAATGTTTAGTGATACAGTCCACACATTTTGTCTTCTAGTCATTGCAGTACAAACACACCACCATTGAATGCAGAAGCTTGCATTGTGAACACGGAATTTATTGAAAGTTCTCTTTATGTCTTTGGCTTTTTTTTTTGACTCATTGTCTTGTGTTGTTATAAGATTTTTGAAATATGGAAACCGAGAAAAGATGGCTCAGGAGCTGAAGTTTGGTGATATTGTGGAACGGCATCTTATAGATGGTGATATAGTCCTGTTCAACCGACAGCCCTCTCTTCATAAGCTGAGCATTATGGCTCACATTGTAAGTGCACAGTCTTACAGTCAGGTAGTACATAATGTGATTGTTAAGAGGCCTTCATTTGCAGTTATTTATCTCTTACATGTAAAGAAATAAATGGCTTCTAACTGTGCAGTTGTGCTTTTAAATAGGAATTGATGTGTAACTGGACAGTATGCTGCCAGACAATTCTTTTAATAGCTTTATTTGACCTCAGAATCTGTTCTTGAGTAAGCATTTCGTTATTGTAGTGTTGTTGTGGCCTCTACAAACATTGTGTTCTGTGCTTTGTGTAAATAATTCATAATGGAAGTTAGCTGTATTTGTGTAATGTAACTAATAACATGTTCAGTTTCTGTTGTTTCATGGCTGAGCTGAATCCTACGGTCAGAAGTTTTGATTCATATCTGTAATGTTCAGGCCATATAATGCCTACAAAGACACACTTGGACTTAGTTTTTCATCTCTCAACATGCTTCACTGCATGCACATCACTTTTCTTCTCTGTTTGCAGGCTAGAGTAAAACCCCATAGGACATTCAGATTTAATGAATGTGTCTGTACACCATACAATGCAGACTTTGATGGAGATGAGATGAACCTTCATCTTCCTCAGACAGAAGAAGCAAAAGCAGAAGCACTTGTTTTAATGGGGGTATGTATGCAGATCGCATTGGTATTGGGACTTTGCTAGTGGCAGTTAGGTCATGCCTTGTAATACTTATCTTGCATGTGAAATCCAAAGTCATCATCAGATTCTATGGGTATGGACAGTGTGCAGCTGTGAAACTCCTTAAAAGCAAAGTGCAAAAGGGAATTGAGAATAAAGCAGGGCTGTTAATCTGATAGTAGACTGGATGGTAGTCTAATACACATACATTTAGCATTCCTGGCAAATTCTAGATTTTTAGATAAGTACATGTCATTGGTATGTTTCTGCTTGAGTACCGTTATCAGTTGCTACCAAAATAGTGTTTGCGCTGGACTAATAGTTACAAGAGCAGACAGGTGAGTAGGTTTTTGTTTAGGAGGGGGAAAAAGGATGGTAGATAGAGGAATATGGTGGTTGCAGTCATTTATCTGTAGTATGAAAGTAGAGTCAGTAGCAGTAATTTGAGGGTTTTTCAGTGCATTGATCCTTTGGGGCAAGTACTCCTTCTGTTGTGTGAAGACAGCTGTTTTTTGCAGCATGTACTGATTTGCTGAGGTGATTTGAGAGCTTAAAAACAAAGCTTCTAAAATTAAAAAAAAAAGTCCATAATTTAGGTTTCTGTTGTCCTGTGAATAGTTCAAGCAAAACTGAGGCAGCCAGATACTGTATAGATGGGGATATGGAGATGAGTAACTCAAGTAGTAAGTAGCATGAGTGGGAGCTCCTTACCCTAAACTCAATTTGTTTGCTGTAGAACGATGTTTGAGGAAAAGCAGTATTTCAGTTTGTGTATGTGATAATTGTTAAATCATACTGTCTTGGATGTTCAGTGTGTGGAAGTGATATATTTTAAAAATATTCATGAGTGAAGTGGGTGCCTAAATCTGTTTGACTTCAGGGTCAGGTCTAATTGCTGATCCTGACAAAACCTTGCAGTATTATGCAAGAGACTGAGCTGTGATTTTGCATCTTGATTGCTAGTTAAGCCTCCAAGGAACTCAAATAGATGTGAGATCTCCTGCAGCTGGGATTAGCTACAGTCAGAATAATTTTTTTTACCATTATTGCTAATAAAACAGTCTTAAATGGTGGATTTTCTGCTGAATAACAAATGGAATATCAGTGTCCTGCAGTAACTTGTTTCTACATTATATAGACTAAAGCAAACTTGGTAACACCAAGGAATGGAGAACCTCTAATTGCTGCTATTCAGGATTTCCTAACAGGTGTGTACATAATCTTATTTTAGAGCTGTGTGATATAAGAGTTCTGTTAGAATCTTTAAGAATTTTTCTGTATTTTAAAATGTTCTCTTTTACAAGTAAAAGTGACAGTATGAGAGTAAGACCATTTTTTAGGCTGAAATATGATGTTTTTAAGATTTCTTCTGATACTGTCAACTTTCATTGGTGTCATTTTTTAGTAGCTTTTCATATGTTGTCTTTTTGATGTCAAACATTTGGGATCTACATATGTGTTATGTAATGTAAACTAATTATGATTATGGTAGAGGAGTTGAAGTTGTTAGCCTAAAATGAGTTTTAACCTACAGAAAGTATTTTCAAATTGCCTTATTTCTTCAAGGAAAGTAATGAATGTAAGAGAGAAAGTGTACAAAGTCAGTGCCAAAGCTTTATTTTTTTTTTCCATACACTGTTCCATAAGAATTGATTGTAGCAAGGCACTGGCTTCAATTTCTAGAAATCTGAATGTGATGGAATTAAATATATCTGGAAAGCTGTGTAAACCATTGTTATTTTCACAGTATGTAGCTACATAATATCAGAATGAGGTCATTAGTACTGAATATGCAATAGCTTTTAAATTTGTTCACTTTTCACATTTCAGGTGCCTATCTTCTTACACTAAAAGATACCTTTTTTGATCGAGCAAAAGCCTGTCAAATCATTGCTTCTATTCTAGTAGGCAAGGATGAAAAAATTAAAGTTCGTCTTCCTCCCCCAGCAATTCTGAAGGTGTGTCACACTTATTATAATATTATAAACACTTTCTCTGTATATTCTTGACCTACAGTGATGTTCTCAGCAAAGAGACCATTCTTATGTTTTCTGCTGTTTGTTTTGTATTAGATACTGTAAGGCATAAAGTGCAAGGATCAGAAATCAGGTTCTTCAATTATTTCTGCAACTGAGTAGAGTGAATCTTGCATTGTACAGTGTATAGGATCATAGAATCATCAAGGTTGGAAAAGACCTCCAAAATCATCCAGTCCAACTGTCCACCTGCCACCAGTATTTCCTCACTAAACCATGTTCATTAGTACAACATCTAAATGTTCTTTGAACGCCCCCAGGGATGGTGACTCTGCCACCTTCCCGGGCAGTCCTTTCCAGTGCCTGACCACTCTTTCAGAGAAGAAATTTCCAGTTGTGTCCAAGTCCAGATGCAGGATTTCTTAGGGATTTAAGCAGTTTTGCTGCTGTCAGACAAACTGCTTAGCTATTGATGGTCAGTAGAAGATGCATCATTTTGGGTAACCCTGATGTTAAAGCTGTGGGACTAGCATGGAGCTAAGTAGAGAAACTGTTCTTTGGGTGCGCTGTAGTAATAATGTGTCGAAATGCTCATGAGTTCTAGATTTCAGTATCCCACCAAAAGTACGAAGTCTCAAACCTCAGAATAGTATGTTTTGACTGTTAACCTGTCAATGTATTAAATATTAAAGACACTGTGGGCTACGTGATTTTTTTGCTACATAGTATATGCAAAAAGAAAATTATTGCTAAAGGCAGAGTGTTTGCAAAGGAGTCAAACTTGAAAGAGAGCTGTAAAATCATTTATTAGGTTAGGTTAGTGTCTTTAAGCTTTCATTTACATGAACCTGTATTTGATTACTTTGTATTTGAAGTGAGTATTGCCATAGAGAAAGTTTGGTGCCTTTTCTGTCTTGTTAAATACACATAAAGTATTTGTATATGCCTTTTCAATCTTTTACTCAGTTTTTAATTTGTTATGCATGTAGTATTTAGGGAAACTTCGGTAATTATTCAAGAAGAGTAACCAAAAAAGCAGTGAATAATTGCAATGTAAAGTAATGTCGGAGCATTAATGGGCAATATCTAATGTGAATTTTATGAATTTATATGAACCTTTATAACAAGGTACAGTGTTTCTTTGACTGCTTCCGCCATTCAAAATGAGAAAATACAGCATTTTTGCACTGACAATTACTTGTGTTTAAATGCAAGTGAGTGAAGTATATAATTACATAAATTTTTAATCTCCTATAACTTCATACAGAAGGCATTACATAAAGAAGTAAATATAAATGTGATATGTAGCTTGGGAAATGAAGTTAATGTAGCATTCCTTCTCTGATCAGGAAAATGTGGCAGTACGAAGGAGAAATTGAGCACTTCTCAGTAAATGCATGCACGTACCCTTATGTAAAGAGTAACCTCTTGAGAAACAGCATTTTTATATATGTAAAAGTGCATATTATTTCTCTATTCAAAGGAATGCCCTTACGTCGCTTTCTATTCAGTATTAGAAGATTACATGTTAAAAACGGAATTTTACAGTTAAACTCTTACTTGCTGCTTCTAGAAGTTGTATCATAAACTCTGTAACCCTAATTCCTATCATTTTGTTTTCCTAAGCCTGTAACACTCTGGACAGGAAAGCAGGTATTCAGCCTCATTCTCAAACCCAGTGATGACTGTCCTGTAAAAGCCAATCTGCGAACCAAGGGCAAGCAATATTGTGGCAAAGGGGAAGATCTGTGTTACAATGATTCTTGTGAGTGACACTTCTGAAGCTGTGTTTTGGAAGCCTTCCAGTAACATTGTAGATGTTAAAGTCAGACTGGTTCTGGAAATGTATCAGAGATGAACTGGTTATGAGAATCTTTGAATAAAAAGAACTGTAGCTTTTGATTTCTGAAATTTTTTTGCTGTAATTAAAAATAAATTGGCTGTGGTTTGCTGTCCATGATTGATGACTTTATTTCTGGGCAGATAAGATGAAAAGTTTATTTTGTTTAAAGAATTGCTTAGTGCTCTTATTATTTTTTTTAAACAAAAAAAAAAAAATTAAGACCTCTGAGAAACATTGTGAGTAAAGTAGATACACTTGCCGTTCTGAGGTGGAAGGACAACATGTAAGTGCTCACTTCTGTAGGTAAGATCAGTTTCTAGACTGTTTCCTCTAGAATACTCATTCATACGCTTATTTAGTTTCAGTAAATGTTCATCATTGGGTTTTGTTCTTTTCTCGAATGGAGCTTTTATTTGGAAAACTGCTCTGTAATTACTTAGAGTTTGAGTCATGCTTTAGAAAAACCATGAATTATTTTTGCTTTTATATTTCTAGATGTCACAATTCAAAATAGTGAGTTAATGAGCGGCAGTATGGACAAAGGAACCCTAGGTTCTGGATCAAAGAATAATATCTTCTACATTTTACTGAGAGACTGGGGACAGGTGGAAGCTGCAGATGCCATGTCAAGACTAGCCAGACTTGCTCCTGTCTATCTTTGTAAGTTTCCTTGTAAGACAATGTCTTAAAGCAGAAATGCAGAACAATCAAGAAAAATGTTTGCTTCAAGTACAGTGTATCCTGTTCAAAACAAGGCAAAGAAAGAAAAAAAACAAGCCAGTAGTAAAACAACTGGTATGTTTACAATGTGCTTATGATTGTCACATGGTGGGAGGAAATAACGAAGTTCCAAATGACAGAATTCCTTGATTTTTATTTTTTATATATGAGGTTGAGCTAGCATTATAATCTTCTCATTTTATGACAGCTAATCGTGGTTTTTCAATCGGAATTGGTGATGTTACCCCAGGCCAAGGCTTGCTAAAAGCTAAGTATGAGCTCCTGCATGCTGGCTATAAGAAATGTGATGAATACATTGAAGCACTGAACACTGGCAAGCTTCAGCAGCAGCCTGGTTGTACTGCAGAAGAGACGCTAGAGGTAAGCATTTTAAATTAAACAAAATTTCTATTCTTAATATATACTTATGAATGTATTCACGTAACTTGTGAAGCCAAATGTTGTCTCCTGAAGCTTAAAAATATAAGCAAGTAGGGTCTGTCTGTTCAACTTTAGTTGTCTGAATATCTAATCCTTAGATGCATACAAGCGCCTAAATGTTAAAATGTTAGCTAAATACTTAATAACCAGGAGCCTCCCACCCCACTGGAAGTATTGAGGTGACATGGAATAAGATTACACAGATAATGAGAACAGATTAATTGCATTTACCAGTATTTACTGAATTAATAAATAACAGTAACAACAACTAATCTAGACCAAGAAACAAAATACTCTTTTAGTTAGAACTGTCTGCAAGCAGTATTTTTTCTTGTCCCTTATTAGAGCAGCTGTTAAGTAGACTTCAGTTATGCTATTTTCTTTTTGATTTTTTCTGTTTAAAAAAAGATATTAAGATCAGTTAACATTGTCCAAAAGCTTGGAGACAAGCTCTTAACAACATCAGCTGAAAAATACTCCGTTCATCGCCTTTAATGGTTTTATACATCTGTTTTCTTGGCTATCAATGTGGTTTTTTTACTTTTTTTAAAGTAGAAAGGAGCATGGGGGGGAAGTGTAAGAGAAAAACATTCTGTGAAATACTTCCATGTTTGTCTAGTTACACTTTGCCTGAAAGTCTTGCCATGCTTTTCCTCTTCTCAGAGACCTTGGTTTTTGATATAGTTAATGTTCATAAAAATCAGATATTAACACTGTACACTGTGGGAGTATTCCAAAATTACTTCTTTGTGGTAATCTTTCCTGTAGTACAGTGAACAGCTTAGTTCAGTGTTTGTTTTAACTAGCTAAAACTGGCGCTGCTAACACAACAAGAGGTTGTAATGTCCCTAGCTATCTCTGTCTTAACCCAACAAAGAATTATTTTGTAATAAACTGGGAAGTTACGCAAGTTTAAAGTTGCAAATTACTCTTTATCAAAAGCAACTTCCAAGCTTATTTCTCTTAATTCTGTTTTTAGTTCCATGTTCACTGGTGAAGGTGTTGCTGGCAAGTGGTAGTATATTTTTTTTTGTATGGCTTTTTTCTTACTAATACTGAATCTCTATGTTCTTGGATTTTAGGCCTTAATCCTTAAAGAACTTTCTGTTATCAGAGATCATGCTGGCAGTGCCTGTCTCAGAGAGCTGGACAAGAGCAACAGTCCGCTTATCATGGCTCTCTGTGGTTCTAAAGGTAGGGATAGCTGAGTTTCAGAGTTAGTTTGCTAATTCCATCTCTGTTCTTAAAATCACTTGTTCTGTCATAATAGCTTATTTTATGCAGTTGGTTGTGCAATTGATTCCTGTCAGTAATTGCTAGTGGGCTCTTGTTAACTGAAAGTGAGCTGGTGAACTATTTATTGTACCTTTAATTTTTTTTACTAGTTAAAAAGCATCCTTCTAGAACTTATTCTTAAGACTTGAATTCATTCATACAAAGATTTTTGTTGTACTTTCCACTTAAAGTATTTCTGTCACATGGAAAAATCAGCCAGAAGTGACTCCTTGAGAATTAGAAATAAAAAAAACCCGTTTTCACTGCAAATAAAGCTTATTCATTCATGAGGTTTAATTTGTTGTGGAAATCATGGTAAACACTTAACTCTTCATTTTAAATAAATGTTGAAATGTGCTTATGGGAGAATTTGTGAATCAAATATTTAGGCTAGGATCATGGGTTTTATAAACCAGAATCCATAGTACAAAATAGGATAGTATAAGGTACCATGAATGTTTATGACTCAAAGAAAGTATAAAATTGTTAGCTATCTTCATAGAAATGAAGGCAGCTCTGTCATCAGGGTGCTGATATTACTCATTTACAAGTGAGATTTTTTTCTTCCTTTTCAGGCTCCTTCATTAATATATCCCAGATGATTGCATGTGTAGGTCAGCAGGCTATTAGTGGGTCCCGAGTTCCTGACGGATTTGAAAACAGGTCTCTGCCTCATTTTGAGAAGCATTCTAAGGTAAATTTTGTATGTTTACAATGCACTGTAAAGAAAAGTGAAACAAGTTAACTTGAAACATTTTAAGAAAGGCACATAGTAAAGAAATAGGAACGCATACTATTAATATGTTTTGAATGTAATATGGGACTTAGTAGTAGTATTGTGAATTGCTGTGGGAATTTAATTAGCCTGAATATTTACAGCTAAGCCTTGCTGTTTGCTGTGGTAGACCTCTAATTTAGTAATTTAAAGTAAGTCTGATGCATTTTTCGGTTCTTATGAGAATTTGAAAATGATTCTCTAATTTGTCTTGCTGTCTGTTTCACTGTACTAAGAGTTTTCAGTACACCTCTTGGGTCTATTGTCAGTCAGTGAAACATGCCAGAAAAAAACATTCAAGGGTCTGTTTTTTTTTTTTAGTACTAGGGTATATATATCATTGGATGCTTTGTACATGGGGCAGTGAGGAATCATGCACTTATTAATGCAAATCAATGAAATTTATGGTTTCTTGGTTCGTTTTTTCTCAACTGCTCATCTGAAATTTAATGATCACTACAGAAAGTCCCTTATACCAGCCATCGATCTTGTTAACAGATTTAACTCAAGTGTCAGAGGATAACCATGACGCTTCTATCTGTCACTGAAGTGCAAATTTCAATTTCTGAATTCTGCAACATAAAGTCTTCTATTTCCTGAATAAATTAAGGAAGAAAACTTCATGGGTTATATAAGGGTGAAAAATTCAGATTTTAATTCCAGCGTTTTTATTGGTTTAGAAAGCACTTCCTATTACATAGTGGCATATACTGGTCTTCAAACATGATCCTTTTTGTAGCTTATCCATGGTTCTGTGTCATCATGGAGACAACTTGTTGTTACTTGACTTTGTGATGCCTGCATAAAGTTCATTGTCAAGAACTGTTCTCAGTCATCATAAGAAAACATTCAAAAGAATTAGTTATGTACTTGTCTCCATATTTTTTCTGGATTCCTTGGTCTTTAGCGTGAACGTTTTTATCATCCTTTCAATTCTCTTACCATTAAGTGAAGTCAACTTGTTAGAAGTTGGTGTAGTGTTTGCAAGAGTGGCTAGAGGCATGGCAAAACTTAAAGAGAACTAAAATCTGGTTTAGTAGTTTGGAAAAACCCAGTGAGGGTGTTGAAGCCTGTGTTAGATTTAAAATATGTTAAATTTCAGAGCTAAATGAGACTGAGACAAACTGTTCTGTGCTTATGTTTCAACGGACTATCTTTTTCTGTTACGTATGTAAAGAATATTAATTGTATTTCAACTTCTTTGCACTCTTTCCTGTAGCTTCCAGCAGCAAAAGGTTTTGTTGCTAACAGCTTCTATTCTGGGTTGACTCCCACTGAATTTTTTTTTCACACTATGGCTGGTCGAGAAGGTCTGGTTGACACTGCTGTAAAAACAGCTGAAACTGGATATATGCAGGTAACTATCAGTGGAGTGGGAACTTCACAATTTTTTCCAAAGGAGACTAGTTCTTTAATGCTTACTGGGACAGGGGGCGGTGCTTGTGTTTTCAGTTGTTGTTTTTATTATTGTTGTATGTTTTTAATGTAATAATAGTTTATGTTGGGAAGTAGATTTTGCTCTGCTCTCTAGTAGGTGTGAAGCTTGTGAGAGACCTCAAGCAATAGTACAGTAAAATGCTTGTGTTAAGCTGTTTTCTTTTGAACATAGGTGATAAAAGCCCTCATTCTAGGTAATTATTGAGGACTGCTTTTCAGGTGCTGTAAGTTTTGTCCAGATACCATAACATAGATTTGAGCTGAATGCTTTTTCTGTGTAAGAGACAATAGCTGGCTAACACTGCTGGAAGGATGGCAACTACTGGCTTTGATGGATGGATGAGCTAATTGTATTTTTTAATCAGTGGAAGAAACTGTTGACTGGTTTTGTTGCTGTATGCAAAGTTAATATCACTTGAGAAACAAACCTGACTAGAAGAATACAAAAGCATAGAAGGCTTTGAAATTTTATTTTTTTTGTCACAGATAACCACAAATAGTCTTCAGACTTTAATAGGTTATTACAGTCTAGCATTTAAGAATTCTGTAGAACAGGAAATAATGACAGAATTGTATTGTGACTCTAAATTTTGTTACTGCTGTCTCTTATGCTATGGGGAAGGTTGAGGTGAATGTGTGGCTTAAAATAGTCTTTCATGCCTGCTCTGTCAAATGTATTTCCTCGACTCAATTTTCTATAATTTTTATAGTCCCAAACGATAAAACATTCCCATTTTATATTCCATGCGTCTTTTTTCTTCAGAGACGGCTGGTAAAATCCCTTGAAGATCTTTGTTCCCAGTATGATTTGACAGTCAGAAGTTCTACTGGTGACATTATTCAGTTTATTTATGGAGGAGATGGCTTGGATCCTGCAGCAATGGAAGGGAAGGATGAACCACTGGAATTCAAGCGAGTTCTGGATAATATCAGAGTAAGGATTACTGACATTTTATTCTGAGTGAAAAGGCTATTAAGCATGTGGGGAGAAAGAAATATGCAGAGCATTGTTTCAATTAAAGAATTTAAATCACCTTTTTGGTGGTCCTGATCATGGTTTTTCAGTGCATGTATGCTAAGAGTTATAGATATCTTTCACATTAGAACAGAATGACTGGAACCTAAGTGTATGAGCAGTGAAAAGCAGTATTCTTATGTACATCAGTGTATATATAATAGCAAATGGTAGCGAAGTTAATACTGGCTCAGTCAAGATATTATGTTGGATTTAAATTACTCAAGACTCTTTTTTTGTGTTGAATTACTTCTTAAATCATCCTCACATTTTGTTGAATAACTTTGGAAATATTGTGATGTTTGAAAACAGTATTGTTTATTTTTGGTTTTGCTTTTTTTCCACAACATACATAAAACCTTTTGCTGAAGTGATTGTCAGGTTTCTGTAATCTGAGTGTAATGAAATGACAGAATTAGAAATCTGGATGTATACACCTTCAGATTTACTTCACAAATGTATATGGACTGCCTGCCTTTTTCCAATAATCAAACATTATTGAATTTAAAGAATACTAAAGAATACTGTTAATCTGTTGCATATATCTCTATTCTGTGTATCTACAATGAAATTTCATTTATTTTATGTGAGGAATTTTTGTTGTTTTTTCCTCTTAAGGCTGTATATCCATGCCGAAATGAACCAGCCCTTAGTAAAAATGAATTGGTGTTAACATCTGAATCTATCATGAAGAAGAATGAATTTCTTTGCTGCCGAGATAGTTTTCTGCAGGTAATATCACTGTCACTTTATCATGCAGTTATTAACCTTACCTTATAATTCAAGGAAACTAAATAAAATACTTCTATCAGTCTGTAGGAGCAACAGCTGAATTTTATGCGTTATTAACTGGGATAGTAGTTTGCTCAGTAATATATTTCTGTGTATTTTAGAGGTGGGGAGGTAGGACAAGTCATTCTTAATGTGGTAGATGTTCACGCTACAGTAACATAAGTTAGTGATTTTTGAGTATAAGTTATCATTTATCTGATTTGAGGTATGTTGCTGGAGTTTCTGCTTATGGCACAATGGTACAGTAACGTGCTTTTACTGGGATGTCAGAAATCAAATAATCCTCACTGATTCCACATTAGAAACTACTATTTAATCTGTTTCATGCATTTGTTTTGATATTATTGACCTTCTGAAGAACTGCTTTAGGCATTTGTTTGTTTTCCTTCAATAAACTATATCCTCTACACCTTTTTATGTTGTTTCCCTTAAATACTAACCCAGCTAAAAAACTTCAGCCATATGAAGCACTTCACTCAATTTGGCTTTATCTTCTGGGAAATACTTGCATACCTTTCAAGAATGAGTAAATGTTTGCATGACTGTTTGCACTTGGAATTGTAAAAAAAACTTTTTGTTTAAAAGAGCATTAAATATTTGAATATTTATAAGAGTATCCTACTTGTGACTACTTTAGGGAGACAGTGATTAAAAACTGTAGAAATAAATTGACCATGGATATGTAAAACCTTGATGAACCTTCTGATTTCTGGCAGTGATGACAACAATAGGAATTTAGTAACCTAGTTTTGAAGGGCTTTTCTTTTTGATAGATCAGAGTACTTTAGAGCTCTAAGGTAACAAAACCGGTAACCAACCTGATATGCATTGCTAGAGCAGAGCAGAAAAATCATTCGTATCTATAGCTGAAATACACTGTAAATCTCAACTGCACCTGTAAGGGGAAAAAATGAAGTATGCTAATGTTCATAGATAAAGCTGTTCTTTTTGAGGTGTGATTCTTTTTTTAATCATATCAGTAAAAGTTAACTATATTTGTCTTTTTGAAATGTTACTTTTAGATAACCTTAATGATAATGAGCTTCACTTTTGATTTTTAAGTTTCAAATACTGTTACTTTTTCTTATTTCTTTTCTTTTTTTTCTGTTCATCCTTGAAGAAATTAACTGAAACAGGTTATGAAAAATATAATGAGGTAATTGTAGCATGTGTGTGCACTGTGTGAGCATTAATGTTAGTGCTTTTAGCTAAAGGTGTATATAGTGCTAAAGGAAGTGATTAGCATATATACATTACTGCTTGTTAAATTCTAATGTAGGTGTCCATCACAATAATTTAACCAAGTCCTTTTTTAATGATGAAAACCGTGACTTGTGAATTCATCACTATAGTAAGATTTTTAGTAATCTGAGGATTTGAAAAAGCTTTCTTTTGGTACATAATTTTCCTTTCTAGAATTCATTCTTTCAATTTGCATTAACATTAACATGGGTTTTCTGATCATTTCTTATCCCTTCCTCTACTTATTCTTACCTCTGTTATTTTACATGAAGATTATTATAACGGGATTATCCACTCTAGTCTAGAAAGTAGGATGTCTAAATGACCTGTTTCAAGCAGGCTGCATTAATTCAGTTTGCACTCTGTCCTCACTAGAGGGAGATAAACTGATGGAAAAAGTGCATTGTTGGCTAGACCAGCTTTCAGTATGGCTTAACATTTTAATACAAATGTTTAAATATATTAAAATACAGCAGAAGGAAAACTTTCTTAAGGGAATGAAGAAACCTTCCCAATCTTTTTTTTTTTGTCAAGGAAATTATTTTCCTATTTTCTGAAGGTGACAAAAGATAAAGACTGGGATGTGTGGTACAAATACAGAAAAGGCTTAGATAGTCAGTGGAACATGCAGAGCTTACCTAATGGGTGTGACTGGATTTGGATGGCTTCCCGCTGAATTGCTTTGCATTTCAGTGGGCTTCCCAACTGTGAGAATTCCTATATTAGCTGTGCTTAACGTACATAAATATTCCTCCTAACTTAAGCATTGGGAAAAATGATTTAAATACCTGAGTGACCAGGCTTTGTAGACTATTTTAACTAAGTGTTGGCTATTATAGAAACTTACTGAGTCAGTTTAGTGCCTTTTTGTTAAACATGTCCTGACTAAAAGACTTCATAGGTTTGGACTGCGTAAAAAAGATGACTTCTTGAGCTTGCTCTTGAGAGCTGCGTGTGTGTGCTTATGGAGCATCACATTCAAGGTGATAATTCCATTAACAGAGACAGACTTGGAAAGAGTCACTACCTTTTCTTTTTATTTGTACCCTGAACTAATCTGTAGTTTAGATAAACTGCTAAAAGATTCTCGAAAGCTGAGAGTAATAGGTCACTTTTCTCTATTAATTCTGCATGAATAAGATGTTTTGATAATGAAAAAAGCTCTTCAGAGTTTTATCTTAAATTTCTCACCATTCCTTGTTCTAGTACATGGAAGTAAAAGGTACTCAAATGCTACGTTATAATGCAGAACTGTATATATAACATAATGGTTCATAATGTTAGACACTTAAAAATATATATTTTTTTTTATTATTTTGGGACTGTGAAAGAGTAAAAGTTGGCCATAAAATTGGCCACAATGCTATTTGCTGCCCTATACTGCTTTGGTGTTATATCTTTTCCTGTTGCAGGCTTTCTTCATGACCACGTGACTGATTCTTCAGTCAGTATGACAGCATCTCTTGAGTTCTTGTGGTTGTTGCTATTATTATTCCTGTCCCCTGGTTTTACGAGAGTAAATAAAAACAAAAGAGCTTATCCTGTGGTGTTCTAGAGGAACTTTATATATTTTCAATCTTCTTCCCTTTTCACCCTTCCACAAATGAAGTGTATTTCAAGGTGGAATTACTTTTAAAGCATCTCTTTAGTGTTTTTTCTCCAGATCAAGTGTTTTGAGTCATCTTCTCCAAGTGCTGCAGTATTCTTTTTTTATCCATCCAATAAAAAGATTGATCTTTCTAATACTGCATTATTACTTTAAACTTATTTAGAAAATAATTAAATTTATCAATTTTATTCAAAGATTTAGTGATCAAAATTATTTAGAGTGGCACAGTATTTCATTTGTGAATTATGATGACTTACTGCAAGGCAAAAGGGGCAGAAATATATGAATGCAACCTGTGTCATCCAAATGGAAAACAACATAAAGCATCCATTTCAGCAGTACACTTCTCTTGTCAATTCCTTCATTTGATCTTTGTTCTAATAGTCACAGAGTATAATGAACTGTCTGCAAGTACTTGGAATGTCAGTAAGAATGTTACTATTTTGAGAATCTGAGGACTTTGTTAGGATGTAATAGAAGTGTTTTGATAGTGATTTATGAATGGAGTCATTTAAAAAAAAAAAAGGCAGTTACTCAAATATTTACTAAACTTTGCAAGTAATTTTCTGTGCCCAGCTTCTGCAGTAGTTGAAAGGAGTCCAGTAGTAACTGAAGAGATGATACTACATAATCATTTTGGTTGGCAGGCAGGATTGTTAGGGTAAAGGAGTTTAAATGGATTCTAGAAATCATACTTTTTGCTCTTTTGTAGAGACTTGCTTAAATCATTGTTAAAGTGAATGGAAAGTATTTCCTCTTGGTTTTTAATTTTTTTTGTTTATATTTTGGTTTTGATCAGCTGTTATGGTAATGACTTGCCCTGAGTCCACTTTGATGGAGAAGTTCAATCATGGACCTCATGTTTCATACCTGTATCCAAAGCATAATACCTGAATGATGTTCAATAGAAGTATTGGATTTTTTTCTGACAGTATAATTTCAGTTGGCATTCCAGTAAAGACTATTGCAACTACATCTGGGTAAACCTAATAAGAAAATGACTGGTTTATGTATTAATATATTTTAAATGCTCTTGTTTGCATTTAAAATCTCCACAGCATAAAGAAATGATATGAACTATGCAGCATAGACTGACATATTTCTATCAGTTTTGAGGGGTTATTTTTTTGTATTTGACTTTTTTTTCCTGATTCATTCCCCTCTACCCCAGATAAAGTATGTCTTTGAAACTCTGAACAGTTTTCATCGGGAATCCTTTACATACCTCTCTTGCTGCAGTCTTTTCATTTTGATTTATTTTGAATACTGATAAATGAGTGAGAATGGTTTTGTCAGTATAGTAAGAAAATAAGATTTTTGAGGGGGTTTCTTTTTTTCGTATGATATTTTTGACTGGAAAAGAAGAGTTTCAGTGAGTGGTGAGTAGGAAGGAAGAATCAACTACTGTCAAATCTCTTGTTTTCAGTGTGTGCTCAGGAAGGATGCTTTTATTCAGTGTGGACCATATTCCTCCATGTGCTGCTACTAATTGACAGGAGTGAATTTGATTTGCTGAAGTTTATTGTGTTTAGTCTTAATGTTTCTCTCTTTGTATTGTGCAGTTAATTTATTATTGTAAACGTTTCATTTGGGTCCCTAAGCAAATAATTGCTGAAGATTTCAATATGAGGAACGTGTCTTTGCTCACTGTTGTTTCCATGTAATTTTAGGAAATCAAAAAATTCATCAAAGGTGTTTCTGAGAAGATAAAAAAAACTAGGGACAAGTACGGTATCAATGACAATGGCACAACAGAGGTAAATAGTTTCAATGGGTTAATTATATTGTTATTTTAAGTCTTAATTAAGCGATTTCTTTTTCAACTGTTCTGTTCTCTTTTCAGCCACGGGTTTTATATCAGTTGGATAGGATTACTCCAACACAGCTAGAGAAGTTTCTAGAGACCTGTAGGGACAAATACATGAGGTAAATGTTTGGCTTGTTATTTTCTCTTTATTTAACCAGTTCAGTATTTTTGCATTGTTTGCCATCTAGGAGTAACTCAAATGCTAAAAACAACATTTTGCTATTTTTACTCTATGGATTCTATTGTGACTGCAACACAAGTAAGTAGCTGACTTCAATGACCTCAATAAAAATTGCAAGACTAAGGTAGGGTGTGAATAGAAAAAAAGGTATTACCACCTTCAGGTGGATTTCTTAAGGCAGAGTTGAGCCTTGTGTGACAGTTCCTGGGATTCGACAGAGACGGTTTTCATCTTTCTGTCTTGAGGCCTAATCAGATTATTTTGTTAGACTCATTACTTATTTGTTTGGTTTCCTCTTACACTGCAGGAAAATATATTTCATATTATATTTCTTTAATTCTTACATCAAGAGATTTGACCGTATAAATCTAGCTGTTTGTATTCAGGCATATTTCTTCTGAAATAATAGGAGTCATACTGCTGTAGGAGGGGAGGCTACAAAGATGACTGGGGGCATAAAGCATCTCCCTCATGAGGAAAGGCTGAGAGACCTGGGGCCATTCAGCCTAGGAAGAGAAGACTGAGAGGGGATCTTGTCAACACTTATAAATATCTATAGGATGGGTGTCAACTAGATAGGGTAGGCTTTTTTCGGTGGTGCCTAGTGACAGGGCAAGGAGCACTGACCACAAACAGGAACACAGGAAGTTCCATCTGAATGTGAGAAAAAACTTTGAGGGTGACAGAGCACTGGAACAGCCTGCCCAGAGAGGTTGTGGGATCTCCTTCTCTGGTGATAATAAAAACTACCAGGATGATTTTCTGTGCAATCTATTGAGCTTCAACAGGGGATTTGGACTTGATAGGTTTCCAGAGGTAGCTTCCAATCGCTATGATTCTGGGATATCTGCAGGCACAGTTTTCTTCTATAGCTGATTACCAGTTACGTCCATAGATCCTGTTTTGGTAGCAGATTCTGGTAAAAGCCAAAAGCAATTTAGTCAGAGTGGAAGAGGATATTATTTAAACATGAACATTTTTACATCTACTAGCAGACATGTTCCCTTCCTCCTCTGATTCCAAGAGATTGTTGCCTCCAAAGGGTCTGTGAGAAGTAATGGATGAATAGGTCAGTTTCAGACCATAACAATGTTGATGGTTTACCTTGATCTAAGATGTCCATGGAGAGCTTTGTCACATTTTGTGCTAACATATTCTTGAATCTGTAACATATTCTTGAATCTATTATGAACTGTTTGGAAGTTTTTTTTATTCTTTGTTACAATAAAGTAGTAGTAAGAACAGTGTGGATGTTCACATCTAAGTGTTATTTCATTTACTTAAAGGTCTCCAGTCTCCTGAGATTTGCTCCCTGGTATGCAGTAGTTTGTGGCATCCATTTTGTTTGATTTTGTTATTGTAGTTTGATTACTCACATCTTAAGATATGTCTTATGTGTTCTTAAACACGAAGAGCTAGTAACGTCACACTTTGTGAGCTTAAGAATGTTAACTGCAGGATCTAAAGAAAATTGTAGAGGAGAATGTAAACCGTTTTGAGATTTCATGGTGTACCATAGTCAGCGTCATTTTCTGTCTTGTAATGACAACCAGTACTCCCAAGTACATAAATTTTAGAAGGGGACAAATATGGGATGCTCCCCTTAAATGCATAACTTGAAGGGGAAGCAAGTCATCAGGATAAGTTTTATTAAGTTGAAAACAAGGAGACAATGTCAGGATTTTGTTCTGATTAGAAGTAGTCTGCCTAGTAATTTATTGAAGACTTAATGAAGATCTCTCCTGCTTAGAAATATAGAGGGGAATTTTGAAAATATTGGTAAGGGAGTTCCCTGAATGTGGAATCTAGAATTTACTGTTTGATAGTTTTGGAGGTGAGGGGACAAGCATTTTGTTTTCTGTTAGGGATGTTATTGTTAGGCTGTGGAAGGTATATACGGTAATGCATTCTCTTGCTTTGGATTAGATCCACTGTCTTTGTGCATTGGTTACCTTTTAACCTCTTCTATTGCTTTTTTTTATTCAAAAACAAAACAAGCAACAACAACAAAAAAAACACAAATAATAAACTCCTCTTAAATCTATCAGGACCATTTCTATCTTTGCTTGCATAGGGATAGCCTTACTAAGTTCTGTGTTTCTTCCTTGTGTTTTTATGAGACGATTTTTTTCTTTCTCAGGGCGCAGATGGAGCCTGGTTCTGCAGTAGGAGCACTTTGTGCACAAAGTATCGGTGAGCCTGGCACACAGATGACTCTGAAGACTTTCCATTTTGCTGGGGTTGCTTCAATGAACATTACTTTGGGTGTGCCAAGAATCAAGGAAATTATTAATGCTTCAAAAGCAATTAGGTGCTAACATTTATTTATTTTTAATTCTCTCTAAGTGAAATCTGATGGAAAAATATACAGTGATAGCATTTTCCTGCTGTCAGTAACATACTAGACAATACTGAATTCATAGAACACCCAAACAAGAATCTAATGTCTATGCAACTTAGTGATGATTTAAAGCCAGAAAATAGAACAATTTTGTGATTTTGTGATTTTGTTTTTATAATTAAGTGAGACAAACTTTTTACGCAGGTTTAATATTCTGTTGGCATCTATCGTATTGTGAAGCTTTCTCGTGTTCAGTGATAGCTAAAGCTACCCGTATATCCTTCAAGTTATTCTTAAATAATACTAGAACAATGTAGGCCATCAAAATAGTAACTATTACGTTCTTATAGTCTCTTATGTATTTGCTTAATTTTTACCAACCTAAAGTATGTGAATATTCTTAAATGTATCTGAAGAAGCTCTAAGTTTTTCTATGTTCTTAAATGCTGCTCTTGGATAGGCCTTCATAAGATGAGCTCTAATTCACGTTGCAATTTCTCATCTAGTTTAACAAATTTCTAACTCTGTCTTCTTCTGTGTTTATTCTTTGTAGCACACCTATTATAACAGCACAGTTGGACAAAGACGATGATCCTGATTTTGCCCGCCTGGTTAAGGGAAGAATTGAGAAAACTTTGTTAGGAGAGGTAGGAAAAATTGTATTATTGGTAATATCTTAAATATAAATATTAGCCAATTACTATAAAGCATTTTAACTGTTCTTATATGCTGACTGTTTCATCTTTGTCTCTTCAAGATATCAGAATATATTGAAGAAGTGTTTCTTCCAGATGATTGTTTCATCCTAGTGAAGCTGTCTTTGGAGCGCATTAGACTATTGAGATTAGAGGTGGGTTTTTCAGCTCTTAATCAGAACATGCTTTGGAAAGGTTCCAGAGGGTGTCCTAATCCTTTCACAGAAATAAAAATGAAAGGAAGAGTGAAAAGTCTATTAAAGGGGAAATACAAAGTGAATAAAGGATGGTCTGTGGCTGTATTGCATCTGTATCTTTTGCCTTTTTTTACTAGTGAAGTGGATAATTTTTCTTATATTTGGAATCAAGAATGTAAATTCACTTCTTAATGTCATTCTCAGTGCAAGAATACTAATTTTTTTCCATCATTAGGAACATACAGGCCTGTATGTACCTTCAGCATAGGTTGATGTATCATGTAACTGAAAAGAGTAATTTCAGGGGCTTTGTTTTGCTTCTTTTGCATTCCACTTTTTGATTTTCTGTTGGAAGAGCGGAAATCTTGGCTGCTGCATGTCCTTGAGCGGATTTACGTACGTTGAGATATTCAGATGTTTGCTGACTCTTGTCACAGGTGAATGCAGAGACTGTGCGCTACTCAATTTGCATATCTAAACTCAGAGTGAAGCCTGGGGATGTTGCTGTCCATGGAGAAGCAGTCGTATGTGTGACGCCTCGTGAAAATAGCAAGAGTTCAATGTATTATGTATTGCAGTCCCTGAAAGAAGAGCTACCAAAGGTTAAAACAAAGGCTCTGTTTCACGTTTTCGTGGGAAATGTTCATTCAGTAATAATAATTTGGATATTTTGGTGGGAAGATGAAATATATATTTTTTATATTGACAAGATTGAAGGTAATTTGAGTACTGAACTTGTGATTTTGATGCTACTGCTATACCACTAAAACTAAGATTCTGTTAGTAATCTTTATAAATCAAATTGTAGCCTTGGTACTTTCATTACAACTGCTGTTTTTGCAGCTTTGTGAGGAGACTGGCTACTCTGACTGATAAGAATACTAATAAGTAAACCTTGCTATTGGCAGGATGCTCTTCCAGTTGTGTGTAGGTCTACCGATCAGAGAGACAGATCTGAATGTGAGGATGTGTGATGGCATAAAATACAGAATATAAGTAGAGAGTAAGGTTACTGGTACATTGTGAATGTCATACTGCGCAACATATATAAGAGCACAAAATCTGATTTCATATATGTTTAAATTTAGTATCTGCTCCAAAGACTGAAATTTCAAACATTTCAAAACAGGTTTAAATTCTGAGTAGGTTTTCTCTTCTATACTGTTTCTGTAGACATTAAAATAATTTGTTTTTGTTTCGTGCAGGTTGTAGTGCAAGGTATACCAGAGGTTTCCCGAGCTGTCATCCATGTTGATGAACAAAGTGGTAAGGGAAAATACAAACTTCTAGTTGAAGGTGATAACCTGCGAGCTGTTATGGCTACTCATGGAGTGAAAGGAACAAAAACATCCTCTAACAACACTTATGAGGTAATGTGCATGTGGGTATGGTTGTTATTTAGCTTTGTTTTTCTCCTAGCATCTTTACTACTGGTGCTTTTTTGTGCTCAGATGCTGCAATTTATTTCTATTCAAGCCTGATTTCACTAATAGTTATCAGGATACATTAATACGAAAGAGTAATTTGACTGGTATCACAATTCATTTCAAAGCCTTTTCTATAATTTTTTTTAAAACAAAGGTATACAAGATACTATTAATGTCAGTGTTACCTGATATTGGATGGTATTTGTTCCAGGAACGTGTGTTGTCTAGGGTTATTCATTAATTCTACATAATCTTTCTTGTAGGTAGAGAAAACACTAGGAATTGAAGCTGCTCGAACCACCATTATCAATGAGATTCAGTACACAATGGTGAACCATGGTATGAGCATTGACAGGAGGCATGTTATGTTGCTGTCTGATCTTATGACTTACAAGGTTTGTACTATGCTTTTTAATTTTTTTTCAGTCTAACATTGGCCTGCTTATGCAACTAAATTTTATCATCATTGATAATCACGGGTCAGCTAAGGAGATAGAAATCAGTTAAGTTTAAAGAATTGTAACTTTTACAGACTAAATATTGTTGATTGGTTGCGTATCAAACAAATGGCTGAATCATGGGGAGTGGGTGCAAATTCTGCTTTGATTGAAGACCTGTTGATAATATGAATAAAGAATCATAATTTCATATTGGAAATCAAAAGCTTAAAAATAGCAGAATGAAAATCAACTGTTTGAGTAATCATGCATGCAACTTAAGGCTTGTTGTGCAGAAAACTACATGGGGTGTGGTTCATAGCAGTTGCACTGTGTATAGGAGTCAAAGCATACAGATGTTACAAATAGAATCAGACTACATTTAGAGTATTGAGAAGGTTCCAGAACTTTTAAATTAAAAGATTGTATCTGTTCATTATTGATTTAACTTTTCTTTTGCATTCACATCCAAAATGTTTTTTCAGATGTATTTGGTTATTATTGGTATTCACTTAGTGAAGTCAGATTTTCCACTGTTGCCTGCCAGAGCGCAAGGGTTTGATCTGGGGAAAATGGATGAAGGAGTTCAGACTTCACCCAAAACTGTAGGGCTTTGTTGTACTGAGTTGTAGCAGTCCCCTTCTGCTGGCAGTGCAGAGCTGCTGCACAATGGGGAAAAAGGGCATCAGAGTGCAGCACTTTACACTTTTTGGGATCCTAGCATGTGTTCTTTTGCCACAAAACTGCAGAGTCTGTTATAATTGGGATGTTTGTTAGAAACAGAGGCAGAAATACACCAAGATAGTTGAAAAAGAAGTGTTTTTTCTGGAGATTGAAAAAATGAAGATTTAACATTTCTGTAGTTTTCTGGCAGCTGAAGTCAGATCTATTGTTAGACAATGGGCAGTAGTTTCAGTATAGTGCTTTCGTAGCACTCTGAGACACCAACAGTTTGTAGCGCTGCAACTAGATTATTTGTATGTTTTTTCTCATGTCCATATTTCTTTCATTCTTGTTTCAATATTCTTTTGTCACAAAATATCTTAAGAGTTTATATCTGTTTCTGTAGAGCATGAATAATATCTTTTGGTTTAAATACCTGTTATTTTAGAACTGCTGACTTTCAAGATGCTTAGCTGCAAAGGAGCATATTATCAAAATGCTATATAGTAGGTAGTACTCTATCTACTACTTGTCTCGTGTACTTGTTAGAATAAAAAATTTTTTGTTGTTCACTTGATTTTCTTCTTTACTGAGCATAACTGACTTTGAGCCTCTTTCTTTGGGTGTCCCCATCAATCAAGGGTGAAGTACTGGGTATTACTAGATTTGGACTGGCAAAAATGAAGGAAAGCGTGTTGATGCTGGCTTCTTTTGAAAAGACTGCAGACCATCTCTTTGATGCTGCCTACTTCGGACAGAAGGACTCTGTTTGTGGTAGGTATTGCAAATTCTGTTGTAGTTTGTGGTCCTTACCCCACATCTGTAAACCTATTTGAAGTATATTAGATTTTTTTGGAGTTTTTAAGCTTTCTGTTCAATATAGGTGTCAAAAACTTCAGGTCTGAAACTAATCCTTATTTGATTCGAGAAGTGTGGTAGTTTCTGTACTTTTTATGTCAGTCAGTTGGACATTTGTCTAATGTTTCTTAAGGAGGACATTTACTTATGTGGATTTTCTATTAAATTAAACTGAGAAAAGGAGAAGTCTCAGGTTTTACCCTCTTCATCATGTCTTTAAGGCCTGTCATCCAGGAGCTGTAACTCCTCGTTAGAGTTTCTGGGTGCTAATAAGTATAATGAAACAAACATGGTACATCAAGATTTACTGGTTTGTGTGTATTTTGAGATGGTCTTAAAAAGCGTAGTCAGTTTTACTCAGTGTTTTGTAGACAGAGTCTTTTCAGAATCAATGATATGTATTAGAAACCTTAGAAATCTATTAGATTAGATATCTATTAGAAATTCAAAAAGTCATCTATATTTTAAGAACTGACAATTTCTGGCTGTCCAGCATTCCACATGAGTGGGATTTTAGTAATTTTTTTTTTAAATTCTGTCCAGGATTAAAGTAAAAATACTGAGGCAGACTGATTCCACACTGGACAGTAGTGAAAAGAGAGTATTTTCTCAAAATTCCCTATGAGATAGTAAAATCTTGTTTTGAATGATGCGGTAAAGATCTTTTCATGTTGCCTTTTATATGAATGTTTTGGTTCAGTATGTAAATGAAATGGACAAAACAGAGAATTGTTGCTTGTCTCCCCAAACTGAAGAGAGATTGCTGGCTTGCTTGTAAGAAAAATTGCTGCAACTGCCTGACTTGGTCATCACTAGTTATCTCTTTGAATTGCTATGAAAACAGTCTTACTCATGTTTTTGCATCTCCAGAGCAGGAAAACCTAAACTGCCAATAAAAATGAGTATGTGCCCAATATCAACTATAGGTGCTGATCTGAATGGTATTTCAAATCAGTGCTTCTACAGAATGTGTGAATGTAGTTTTGGGCCATATGGCTTCTGAAACTCTTGCCTTTTTTCGACTGAGAAAATGAGGAACAGCTGGTTTGATATTTTATATACATACAAGACAAGCATTTTTTTTCTGTGCATTGCTGATGCTGCCTTTTAGTGGGCAGAGCAAGATCCTAGTATATACGTTAAGATGAACACATATGACATTCTTGTTTGATACAGCAGTGCTTTCTGCTCAAATATTTCTTGCTGTGTGTGAATACTGCCAGATGCTGCAAAAGGAGATGGGGAGAAAGGGCTCCTGGTTGTTTAAATTGAAGTATTGCTAGGGGAGAATTATTCCCAAAATCTAAATGCTGTTTCCATGGTTCAGGAGTTGGATCTGCTTGAAAGGTTGTTATGTAAAACCAGGAAAGCTTTATTTCATTAGGTTTTAGAAAGGTATTTCCTTTATACGTTCTAATGTTGTATGCTGTAAGGGCTGTTCAAAGAAGTAGGCCTAAATATACAGTAAGTAACACCTAAGATTTCTGTTATACGTAAGATTAAGTGCATAATGCTGGAAACGATGTAGTAAAAATGCAACAGGAGGCTAAGAGCAAAAATACTGAATCTTCATTTGTATACATAAAAAATATCAGTCAAATCTTGCCAGAATTTTAAGGAAATCAGTCTTCAACCTAGGATGTTCATTCAAATGCACTGTTTTTTACTGCGTATAGGACTGTTTTTGTTATTTGTATTGGTTTGGTTTGTCTTCTTGTAACACATACGTGAAGGGTAGTATTTTCATATTCCTGAGAGTGTGTGCAAGTGTTTTGGATTAAAAGTCTGAAGAGAGAAAAACACTGGTATCTGACAGTTTACTTTTAATATGACCTGCTCTTCAGAAAAATTGAGTACATCAGAATGTCTGAAGTGTCAGCACACTGCTGCGAAAGCTTCATAGCAAAATAAAATAAAGTAGATGGACCAAATCTTTAAGTTCAATCCAAGCAATTTTTGAATTATGAGAATGCAATAAATAAAAATAGCAAACTAGTGAATACATCTCTTTCACTGGGAAATTGCAGATGTTTGAAGGGAACTTGGCCGTATTTGACTGAATTATTTGCTCTGACTCAGAAAATGAATATGAAGTGACTTTGCTGTGCAACTTCTGGTGTTGGCACCAAGTGGAATGCACCTTCTGGTGCTGTTATTGATAGAGGTGGTGTTTAAGTTACGTTGAATTTTCACCTATCTAGAATTTAAGTAACACTCATTGAATAACATACTGATCTAACATTCTGATAACCGTAACATTTAACTTAATCTAGTAAAGAGACATTGATTTTCATATGTGAGATTCAAGGAGAGTTGTTAGGTGATATGTTCAGAGTGGACAAATTAAAGCAATTACAATTTATCAAAATCTTTATTCTTCAGGTGGTCAGTGTATTTATTTTTGTTTTTTTTTTTTCCTTTAGGTGTTTCTGAGTGCATCATCATGGGAATCCCAATGAATATTGGAACAGGACTTTTTAAGCTTTTGCACAAAGCAGACAAAGAATCAACCCCTCCTAGGAGGCCTCTGATATTTGATAATAATGAGTTTCATATCCCTATTGTTACATAACATTTGGTCATAAATACAAGGTAGAAAAATAAGAAATAGCTTAAGGAATGTGTATTATCAGCTCTGTGCATCTCAATAACTGAATTGTTAAGTGTAATACTAGCAAAAGAATTGCCCAATTGTTTACCATCTGTTGCTTGTACAGACTCTTAAAGGAGAGATTTCCCTGTACCAAAGAGTGGAAATAAATGTAAAGTGTATTTCAGCGGATGGTTTTATTCGTGTGCTAGAATTTTCCATGGTACCAGTAATAAAAATAGAAACATGCTTTGGAATGATTTGAAGTTGTTAGTACCTTCTGGGAATTACTTCCCAGGCTAGTTGATGCTAGTTTGTATAGGAACTGAGTTTGTTTCTTCACCATCACAAGCAAAGTTCTGAACCTTTGGCATGCAATTCCTGCTACCTATTAATTATTCAGAATATAGTATACATGTTACAACATCAGAGACAGTGTTTTTTTGTTTGGGTTTTTTAAGAAATGATTTATATCTAGATTACTGAAACTGATGAGAAATAATTGTGCTTCGGGTACTCTTGTGGCAGGGCTGAACAAACATTGAAAAGCATGTCAAAACATGGTGTTGTAGGAAAGGAAGTGGTGCACTTGGAAATATGTGCTCTGTGTGGGTGGATCTCAAGTGTCAAAGCTACTGTTGCCATGCTTTGTGGTTCTGTAGGCAGTGCAAACTTCTAGTAAGTGAATGGTATTGCTAAAACCTCATAGTAAAGCTACACATGTTTTGGGAAAAGAATTCCACAACTTGCTCATTAATTCCTGAGAACTAGGCTATTCTGGAGGCTGAAGGAAACTTTGAGCAACTGATGGCCATGAGAATAGTATACTTAATGAAACTGTCATATTGGCTGCAGATGGGAGTGAAGAGTAAACATTTGTCATAAAACACATTTTTGTAATTTATAAGTGTTTGGTAAAATTTGTGCAGTATGATAGCTTGCTTAATTTTTAGATATTTTCATTATTGTTATGTGAAAGTTGTTCTTAATTCAGTGTTGGTCGATATATTCAGACTTGATAAAATATACCTCCTGAAGTTTTCTGTAAGCTTGCACACCTTACATTTGGGAGTGACATTTTAACAGAAGCAGTGGAGGTCATTCTATAGCTCCTAAGAAGCAGAACTTGAAGAAAACTAGAACCAGGTTCCTGACTTCATTCATCCTGTGTTAACTTCAGGAGTGCTATCAAAAGTGGCTGAAATATTTGTTCTTAGCTTGTCTTTTTTTCAGTATTTCTCCTTTATCCAAAGTTATTATCCAGGAAATGGTTTTCCTCCCCAGGATTGTACTTCAGGACATAGCTGCAAGAAGTGGCAGATCGTAAAGGAGTTAGTGAGTTCTGAGAAGATGATTATAAGAACATGATGAGCTATAAATTTTCATGATATAGTACTTGTTACACTGCTGGAATCTGCAACTTACAGCAGTCTTTTGGGAGTTTTGTAAGTGAGCAGAGTCATCTGAACAACTTAATTCCATTTTGATACATAAAGCAGAAATAGAAAGGGAACTGTTTTCATGCATGGACATGAAATACTTTGATGAAAGTGTTTTAATCTTTAGCCTATTAGACTAGTTTTCAGAGTGAATATACATTGTAAATTATATCAGTGTAGCATGTTTAAACTTTAGTGCTGTGGAGGGAATTAGTCTTGGTTCTTTCTCTTGTCAGCAGTACTTGGATATGAAGTGTACTCATAACATCAATCAAGAAAAGCGAAGCAGGGAGAGAAACTGAATTGTACACTCTTAAAGTAAGAGGAGGCAGCTGAATAATCCAGCATTTAGAAATGAATTACTCTGTGCAGCAGTTTGTCTTTACATGGCAACCAAAAGAAAAGTGTAATGCTATTTAACTGGAATCTAAAATCTGTTGTTTTAAATTGAGGGTTCCAGTGTTATTAGTTTCTTTTTTTAATACATCAACTGTGCAGAGAAGACCCAATGTAAAATTCAATGTTGCTGTTCTCAAATGTTTTTCTACTTTTTTATGTAGTGCTGGAGTATCGTTCTGTCTAGATTTTGGCAGTGTAAAGATTTGGAATGTGATGCATTTGGTACCTGCTCTGAAAGCCGTATGTATTTTGCTGTCACTCTCTTTTAACAGTTAAAGAATTCAGAATAAATTAAAATTTTCTTTGTGATCTCTGTGAGATTGCCATTTAACAATTTGTCTGTATAGAAGTCTACCTATTTATTTTTAAAGACTCATGTGTAAGACAGGTAGGGGCCAAATGGAGAGCAAGTCAGTAAAGCTTTCCTGTGAATAAGTACTTCACTTTGTCATGTGAAACTGTAGTGAAGGAACTTGGCATTTTTATGAGTACCTTCTGAAGACTGTTCTGCAGTTTTAATTGCATGAGGTTTGTATTGGTATGAGTGGCCACCTAGTTTTCTTCTGTAAATATGGTGAAATGCAGCTATTGAAATGGTGGCTTTACTCTTTTGTATGTCTTAAGTATTCAGTAAATTACATCTGTTATCATTGCCTTTAGTATGACAATAAAAAGAGGCAGAGATTATAATGTAGACCTTGTTTGTTTATTGATGCATTATAATTTGTGCATAATTGATTTATGGGTGACCTGACCCTCTCTCTCTCTCTGTCTGCTCAGTTAAGACAGTTGACAATTACTGAGTTTTCCTAAAAAGTTTCTGGTTGCTGGGAAGAGGCATCAGTGGGGGCTTAATATACTACTGCTGTACTTCTGAAGTGATGGCAGTTTGGGATCTATACAGTGTTCTCAAAGGGGGAGAAGCAATGGCTCAAAGAGCCATTGCAATAGGCAGTTCCTCAGTTTTGTAGCATTGGTAGTCATTGTGCTTGCAGACAGGAATGTTTTTAGAAGCTCATAGCAAACAACAAAGATTTCAGTAATTTCAGTAGTATCTAATGTGCCTAAATTCTTCTGGAAAGAATATAACTCATGAATGTTGTATTTTCAGAAGGATTAGCTAAAACTATCTATTTAGACCTGGAAAAATCTGTCAGTAATCAAAATGCAGAGGGGGAAGAAATAATGTAATAAAAATTTGCCTGGGATTTTCTATTGCCTAAGAACAGAAAAATTAAAAGGGATCAAATCAGAAGAAAATATATTAATGTTTTAATGCACAAATACTTTATGGGTCGCTTAGATGTGGTTACAGCATTGATGTAATTGAGAGCAAATTTATCTTGACTATTTGAATAAAGATCCAAATCTCACAGGACAGTCTGAAAGAGCAAAATAGAACAAACCAGCCCTGCTACTTCAGTATGGTAGTGCTTGTGAAAGTTAACGTTTCCTGTAGATAATAAAGTGAAAAATTTAAAGCATTCTGTTGAGTGTGACTAGGTCATGTTCCACATTTTTTTTTGGAAAAGAGATATTTGAGTTGCAATTCTTTAATTCTTCATTTCTAATTAAGAAGGTGTTTTGTTTTTAATTTGGAGCTAAAATACAATTATGAGAAGAAAGGGTAGCCTGTCAAAGTAGTATATGTGAGGAAGGAAGGTAGAGGAGAGAGGAAACAGTCTTGATGTATGTGCTTCTTTCATTGATTGGTAAAGACTTGTTTATCTTTTGCCCTATCTTGCTTAAAAAAATAATTAAAAAACAAATATTGTTACAATCTGCATTTGTTCTCTATTGTGAATGTTTAAATAATAGCTCCAAGAGCTTCTCTGAAGCGTGAAGTTCTGGCAGCTCACTGGGTATCATCTCACTTTCTGCAGCTGCTGCAGAGCTGCAAAGCAAAGCTGGATTAATAATGCTTGAAGGTGATGCTAAGAGATGCAATATGATAATGTCTAGGACTGAAAATAATATGAAACAGGTGATCTTGTGTGTACTCACAGTTGAAAACAGCAAACGATGTGAAGGATGACTTCCCCTTTATTGCCTGAAAGCAGCAAAGATGCTGTAGCTTTCTGAGTGCCTTTCAGCTGTGTACCTTAGTTCACAGGGGTCTTTTGAACAAGAACTTTGACTGTACTTCAGGATTCTATTGACGGTGATCATCTTTGAATACAGCATTGTCCTAACCACATTCATTCTGATCATAGACTATAGCTATATGCATAGATTGTTCTGAGAGTCATGCTTCCTCTTTATTTCCATGGAAACAACAATAGCTACAATGAGCACAATAACACTGTTTGGTAGAGCAGATTCTCAGCTCCCAAAAATGTCATTTTTCAACATTGTCATCACCATTAACTAATGTGTGCAGATGAGCTGATTGAAATGCTATTTGTTTTGTGGTGTGACAGCTGTGCATGGCCATGGGGTACATGGCTTGTCTTTCATGTTGCCATCACCACTGCAACACCCACCACCTCACTGTGCTCACATTCACTTATTGGTCTTCAGAAACATTCAGCAAGGGTCCATATATGTCCATGGGTGCCATTTTTTCTGCATGGAGGAATTCCATTCCGCACCTTTGCTTCATCTGCACTTCCACATCAGATGCCATTGTGTCAGACTGCTCCACTGCTGCCGACTGTCACATGGCAACAAAATGTAAGGGAAGCTTGTTGGGAAAGTTCAACCTCTACTGCCATACCAGTAGTATCCACCTTTGACATTGTGGGCCAATGTAATTAGGAGATACTGCTTTTGGAACAGCCCTAATATAAGGCCTCTGAATTCATCAAATGCTTGAAGATGTTTCTTAATCCAAAGAGTCTGTCTTCCGAATCTAAGCCTGAAAGTTTAGAGTATTTGCTCTTGCTTTTGGAAGAGATGATGGTATGAGTAATTGACATAGCATGGGAATAGGGTTGTTTCTCCAATTGTTGAGCATAGAAGGAAGAAAAGTGGAAGGCAGAATGCAAAAATAACAAGGGAGTATGAAAATAGAGTGCAAGTTCATGTCTGTTTGGGGAGAGACATGCCAACTAGGTCAAGTGGCACATAAATGTTAGTAATCTCTACAAGCAGTCCTAGTGAAGCAATGGAAATGGCAGAAAAAGAACATGTATTTCTCAGAATTAAGATTTCATCATTTTTACTGGAGATCAGACTGACAACTGATAGTTAAATCATCATTCAGTCATTAGGTGATTACTAATAATGAGTAATAACTGAATTATTTTCTTTAACTTATCATACAATCTGGTTATAATAGTCATTCAGTCAACTGTACAAAAATACAGCAGTTGAATTACTGTGACATGCTGTAGTTAAGTGTAAAAACTGTGCATATTGAGTTCTAGTACAGTCCATGCCGAAGATGATTTATATAAAAGGGGGGCAATTAGGAATCTGGTGTTGATAACTCTGGTTAGATCACAAGCATTCCTGGAAAATCCTTATTTGAGGGCTTTTAAATATTACGTAACTCCTGCTGCTAGGCCTAGATATGGAAATATCATCAGTTAATTTGCTAGTGGTTGTGCCTCTCCCACAAGAAGACAAGCTATGACATCTGTGAAGATCTTTAGCAGAGTCTGTTGTGATAGGATGAAGGGAAATGGTTTCAAGCTAAAAGAGGAGAGATTTAGATTGGATACAAGGAGGAAGTTTTTACCACAATGGTGGTGAGGCACTGGAACAGACTGTGTGGAGAGGTGATGGATGCCCTGACCTTGGAGACGTTCAAGGTCAGGCTGGATGGGGTTTTGAGCAACCTGATCGAGCTGTAGGTGTCCCTGTTTATTGCAAGGGAGTTGGACTAGATGGCATTTAAGGGGCCCTTACAACTCAACCGATTCTGTAATTCTATGATTCTATATTTGCAATAAATGCTTACCGCCATTGAGGAATGTTGACGAGTCCTAGTACACAGGTAAAAGACTGGAGGGTGTGCAGCCTCTGTGAGTGGCTTCCATTTTCTGCTGAAAGCTGGAGTACGCTGCTGGACCAGGTTCATTTCACCTCCATGCTGCCCATGTTTTTTCAACTGGAGACACTGGGAACCAGAAATGAAACTGTTGTGAAAACTGAATGATTTACTGCAGGTATTTTTTTCTCCCTCCTGTGAAAGTGGGTGTTGGTTGGCTAATATCTCCATACACGCAGCAATTTTATCTCCTTACACCCTTTTTTAAATGCTACATTGTGCAAGTTTTAAAAGTAAAATAAAGAAAATTAATTGCCAGGAAATGCAAAATAGTGAGACTGCACTGAGGTAAACTTCAGTAGTCCCAGAAAGTGCCAGCATTAGGCATACATGAAACTTCAAGAAACTTCAAAATTCTTTGATTTGTTATTTGGTGTTGTGCTCACTTCTGAGAAGTACTGGTTAGAAGCGTGGTGTGATTTATCCCTGTTTCTATTCCTATGATACTGCCTTTTTCTGTTACTTCATAGAGGACTTGTTTCCTCAAGTCATTTTCTTAAGAATGAAGTTCTTCAGCCTGAGCAGCCTGCGATTACAGGTAAGGGATACACTTTGACTCTGGATGATTCACATTGTTACTGCTGAAGGGTACAGAGGGCAGAGAACCTTCTTCATGCACACCCTAAAGGAAGGACACAGCTACTTGACCCCTGCACTTTGCCAGTGCAATGAAGTTGAAGTGTTTGCTGTATATACATAGAGGTACCTTGAAAAGGCCACAAGTCTTTCTCTCTTTGCCGTAAGCAAATCTTCCAGGTTTTCAGCTCATACAAATATTTTCCAGTTCAATCAAAGGCTTCCTTTATACTTCAGTTTAAAGAAGATACTTAATTTTTCTGACTTATGCCACTGCAGTGCATTTTTTAGTTTCCTTTTACATTTATTCATTTTCTTCCTGTCCTTGTTTCTCCCTTCTGGGCCCCAGTGACTGTCACTGCTGGTGACATTGCTTTCCTGCAGCAGTGCTATGTCAACCATAGTGTGCCACTGGCTGGCTTCAGCTCAGCCATGCGAGGTTGCTGTGAACCCTTGCCTGGAGGATAATTAAACCACT
>JANHGO010000012.1:33620381-33675960 GCA_024606505.1 Aquila spilogaster | reverse complement strand
CCGCGCCGGACGCTGAGGGGCCGCCGCCGGGCCCGCCGCCGCCGCCGCCATGGTGAAGGAGCAGTTCAGGGAGACGGACGTGGCCAAGAAAATGTGAGTGTGCTCCGCCGCCCCGCCCCGCCCCGCGCTCAGGGACCCGGCGTTGCGGCGGGGTGGGCCCGGCGGCTGTGGCGGGCAGCGGCAGAAATCCCGGGGCGCGGTGCAACCGCTGTGAAGGGAGCCGGGGAGAAGCTCAGCGGCGGGTGATGCCACGGCTGGTCCGCTGTTGAAAGCGCCGGCGTAGGCTGCGCTCTCCCGGGCCCGGCTGGGCTTGGCTCAGGCTGCCGGCGGGGCCCGCGGGTGGCTGTGCCGGTGGGCAGCGGTAGGGCTGCCCAAGAACATCGATAAATCCCCCAGATATAAACCACCAACTGCAGAAGAGCGCTCTCTTTTATACTTGCCCCGAAAGAACCTGCTTCAGCAATATTATGAATCAATTTAGCCACCGTTGCATTGCTTTTGAACACCTATGTGCGTGTGGCTGTAGTTATAAGTATTTCTGCATATATATACAAGTACACATATACACATGTGAAATTTCCATTCTAGAAGCCACATCTGTTTTGGCATGAAATCGCCAGAGGAGATGCGTCAGCAAGCTCACATTCAAGTGGTTAGCAAAAACTTGTATAGTCAGGACAACCATCACTCTCCGCTGCAGTATGGAGTACTTGACCATCGCATGGTGAGAACTGTTGGGGTTTTTTTTCCCCCAACCCTTTTTGTAGAATTACTTGACGTGATTATAGATAAGCGACTGAAGTTTACTGCTCATCCAAAATACATGCAAATGTGTCTCTTCCTAAATTCCATAGACTGTCGGTTGCAGAGACAGTTACTTTCTTCATGCTTTTGGGGGGTTCGGGAGAGCATTCTTTTGAGACAGGATATCCTGCCCAGTTGTTGGGAGACCCAGAGACATCTGCCTACAAAATAACATTGTAGATTAGCAGGCTGTAGATCAGTTGCAAAAGGCTTTATGAGTTAATGTCACTGGTGTCAGTAGGGCCTGCGTGTGAAGGACATTTTTCTTAAGGATTGGAATGAATGTCATGCTACTGACTTGCTTCTGATGCTGGGAAAAAGGAGTAAGTGCTCTGGGTGTGCTGTTAGGATCGCTGACTAGCTTAAGAAGTCTTGCATTTTCTATGCATTCACTTGATTATCGCTAAAATGCTTTCCTATGTGTGTGTTCTCCTTCTCCCAAAGGGAACCAGTGAAAAAGACCGTCCCTGTGAAACCTGTGGAAAAAATCTAGCTGATTGCTTAGGACATTATGGGTACATTGACTTAGAACTGCCCTGTTTTCACGTTGGGTACTTCAAAGCTGTGATAGGCATCTTACAGGTAAATTATTACAGTTATGATTTGTCATCAGTTTCTAGTCTAGAAAAATGAAATTATCGGTAAAGGTGATGCTTGAAAGAGTAATTGAGAAGACCAAAATAAGGTTGCATTATAAATTTTATCTTTATGCATCTTGTGTTTTGTAAAAAAAATGTATTTAAATACCAGTCCTAGTGATGTAAATACATCTGCTTTATTTTAGGTAATCTCAGACTGACTAATTTAATCCATTATTTTTCTGTAGTAGTTTGAATTAAATGTATGCAATGTAACTTGCCTTTTAGGACTTCCCAGTAAATCAAAACACTCTTTGCTTTATATGGATCTTTAAGATCCTGCAGGGCTTAGAAAAGTATTTGCCTCATTGACTGTATTTTTTTTGGTGTACTTTTTTTTGCGTATTACAGCATATGAATTGGTCTTTCAACCAAGACCACTGTATTTCATTCAAAAAGACTGCATTCTGTTGAAGAACTTAAGTTATAGTAGAAGAGGTTACATATCTGAATGTGTCTGTTAAACAGCTGTGTTTATATGTGTTTACACTTAAGATGATCTGCAAAACCTGTTGCTGTATCATGCTGTCAGTGGAAGAAAAAAAACAATTTTTGGATTACCTGAAGCGACCTGGCCTTACATATCTTCAGAAGAGAGGACTAAAAAAGAAAGTGTCTGAGAAGTGCCGAAAGAAAAACACTTGTCCTTATTGTGGTGCCTTTAATGGTGAGTGTTGACATTAGCAGTTAGTGATAGTTATCTACTCTGATGGTTTTTACCTTGGCGGCTGTGATAGGCATCAGAATCTTGAATATCCTTGTTAGTTCCACAGCTAATGGATATTTTACCTGGCTCTTATTAAGAATCTGGTAATTGCATTCTTAATGCCAAGCACATGCATGTTCACATTTCATTTATGTGGATATAGACATTGTCCTAGTTCCTTCTTTTGTTTCATGTGATATCTCTTCATGGCGGTAACCAATATTTGATACTTCAATAATAGCATAAAAAACCCTGCCTAACATGTTTTTAAAAATATTGGGAGCTATTGTCAGTGATCAATACCTTAACATAGAAGCATTCGTAGACTTTGTAATTTTGATTGAACTTCATTTTTCATCATTGTATTAAATTATCTTTCTGAACATTAGATGTGCTTGTCGTCATCTAGGAGGGTACGTTCTGCAGTTTGGCAGTATTGGAGCTGTGATGATCTTGGGTTACACTGGAATTTGTTCTTCAGGGCAGAGTATCTTAATAAGATTTCACATTTGGTTTTCAAAACGCGTTTTTTTTTTTTTTCTTCTTCATGTACACTGATCAAGTGATACTGCCGTTAAAGGACTTGCAGTGCTACAGGTTCATAGTGGATGGCTAATTCATAACTTCAAACTGTACGTTTTTAGATCTTGAAAATTGTGGATTGTTTGTAATGATCGACAGCCTGAATAAATAGAGAGCTGCTTCATTGTAAGTGCCACATACACACACAGGGAGCACAAACAATAGGCATTTACAAAATTAAGTGGTAGGTCAGCACACTTCAGTAAAAATAATTGAGTTTGGAAGGCACTTGTACTAGTCTGTGGAAGTTTTATGAATAACGTTACCTGCAAAACATGAGAATATTGCTTAGATTTTTTCTTATAATTCACTTCCAAAGTTACTTTAGAAGATAGTGGGATGATATATAAATGGCACATCTTAGTCCCATTTTTAGTGTGGGAACTTCTACTTAAAAAAATCTGCTGTGATTGAGGAGAACCAGAATTAAAGTGTGGGCTAAACTACCTGCTTTCAGCTTCAGAACCCACATCATGATCTAGGCACACCAAGCCAGCCATACAAGGAGACATGACCTTGTTATCCTCTTCTTGTTTAATGAATTTAGGAAAACGGTTAATAAAGCTAATAAAGTTTTATTTTATTCTTGTGTTCACTGAAGGCTTAACTAGTTTTGGAACTATAGCTTACTCATTTTAAGTTTTGGGGTTTGGGGGGTTTTTTTGGTGTTTTTGTTGTTTTTAAAAAAAACCAAACCAACCAAAACAACCCACACTTATTTGCTTGCAGGAACCGTGAAGAAGTGTGGTTTGTTGAAAATAATACATGAAAAATATAAGACCAATAAGAAAGTCGTAGATCCAATAGTATCTACTTTTCTCCAGTCCTTCGAAACTGCCATAGAACATAACAAAGAAGTAGAACCCTTACTGGGAAGAGCTCAGGTGAATTTTATTATGACTTAAATTTGCTGCTAGTTTTTGTGTGTGAAATAAAACTCCTCAAAGGTTTTCCATGTAGCAGCTTAAGCCTTGTGGGTTGTCCAAGATTTTCATATACCAAAAGACACTTGAAGAATGTTTGTATTTATTGCAATAATGCTGACTTTGCTAAAATGAGAAATTTAGTTCATTGCTATGTTCTGATACATAGCTTTCTGTCTGTAAAGAAGGGGAATGTTCTTGGTGTGTTATACTTCCGTAAGCTAGAAAAGGAAGAAGAAATATAGGCCCGTATAAACTCTGCATGTACGTTTACTGTAACTCCGAGTTTATTACAATACACAGATTTTTTTTTTTTTCTTCAGAAGAACTTGAGAAGGAGAGAGGAGACTTAATTATCTAACCTTTTTGTTTTGTTCAGCTTTGCACTGTGTGCAGTTTTGTTTCCTTCTGCTCTTTGCAAGCTGGGAAGACCTCAGGGTACATATGTGGACAGAAAAACTAGTGAATATCTGGAGTTAATTATACTACAGCGACAGCTGTACTAAAGAGAGAAATGAAGTTTTGAAAAATAGTCTAGAAAATACTGTGATTCATTTGATTTTCTACTAATAAAATGAATACAATGTACTGTAAGTTTGTTGCAAGAGGTTTGAGTTGCTTTGTCAAATAACGTTGAAATACTCTCACTTAACTCTTTAGAAGAGAGAGTAACATGATAAGTAAACACTGATGTAAAAGGAAAAAAAGGAAGGAAAGAATATAGCAAGTTAGTATCTGAGACTAAAACCATTGGTTCAGAATAAACAAACCAAAACATAGTTTTGTTTTCATGAATAGTTCTTCTCTATTTGTCTTTTTAAAATACTTTGGTTTTTGAACAATCAGTAAATGAGGGGAGGAGGGAAGCATTGAAACTGTTACGTGATGGCTTGTTCTCCTCATTCTCCAATGGATTTTGTAGGAAAACTTGAATCCTTTGGTAGTATTGAACCTCTTTAAAAGAATCCCAGCAGAAGACATCCCTCTGCTTCTGATGAACCCAGAAGCAGGTAAACCTTCGGATTTGATCCTCACACGACTCTTGGTGCCTCCACTGTGTATCAGACCCTCTGTCGTGAGTGACTTGAAGTCTGGCACCAACGAAGATGACTTGACAATGAAACTGACAGAGATAATTTTCCTCAACGATGTAATAAAAAAGGTGAGTCATCCTTCAAGCTCTCAGAGACTGTTGCCTTCGAAAAGATTTGGTTAGAATTGAATACAGCAAGTGGTTTTACTTGTCTTACTGGTTACAATCTAGCAAGCAGTCTGTACTGTACTGGTATGTCATTTGGCATTTTGTTGAAAGAAATAGAGAAACTTGCTTCAAATAGAGCTGGCTGACTGGCTGCTTGCAGTATAGGACCTACTGAAGATCTGGTAGTGGATCACGGGAAATGTGTTTTTCTCTTGAGTTCTGGTCTGTAAACTCTTCTTTTTTCTCGCACATTGTCTTTCTTGCGTTCTTTCTTCCTCTTTTTTCCCCTCCCGTGACTTATGACACTTTTCGAATGGTCACTTACAATGAAAACATGATACCTATTGGTTTTGGTTTTTTTTCCCCATGTATACCTTCCTCTTTTTTTTTTTTTTTTTTTTTTTTACTTCATCTCTGTCCTTTCTTTATTCCAGTATCTGTTCTTAAGAAATCAGGTCTCAGTTAGCATGGTTATCAAATTGAGACTAGAAGTAAATTTGACAATTTATTGTTTGTTTAGAAGAACAGTTCTACCAGACTAATATTTTCAGGCTTTTCAAAAGTGGTCTTTTGTCAGGCAAACAAAATCAAGTGAGCACTATTAACTACTGGTGATTTTCCTGGCTGTGAAGTTATATTAGCTTAACTTCAGTGGCTTGGGAAAAATAGAATTTAAAAATATACATAGTTTTGTGAGCATTTGCCCAAAGCAGATGCTAGTCAAAAGAAATTTTTTTTCTGGGTTCTCTTGTGAATGGCCTTATGTTATAGCAATATGCATCCTGTTATAAAGTTATCTCACTTTTTTCATTCCAATGTATGAAAGTTTTTTTAACATTATTTTTGAAAGAATCCTAGAATGGTTTGGGTTGGAAAGATTATCTTAAAGATCATCTAGTTCCAACCCCCCTGCCATGGCCAGGGACACCTTCCACTAGACCAGGTTGCTCAAAGACCCATCCAGCCTGGCCTTGAACACTTCCGGGGATGGGGCATCCACAACTTCTCTGGGCAGCCTGTTCCAGTGCCTCACCACCCTCACAGTAAGGAATTTTTTCCTAATATCTAATCTAAATCTACCCTGTTTCAGTTTAAAACCGTTATTTGTCGTCCTGTCACTATACTCCCTGTTAAAGAGTCCTTCGCCATCTTTCCTGTTGGCCCCCTTTAGGTACTAGAAGGCTGCTATAAGCTCTCCCCAGAGCCTCCTCTTCTCCAGGCTGAACAACCTCAACTCTCTCAGCCTGTCCTCATAGAGGAGGTGCTCCAGCCCCCTGATCACCTTCACGGCCCTCCTCTGGACCTGCTCGAGCAGGTCCATGTCTTTCTTATGTTGGGGGTCCCAGAGCTGAAGGCAGCACTCCAGGTGGGGTCTCCCAACAGTGGAGTAGAGGGACAGAATCACTTCCCTCGACCTGCTGGCCACGCTTCTTTTGATGCAGCCCAGGATGCAGTTGGCTTTCTGGGCTGCGAGTGCACATTGCTGGCTCACATCCAGCTTTTCATCAACCAACACCCCTAAGTCCTTCTCCACAGGGCTGCTCTCAATCCACTCATTGTGCAGCCTGTATTTGTGCTTGGGATTGCCCCGACCCATGTGCAGGACCTTGCACTTGGCGTTGTTGAACTTCATGAGGTTCACATGGGCCCACCTCTCAAGCCTGTCAAGGTCCCTCTGGATGGCATCCCTTCCCTCCAGTGTGTTGACTGCACCACACAGCTTGGTGTCATCAGAAAACTTACAGAGGGTGCACTCATTTGATACGATATGAGTTGTACTCGTATCAGAAAAATTCTTTGCTGGTTTGATATGTGTTGTTATATTTATTTTCTGAACTGGATAACTATTTTCTTTAGCATAGGATATCAGGAGCCAAAACACAGATGATAATGGAAGACTGGGATTTTCTTCAACTGCAGTGTGCCCTGTACATTAATAGTGAGCTCTCAGGAATTCCTCTCAACATGGCACCTAAAAAATGGACCAGAGGTTTTGTTCAGAGACTTAAGGGAAAGCAAGGTTTGTCTAGAAAGTTGTTTTTAACTATTTTTTTTTTTTAATTAAACCACAAATACTTGCTCTTCTAAAGCATATATCTGCTACTATTGTGTTGCACTTCAGTGATGTACTGTGAAAGATGTTCTAATGTGCTGTCTTAACAGATAACGTTTTGAAAACAATTTTTTATAAATGTTTTCACTTGCTTATTTTGTTAGGTCGGTTTCGAGGCAATCTGTCTGGAAAGCGAGTGGATTTCTCTGGCAGAACAGTCATTTCACCTGATCCAAATTTAAGAATAGATGAAGTAGCAGTGCCTATTCATGTTGCTAAAATACTAACTTTTCCTGAAAAGGTACGTAGTGTAGAACGAAAACTTTTTCTATGCTTTTTTTTTTTTTTTTTTCCCACCAGACCTCAGTGTTGTACACCTTTATAACCTTGCTATAAAAGGGAGTGAATGTATTGCTTTATGTTCAAAATATCATTCAGTGGTGCTTTGTTGCTCAGTTTTGTTGAAAATCATTCAGTTTTGTTGCTGCTGGTAAACAAAGGCTGTAGTAGCAGATATATGCAAGTCCTTTGTCCTGGTTTCGGTTGGGATAGAGTTAATTTTCTTTCTAGTAGCTGGTGTAGTGTTATGTTTTGGATTCAGTATGAGAAGAATGTTGATAACACACTGATCTTTTCAGTTGTTGCTAAGTAGTGTTTAGACTAAATCAAGGATTTTTCAGCTTCTCATGCCCAGCCAGCAAGAGGACTGGAGGGGCACAAGAAGTTCGGAGGGGACACAGCCAGGGCAGCTGACCCCAACTAGCCAAAGGGATATTCCATTCCATGCGACATCATGCCCAGTATAGAAACTGGGGGTAGTTGGCCTGGGGAGGGATTGCTGCTCAGGAACTAATTGGGCATTGGTCAGCGAGTGGTGAGCAATTGCATTATGCATCACTTCTTTTGTATATTCCAATTCTTCTATTACTCTTATTGTCATTTTATTGTTATTTTCCTTTCTGTTCTGTTAAGCTGTTCTTACCTCAGCCCTTGAGTTTTACTTTTTTTCCCCCTGATTCTCTCCCCTGTCCCACTGGGGGGGGCAGCGAAGTGAGCGAGCAGCTGCGTGGTGCTTAGTTGCTGGCTGGGGTTAAACCACGACATACTGTGAAGGCATATGGTGTAAGGAGTGACTTATCAAGAGAGAAGAGTTTTGCTTGATATTTTTTTAACTCATACATAGCTTCATATGTTTGCTGGTGTATCTGTCTAAGGAGTGGTTGGGTATTTTTATTTCTGAATTTACTTCCCAGATTTTTAATTTAATTTCAAACTGATGTTCTGCTCTAAGATTGGCTTACATTTTTCTCCTCTATTCCCTCCTGCCTGTTCCCTTCAGCAGCTGGAGGCTGTGAGGGGGTTTGTCAGTTGAGCCTAAAATTTGAAAACACAAAAGCCACCAGCAAAAACAAGAAGTCCTGAAACATGTTTCATTTGTTTCTGATTGAAGTGTTTATGCAACAGGTGAACAAAGCAAATATTAATTTTATGAGGAAACTTGTCCGTAATGGTCCTGATGTTCATCCTGGAGCCAACTTCATACAACAAAGGCACACACAGATGAAAAGGTATCATGCTTATCTGTAATGATTCACTCTTTATTTCTCCCCATCAACTTGTTCTTACTGCTGTGTGGAAACAGTTAGATATACAGGGATTAAAATTTATTTTTAGAATCTTTCATAAAGGGCAGTAACAAAAAAATGGTCATTATCTCCTGAGGTTTAGTCTACAATTTCTTTTTAGATAATTTGTTGGATTTAAACTTAAGCGTACATACTAATGATAGTGAACTGTAGTTAGATTTTTGTTTTATGACTGAGTCTCTTTTATTTGAAATAGGTGGTGTAGTACAGAGATAAATGAAAACAGGCAGCTTTGTTAATAGCAGCAGGACTGATGTTTAATGATGCAGTCCGCACCAGTTTTGTCTTCTATTTATTGTAATACAAATACTCCAACATTTAATGGAAGAACTTGCATTATAAACAGAATTTATTTTCAGTTGTGTGAACATGTTTCTGACTTTGTTTCTTCTGACTTTATTTGTTACGTGGTACTATAAGATTTTTGAAATATGGAAACCGAGAAAAGATGGCCCAGGAGTTGAAGTTTGGTGATATCGTGGAGCGACATCTTATAGATGGTGACATAGTCCTGTTCAACCGTCAACCCTCTCTTCATAAACTGAGCATCATGGCTCACATTGTAAGTGTACACACAGCCTAACATACAGGTAGTGCATCCCTGAATATTAGGTGGTTTACCTTTACTGATGTTTATCTCTTACATGCCCAAAAATAAACAGCTTTTGAAACACTGCATGGAGATGAGCATGAATACAGTGCAGTTGTGCTTTTGCATGGGAATTGATGTGTAACGGGGCAGTATGCTGTCTGGACAATTCTGTTAATAGCTATAATTGACCTCAGTATCTGTTCTTGCGTAAGCATTTAATTTTTGTAGAGTTGATGTGATCTCTACAAAGCATGTTGTGTTCTGTGCTTTGTATAAATTCTTCATAGTGGAAGTCATTAGCTACATTTGTATAACATAACCTGAGTACAATTTCTGTCAGTTCCTGGTTGAGTTAAATCCTATAATCAGAAGTTTTGACTCTTGTCTGCAATAAAAAGAAAAGATAAAGCCTACAAGGAAGCACTCAGGCATAGCTTTTCATCTTTTAGCATGCTTGACTGCGTGTGCATCACTTTTTTTTCTTTTTTTTTTTTTTTTTTCAGGCTAGAGTAAAACCTCATAGGACATTCAGATTTAATGAATGTGTCTGTACACCATACAATGCAGACTTTGATGGAGATGAGATGAACCTTCACCTTCCTCAGACAGAAGAAGCAAAAGCAGAAGCACTTGTTTTAATGGGGGTAGGTAGATAATGTTGGGGTTGGGATTTTGCTAGTGACAGGTGGGCTGAACCCTGTATTTCCTAACTTGCATGTGAAATCTGAAATATTATCAAGATTCCTGGGTATGGATAATGTGCGACTGTGAAGCTGCCTGAAAACTCTGCAAAAGGGAATTTAGAATAAATTAGGACTGTTATGCAATGGAAGTCTAATAGACTTATATTTAGCATCTGAGGAAAACTCAATGGTTTTAAGTAAGTAGATGTCATTAGTATGTTTCTGCCTGACTGTCCTTAGTGATTGCTACCAAAATAGGGTGGCTCTGTTACCAAACAGATACATACTTTGCTTCCTGGTCTGACAGCCCAGCAATTGCAGATGGTCAGACCAACTGGAAATGAGACGGCGATAGTGTGCTTGTACTGCAGAAGGCAGTTTATCAGAGAAGGCAGGAGACAGTAGGCTCTTAAGGCAGGGAAAAAAGAGGGAAGGGAAGGTAGATAAAGAGGGTTCTGATGGTTGCAGGCATTGATCTGTGGTGTGAAAGTAGAATCAGTAGCATCAATCTGAGTATTTTCCAGTACATCACTCCTTTAGGGTGACTGAATGCCACTGCTACTTCTTATGTACCAACACAGCTGTTGGCTGCAGCGTGTATTGGCTTGTGGAACTGATTTGCGAGCTTAAAAAGAACCCTTCCCCCCTGCCGCCCCAGTGTGTGATTTAGGTTTGTGTGGGCCTGTGAACAGTTCAGGCAAAACTGTGCTGCATAGGTGGGGGTGATTAACTGGAGCAGTGGTCTGCGTAAGACATAAGAAGATGGGGCTAGTGGAAGTGGCTAGCTTGATTATTACATATCAGTAGGGTCACACAACTTGAAGTATTTCACTAGCTCCCTGTAGTGAGCATAACCTCGTTTGTCCATTCTCAGGTTCTCAAAGCTAGGTTGTCTTCCCTTCCCTGTCCTGTTCGAACAGTAACCTACCAAACACATCAAGCTGATTGCAGCTTCTGCTTTGGAAACAGAATATGTAATTTTCAATAATTATTCTCAGTTTATTCCTTAACTGGCAATAGACTTGCATGGACTGTAGTGAACTGAAACATCTAGTTTGTTTTTTCAAACTCTTTGAAGAAAGCTGTACTTTGATTTAGAATAAGCTTTTACCATTTTTGCTAAAATAACTGCCTTAAATGGTGAGTTTCCTTCTGAGTAACAAATGGAGTATCAGTGTCTTCAAATGTGTAATTTTTTTTGTTTCTTGTATCATATAGACTAAAGCAAACTTGGTAACACCAAGAAATGGAGAACCTCTTATCGCTGCTATTCAAGATTTCCTCACAGGTGTGTATATAAGCTTATTTTATTGCTGTGCAATTTGACAGTTGTTCCTTCAGAATCACTTCCCACTTTTCCAGAATTTTTCTGTATGAATTAAAAAATTTCTCCTTTCACAAGTCAAACTGACATTATGAAAGTAAGGCCATTGTTAGTCTGAAATATAATGATGTCCTCAGAATCTCTTCTGATACTGTCTACCTTTGTAGCTGCAATTACTATTACCTCTGCCTATGTTTTGCAGTGTTTCTCTGACAGAGAAAATGAATGTTTGGGTTCTTTGTATATGTTAGGTAGACAACGTGAACTGCTTATGATTATGGTAGAGGAGTTGAATTCATTGGTCAAAGATTAGTTTTAACCTGCAGTAAGTAGCTTCAAGTTTCCTTAGTTCTTTGGGAAATGTCCAATGAATATAAGGAAGGTGTACAAAAATTAATGCCAAAGCCTTATTTTAACCTGTGAGATAGAGTCTGAGAGAGAGAATAGATTATAGAAATGCACTGGTTGTAATTTTTAGAAATTTGAGTATGGAGCAACTAAAAAAAAAATTCTGGGAAGGAACTACTGTCATTTTGCATAGTAAGTAGGTAACTAGTATTAGAATGAAATCATTGATACTGAATATACAATAGCTTTTAAACTTAATCTCATTTTAGTCTGTCATGTTAATAATTTTTTACATTCTAGGTGCCTATCTTCTTACATTAAAAGATACCTTTTTTGATCGAGCCAAAGCCTGTCAAATTATTGCTTCTATCCTGGTTGGCAAGGATGAAAAGATTAAAGTTCGTCTTCCACCTCCAGCAATTCTGAAGGTGTGTCAAACTCTTTTTTTTTTTTTTTTTTTTAATGTTGACCCATGGTGATGTTCTCAGCAGAGACAGTTCTTGTTTTCTCTGACATTAGTTTTGTATGAGATTTTGTATTTGTAAAGTGTAAAGTGCAAGGATCAGAATTCAGGGTCAAAGCTATGCAGGAGTTTTTTGATGGTTCCTGATGCTGAACAGAATCGACCTTGCATGGTGCTGTCCAGATGCAGGGTTCCTTCAGGGTTTGAACATAGCTTTGCTATTATCCTGCTACTCTGAGACAGACCACTTGGCTGTTAGTGGTCGGTAGAAGATAGGTCGTTCTTGGTAACCTCACTGTTACTAGCTGTGCAGACTAATATGGGGCTAAGTGAAGACACTATGTTACTCCTTGGGTGTCCTCAAGTAGTGTCCTGAAATGCTCAACAGTTCTGGATTTCAGTATCCCAAATTTAGGAGATATTAAACCTGGGAAATAGTATGCTTTAGTTGTTAACCTGGCAATGTGTTAAAGAGGATGAGTGCTATGTGATATTTTTGTTGGTTGGTTGGTTGGTTTTTTGTTTGGTTTTTTGTTTGTTACATCATGTACACAAAATACTTATTACAAAAGACAGAGTATTTGTGTATTTGTCATAAACTTTGAAGAGAGCTGTAGTATCATTTATTAGATTAGGGTCTGTTAAGCCTTCATTCACATACATTTATGGGTGCCTGTATTTGATTAATTTTGTACTTGAGGCAAACAGTATTGTTTGGAGAGAGTTTGGTACACTTTTAAATTCGTTAAATACTTAGTAAGTATTGGTGTATACCTTTTTTTTTAATATGTTTTATTTAATTTCAAAATAATAAGTGTAATATTAGGGAAATTCAGAAAGTGAAATTGAAACACCAATGAATAATACTAATATAAAACAAGTTCAGAGAATTTATGGGCAGTATCTAATATGAATTTTGTAATTTTTGCTAATAGCCAAGAGCAGTGATTCTTTGACTGCTTCTGTCACTCCAGATGAATAATTTTGGTGGTAGCTGTGACAGTTATTTACATTTAACTACAGCTGAGGGAAGTACATAATTATATGAATGTTTAACCTCCTAAAAATTTAAACCAAAGGCACTATATAAAGAAGGATTTATAAATATTGCAACCTCTTTGAGAAATGAAATGACAGCAGTGGCATCTTTTTTTTTTTTCTTTCATTTTCTAATCAGAAAGGGAAACATGACAGTAAGAGGGAGCAATAGAAGATGTTTCTCTAAATGCATGCACCTACTATTATGTAAAGGATAACCATTCAGCAGTCAGTGTTTTTCTGTTTATAAAAGTGCATAATACTTCCAAATTCAAAGGAATGCTACTATGCACTTCTACAAGTATGGTTCTACAAGTATAGAAAGGTTCTGTATAGAAAACAATTTTACAATTAAATTCTTGCTTGCTGTTTTACTGTAGTTGTAGCATAAACTCTGTAATCCTAATTCTTGTCCTTTTGTTTCTCTAAGCCTGTAACACTCTGGACCGGAAAACAGGTTTTCAGCCTCATTCTCAAACCCAGTGATGACTGTCCTGTAAAAGCCAACCTACGAACCAAGGGCAAGCAGTATTGTGGCAAAGGGGAAGACCTGTGTTACAATGATTCTTGTGAGTGACGCTTCTACAGCTGTGTTTTGGAAGTCTTCAGAGAAACTGTAGCTATTGTTTTGTTCAGTTTGTTGCTGTTGAGCTCACTGTAGGAGTTAAAGCAGTACTTCACATAAGTATTCCTGAAATGAAAAACAAAACTATGGAGTTTTTCTCAAAAGTAGAAGTTGTGCTGAACACCAAAGGAAAGACTTGGGTGTTTTCTTGTAATAAAATTTCTTTTGTATGATGCTAGGCTTGTTGTGATACTAACATAGTATTTGAAGGTGAGAGAGAGAGAAAAGCAAAGAAACTTAGGAAGTGGTTGTGCAGAGGGCAAATGGAAAAATTTAGTATCTTAAGTGGGGGTAGTGATACAGGGATTAGAAGTTAAACAGTGAAAGGAGTTAGGATACGTAGGGAAGATAGGAATCCCTAGGATATTAAACCATCTGTGTCCTTCGAGTTAGGGAGGTCAGAGTGGTGGATGGAATGCAAAGCATGAGGATTGAAAAGGCTGTAGGAGATGAGCAAGGCTTTGCTTGCTATTAATTTAACATTCATGTGGTAACAGCTGGAAAAGAACTTGAGCAGGCAGGATTAGCTTGGTTCCTTGCTGCTCAGAGGTGTGATTTAAGGAACCTAGTGAGGAACCATTGATTTCCAGTAATTCTGTCGTGCAATGCTGATGTGAGAAAGAATTTACCAGCTGGGACTTAAATCCACTCTACACCAGCCTCTGAGCAATTTCTTTAGAAGATAGGACCACTCCATGGTTGTGAAGTTGGTTATAAACACGGCGGCACAATTTTTTTTCAGCCTCTAAGGAATGTGGGGTGAAACGCAACAAAGCAATCTTGTTCACACTCGTGTGAACATAGGCCATCTTCTTTGCTCCGCAGTCTTTTCATTTTAGGAAGTATGGGAAGATTTTCCATTTTCTGAGTTCAACAGTAGCAGATGATGTGGAAAACTTTTGGATTTCATTGGTGGCTCTGTTCAGTTCTCTGAAAAAACGTAATTTCTGAAGGAACACTAATCTCTTCAGAAAGTTCTTTGCAAATTCTTCAAAGTCTCAAGAAATCCTGGTATCATATTTTGATTGTATATAATAAGTGTTAGAGCAGTGACCTCTGGTTCAAGAAGATGATTACCTAAATTCACATTGAAAATTCGAAGCATAGAGTACAGTGTGCAAACATCTACAGTGTTCTGCATGAAATGATTTAAATTGGATCCATCTAGATGTGCCAGTTCTTCTTTGAAAGATGCATAATGAAGTTAAGGATGAACATATATTATACTGGTCTCATAGAAAATATGTCTAAAGTTCATGTACAGAAGATACTTTTTAACTGGTTAAAGGCTAAAGCTTGTAAGGAAGATTCAGTGCCTGAAATGGAAGGTTCCTGATGAAGCAAGAGGAAGTAATCTAAAAGAGGTAGTGTGCACAGGCCTACAGGCAAGATGGATGTCGTTATGATATGCACGTAATTAGAGGCGTCCGAGTCCGGTGTGTCTTTTAAATTTAAGCTGTGCCTCCAGAGGTGATTTCAGTTGAACTGAATATCAGAATCTTTGAATGAGAACTGTAACTTCACTTCTGAAATTTTGTTGATCTACTTTATAAATAAATAAATAACATTGGTTTAATATGCATGATTGAGGACTTTTATTTCTGGACAGGTAAGATTGATTGAAGTCTTCTTTCTGATTAATGAAGCTAAATTTGTATTTAGATTTTTAACAAAAAGGATTATTCACAATGTTTCTCACAAGTCTTAAATTGGATACAGTTTCCTTTCTAAGGGGGAAGGGAAATAAATTTTAACTTAAGTTAGTAAGGTCAGCTTGTAGGCTGTTCCCCTTGCATACTTACTCATGCAGTTCTACAGATACATTAAATGTCTGTCTTTGGGTTTTGTTCTTTTCATGAACAGAGCTTTTATTTATAAGCCTACTCCATAACTGATTACTAGAGTTTAGGTAATGTTTTAGAAAAACCAATGAATTCTTTTTGCCTTTTTATTTCTAGATGTCACAATTCAAAACAGTGAGTTAATGAGTGGCAGTATGGACAAAGGAACTTTAGGTTCAGGATCCAAGAACAACATCTTCTACATCTTGCTGAGAGACTGGGGACAGGTAGAAGCTGCGGATGCCATGTCACGACTAGCCAGACTTGCTCCTGTCTATCTTTGTAAGTACATTTCCTTGTAAAATAGTATCTTAAAGCAGAAATACAGAGCAATCAAGCAAGATTTTTGCTTCAAATATGATGTACTGTATTTAAAAAAATAAGCTAGTTGTGAAGCTGACAGAAACTGTGAAACAACTGATTGTGCTTATGAAGTGCTTATGATGGTCATGTGATGGGAGGAAAAAATAAAGTTCCTGATGATAATATTTCCTGGTTTTAATTTGTTTTCTCTATATGAGATTGCGCTATCAATATAATCTTTTTGTTTTCCTTTTTTTTTTTTTTTTTTTTAAACAATAGCTAATCGTGGCTTTTCAATTGGAATTGGAGATGTAACCCCGGGGCAGGGCCTGCTAAAAGCGAAGTATGAGCTCCTGAATGCTGGCTATAAGAAATGTGATGAGTATATTGAAGCTCTGAACACTGGCAAGCTACAGCAGCAGCCTGGTTGTACTGCAGAAGAGACACTAGAGGTAAAATTTTTAATTTAAATTGCTATGTAGTTGGAGTAGAGACTTCATGAATATATTAATGTAAATTGTGAATTTCTAAGTTGTCCTCTGAAACCTAAAAATACAAGCAAATAGGGTCCCTAGGTATGCAACTTTAGCTGAGTCCATCTAGGCTTAACATTTAGATGCTTGTATGCATCTAAAAATATTAGCTAAATACTAAACAACTGAGATGCTCTCTCCCTCCCTCCTGGCTGGATTTATTGTGGTGACATACAAGAGAATAAAATTACGTAGTTAATTGGAACAGAGTTAATTACATTTATCAATATTTGCTAAGTTAATAAAGAACAGTAACAGTAAAGACCCTAATCCAAGAAGCAAAACATGCCTTTAGTTATAGATCTGTTTATATGCAAGTGTTTTCTTGCCCCTTATTGGGGAAAAAGTTAAGTGGACTTTAGTTTTGCTGGGTTTTTTCTTTTTTCTGTAGAAATTTCAATGAAGAGCAATGAATGTTGCCCAAAAAAGCTTATGGACAGGGACTTAATGAAGTTAGCTCAAGAATACTCGTTCATTGTCTTTTATGGTTTTATACATTTATCTTCTTGGCTAGTCAATGTCTAATTTTTACCTTTAAAAAAAAAAGTAGAAAGAAAAAAAGAATAAAAACAACAACAAACAACCAGAAAACCCCACCGTATGATGAAGTACTGCCACAGTTGTCCAGTTTGAAGTGGTACTCTGGCTGAAAGAAGTGTCCTGCAGTCTTTTCCACTCTTCCTCTTTTCAGATGCCTCTGTATGTCCTAGAATGTTCTTTTTATACAGTTGTTACGTTCTTAACAATTGGAGATGTCAGCATTGTACTCTCTGAAAGCAGTCCAAAAATACAATTTTTTGTGGTAATCTTTCACATAGTGCAGCAAGACTTAGAGCTTAGTTCAATGCTCAGTTTAGCTTAAGCTGGTGCTGCTGACAAAAGAGGTTGTCATGTCCCTGCCTACCCCTGTCTTATCCCAACAAAGACTTTTTGTGCAGCAAACTGGAAAGTTATGCAAGTTAAAAGTTAAACTTGTTTTATCCAAACCAAAGTCTAGGTTTCTTTATTGTATTTTGAGTTCCCTTTAACTACTGATGGTATTGCTGGCAAGTGATAGGAGTACTATTTGTGTATAGTATTTTTAACAAATGTTGAATCTCTGAAATCTTGGATTTTAGGCCTTAATCCTTAAAGAACTCTCTGTTATCAGAGATCATGCTGGCAGTGCCTGTCTTCGAGAATTGGACAAGAGCAACAGTCCCCTTATCATGGCTCTCTGTGGTTCTAAAGGTAGGGATAGCTAAGCTTTGGCAGTAGATTGCTTGCTCCTTTACTGTTCTCAAAATTACGTGTTCTGTCTTTATAGCTTATTTTATACAGTCAGTTGTGCAACTATTAAATTCACATCGTATAGATTTGAAGTGACTCCTCTGAGTAAGTACAGGTTGGGTATAGGTAATTAAAATCATGATGTGCTAGTTTTTGTATCTTTAAATTTTTCGTACAAGTTGAAGAAACATCCTATTGGAACCTTAGATGTTCTTAAGACTTGAATTAATTAATCAGTAAGAAGTTTTCAGTTGCATTTCTGACTTCAAGTATGTATATCACATACAAAAATCAGCTGGAAATGATATATTAAGAATTGAACTAATAATTCAGCCATCTTCTCTGCTTTGTTTCTGAAGGACCACCTGTGTAGTAAATATTTGTTTTATACTCAAATTCTTATCTCAGCTTTCCTTTGTTTCCTATGACAATTTGAAGAAATCACTTAAATCTTTGCCTTTATTTATCTGTCTCTAATAAATTGTGGAAAGCCTCAGGGTGATATTTTGTACTTCTAAAGAAATACTGAACTCTAAGGAGGATATATTAAGTGTATAATTGGGGGGGGGGCATTGTTTGCAAACATGTTCAGCAAATAAAACTTCTGAATTAGTGACTTAATTCTCTGGACTTAATTTGTTCTAGGAATCTTGGTAGACACTGAACCCTTCATAAAAAATGGTGTTAAAATATGTTTACTGCAGAAATTTTGAAGCAAAATATGTAGGTTAGGATCACGGGTTGTATAAAACACCCTGTTTCATATTATGGATTGTAAGGACTGTAGTCAAGTAGTAGTGGCATGAATGTCTATGACCCAAAGAAAAAAAATTTAAAAGGAGTTGTTAGCTATATCACAGACTAACTTAGTTGTCAGTCTCTGCATAAGTGCTGAAATTTACAGGACAGGTAACAGAAAGCTTCTTTAACTGTTGCAATTCTAAATGCATTTTTTACAAATTACAAAGCTAAATAATAGGTCTTCATATAAGTGAAGACAGCTCATCAGAGCAGCACTGATATTCCACATTTGTGAGTGAGATTTTTTTTTTTTCTTTCTTTCTTTTCAGGCTCCTTCATTAATATATCCCAGATGATTGCTTGTGTCGGTCAACAGGCTATTAGTGGATCCCGAGTTCCTGACGGATTTGAGAACAGATCCTTGCCTCACTTTGAGAAGCATTCTAAGGTAATTCTGTATGTTTACAATACACTGTAAAGAAAAGTGAAACAAGTTGCCTTAAACCATTTTGAGAAGGACATGTGATAGGATGTGTTGTCATGACATGGTGAAGGAAAAGGACCACATATGGTACACGTAAAATGTTTTGAATGTGATTTTGTAGTTAATGGTAGTGTTGTGAATTGCCATAGGATGTCTAGTTAGCTTGAATTTTTACAGCTAAGCCTTGCTTAGACCTTTCTAATTTGGTAAAATTAAGGGAAGTCTGATGATAGATTTTTTGGTTCTCTTGAGAGTCCTAAAAATAGTTTGTTAAAGTTTCTCTCTTTGTTCTGTTTCACTGCACTAAGACTTTTCAGGACAACTGCTGGGTGTGTGTTGGTATCTTTAGACAGGTGAAACATGCCAGGTAAACCGTTCTGGAGTCTGGTGGGGTTTGTTTGTTTGTTTGTTTTAAATTTTTTCACTAGGATAGATAGATATCATGGGTCACTCTGAACGTTCTGTGTTTGAGTTGTGTTCTGCATGAAGCAATAAGGAGTCTCATGCACTTGTTAATACAATTCAGTGAGATTAGGTTTTTTTTTTTAAACTGCTATCTGAAATCTAATGATTGGTAGAGAATGTTTTAGGTACCAGCCATCAATCTAGTTGGTGTGTTAGGTAACCCAAGTGTCGGATGGTAGCCATGACACTTGAATTTGTCACTAAATGTCCACATTTCAACTTCTGAGTTCTGCAATGTGAAATCTTTTCTTTCCTGCATAAATTAAAGAAGAAAAAATACTTCATGGATTAGATGAGAAGGAAAAAGTTAAATTTTAACTATAGCTTTTTTACTGAACTAGAAAGGACTACCTGTTAAATAACAGCAAAAAGTGAGCTTCTAAGATGAAGCTCTTTGTAGGCTATACATTGTTCTGTGTGATCAGGGAGACAGTTTGGTGTTATTTGACTTAAAGGGATGTCTGCATAAAGTTCATTGGCAAGAACTCTTCTCAGAGGTGCGAGCAAACCATTTGAAAGAATTAGTTATGTACATAGATCCAGTCATATTTTTTCTAGATTCCTTAGTCTTCAGCACTGCAAATACCTTTGTTATACTATTGCAAAATGAACGTTCTTATCACCCTTTCAATTTTTGCAACTTTAAGGGAGGCCAAAGTGTTAGAAGTTGGTGTTTGCAAGGAATGGCTAGAAGCATGACAAGGCTTGCAGGTGGAGAAAGAAAGTCTATTAGATTAGTTTGGAAGAACTAGGCAAGGGTTTTGAAGCCTTTGTTCAGAACTAAAATACAAACATTGAACTTCAAAGCTAAATGCAGCTGAGACGACTGCTCTGTGTTTGTGTATGTATTGGCTAACTATCAGAAAGAATTTAGATGACATACAATGTGTTTTTCTGTAACATGCATACAGAATGTGTGTTGAATTTTAACCTTTTTTTTCCCCGCTCTTCTCTGTAGCTCCCAGCAGCAAAAGGCTTCGTTGCTAATAGCTTTTATTCTGGGTTGACCCCCACTGAATTTTTTTTTCATACAATGGCTGGTCGAGAAGGTCTGGTTGACACAGCTGTAAAGACAGCCGAAACTGGATATATGCAGGTAACTGTCAGTGGAGTAGGATTTTTATCAGCTGTGCAAAAGGAGGATATTTCTTATATGCATGTTGAGGTGAGGGATGGGGGAGAAGTGCATTCATTTTGTATGTGTGTGTTTGTTCTGAATGTAATGGAGAGTAATTTATACTGTGAAATAGATGACTTTGCTCCAGTAGGTGAGGTTTGTAAACCAGACCTCAGGCAATGGTACGGTAACATGCTTGTATTAAGCTGTTTCCTCTTGAATATGGGTGATAAAAGCCCTTGTCCTATGGAATTATTGAGGACTACTTTCTATGTAGTGTGTGTTCCAAAAACCCATGTGAATGATGGAAGTTTTGTCCATACATTATAATAAAAATTTGAGTTGTGAGTGCTTTTTCAGATACGGTATTTCAACAATGAGAAACAGAAAACACAAATCCTTGGTTTGGGTTATTTAAAAAAGATTATCTGGATGGCAGAAATATGGTTAAAACTCCCTTTCAGTATCTGTCCTCTTTAGGTAACAGGCACCTTGGCTGTATAGACTTGGTCTTCAAGTTCCATAAGATCTTGGGCTTTATCTCCTGTGAAAACAAATGTCTCTCCAACAAAACTTCCTGCTATATGAGCAGTTTTAAGACTTCAGTGAAGTATTTAAGTAGTATTTTAAGTATAGTCCTCTTCCTAGTGTAACAGGCAGGAGAAAAGCCAAGATAACCTGGGGGTAGGGACACATTCAGAGATATGCAAGTAACTCTACAAAGACCGAAATCAATTCCTGTCGGGGTGGGTGACTAATTAGACTATTTGTCTCCCAAAGTAACAGAATAATGTTTGTATGTGTGTGAGTATATACAAACATATGTAAATATAATAAGCAACCTCCAAAATATTTTCACTCATCAACTTTTAGCCTACATGAAGAAATTGTAGCACTTGGACTTCGGAATTTAAAAAAAAAAAAATCTTAACACTTCTTTCATCTTACCTTTTTCTCCCTCAGTGAAAAAAAATTACCAATTTATATTCTTTAGTGAGCTAATTTACTTTCATGTAACAATGAAGTCCATCTTTCAGGTAAAATCCTTTTTAACCATTAATGCTTCATAGCATACCATCTTTTTGGGGAGACAGAGGAAGGAAGATGGTAGTAAAGGGATTTCCCAACACAATGAATTAATGTAAGAGAAGTACCTAACACTGGTAGAAAAATAGCATCTACTGGCTTTGATGGATGAGCTCTTTGGTTTTTGTCAGTGAAAATAATTGTTGACTGGTTTTGCTTCCATATGCAAAAAGTGTTGTATCCCTTGAGAAATAAACCTGCTTGGAAGAATATGAATTTTCTGTCAAAAAAACCCCGAATTCCTCAGACTATAATAGGTTCTTGCAGCTTAGCGTTAGGTTTCCTATATGATGGAATTTCTAAATGTGGAGAATTGTGTTGTTGCTTTAAATTTTATTAATGTTGGCTTTCATGTTCTGGGGAATGTACAGTAAAGCCCTAGGGATAATGTATGACTTAAAATAGGTTTTCATGCCTGCTAATCACTGTGTCAGACTTATTTCCTCAGTCCAGTTTCTATACTTTTTGTAATTCAAATCAATAGCTATTTTTAAAAAGATCCCATTTACTTTCCTTGTGCTTTTTTTTTTTTCCCCCCCTTCAGAGGCGGCTGGTAAAATCACTTGAAGATCTTTGCTCACAGTATGATTTGACAGTTAGAAGTTCTACTGGTGACATTATACAGTTTATTTATGGAGGAGATGGCTTGGATCCTGCAGCCATGGAAGGGAAGGATGAACCGCTGGAATTCAAGCGAGTTCTAGACAATATCAGAGTAAGGATTACTGAAATCTTTGTTGGAAGTGTGAAAAGATTATTGAGCATGTAGGAGGAAGTCATAAATTATGGGGATAATTGTTGAAGAATTTATTTTTAAATTACCTTTTTGAGTGGTTCTGGTCATTCTTTCAGCATGTGTATACTAAGAGTTATAGATACTGTTGACATTAGAACAGAGCAACTAAGACTAAACTGTGTATAAGCTGTGTAAAATAGAATTTTCTTCTGTGCTTACATAGTTCTAGGGCCTAATACCCAACTCACTAGATAAATTACTACTGGCTTAGTTGGGTCCTGGACTTGTATTACACAAAGTAATTCCTTATTAAATCAAGACATGCATGTTCTTTGTGTTGAACTGCTGCTTAGGTCAGAGGCCTGGTGTGTTGTTGAATAACTCTGGACATACTGTGATGTTTGAAGAATGGTATTGTTTGGTTTGGTTTTGTGGGGGTTTTTGTTGCTTTTGCTCCCTGTCCCACCCCGGGCCCCCAAAGATAAAAGCCTTTTGCTGAAATGACTGTTCAGACTTCTGTAATGTGAGTATAATAAATTGATAGAATTAGAAATGTGTGTATACTGTGCATATGTTTTATGTGAAAAGTATTTTTTTTTTCCTCTGAAGGCTGTATATCCATGCCGAAGTGAACCAGCCCTTAGTAAAAATGAATTGGTGTTAACATCTGAGTCCATCATGAAGAAGAGTGAATTTCTTTGCTGCCGAGACAGTTTTCTGCAGGTAATTGTCTCACTTTCTTATCACATTGTGACTACCTTTTCCTTATAAATCAAGGAAACTAAATAAAATGGTCTTATCAATCTGTAGGAGCAATGGCTGAATTTTATGCATTAGTAGCAGGAGTAGTGGTTTGTTTAGTAATATATTTCTGTACATTTAGGGGGCAGGACAGGAGGACTAGTAATTTTAATTCTTATTATGGTAGTTGTTCATGTTCACCACAGGAACTTTAGAAATGAGAGAAAAATCTAGTGATCTTTGAGTAGAAGGTGCTGCTGATCTGAGATATCTTGCTGGAATTTCTCTCCATAGCAAGATGGTAGAGTAATTATGTGCTTCCCCTGGGATGTCAGAAATGAAATAATACTTATTGACTCTATGTAAGAAACTGCTTAGTAGTGAGTCTCATACTCCATTATTACACATATGTTTTGATATTATCAGCTTTCTGAAAAACTGTTTTTACTCATTTGCTTGTTTTCGTGTAATAGAAACACCAGCTATACACGTACACCTATTTACCTTGCTTTCTTATGATACTAATCCAGCAAAAAACTTCTGTCATATGATGTGCTTTGCTGGACAGGACTTACCTTCTGGGGAGTACTTACATGTCATTTAAGGATGAGTGAACGTTCACCTGACTGCTTGCACTTTGAATCGTAAAAGTCAATTTGTTTGAAAGAGTATTAAGCAATTGTAATATTTATGAGAGCAGCCACACTTAAGACTATTTTGGGAGACAGTGATAAAAATTGTAGAATTAACCTGCCTGTGGGCACATAAAGCTGTTACCTTGATGAACCTTCCAATTTCTGGCAGTGATGAGAACAACATGAATTTAGTGACCTGCTTTTGAAGGGTTTCTTTTTAATAGATCGGAGTGCTTCAGAGCAGACTGTGACAAAACTAGTAAGCCGTTGTTTATGAACCTGATTTGCAATTCCATTGCTAGAATAGAGTTGAAAAAATAATTATATCCATACTTGAAATATGCTGTAAATCTTAACTGCATCTCTGAAGGGAAAAAATATGCAATATACTAATATCAGAGTTCGGAGATTAAGCTATTCTTTGAGATGTACATCTTTTTAATCATATCAGGAAAATCTAAATTATTGCTATTAATTTCAGAAGCACAGATGTGGCTACATCACCTTAATGGTAATTAGTTTAACTTAAGATTTTTAAGTTTTAGACAGTTACATTTTCTTCTTTCCTGTTCTTTTTTTTTTTTTTTTTTTTTTCTGTTCATCCTTGAAGACATTAACTGAGACAGGTTATGAAAAATATAATGAGGTAATTGTAGCATGTGTGTGCACTGTGTGAACCTTAATGTTAGTGCTTTTTAGCTAAAGATGTGTGTATAGTGCTAAAGTAACTGATTAGCATATATACATTACTGCTTGTTGAATTATAATGTAGGTGTTCATCACAATAATTTACACAATTCCTTTGTAATGCTGAAAACCATGACATGTGAATTAATCCCCATAGTTAAAATTTGAGGATTTTGAGGAAGCTTTCTTTTAGTACATGACTCTCCTTTCTAAAACTCATTCTACAACCTTTAAGGATATTAGCATGTTTTTCTGATGTTCTCCTGTCTCTTCCTCTACTCCTCCCTTCCAGAACAGAGATATTTCTTCTCACTGTTATTTTACCAGGAGATTCCTGTAATGGGTTTATCCACTCTTGATCAGAAAACAGTATGTCTAAATAGCATTTTTCAAACAGACTAGCATTCATTCTGCCTGCACTCTGCCCTCACTGGAGGGAATTCAACTGATGAACAAGCAGATTGTTGGCTGGCACAGTTTCAGTTGTGTTAATATTTTAACGTGTTTGAGTATATTAAGATAGAGGTGAAGGAAAATTTTTGTTTTCTTATTGAAATTGGGAAAATCTTTAGAAACCCTCACAATTTAAACAACAAAAAAAATTCAATCATTTTTCTGTGGTTTTTGGAGATGACAGAATATTGAGTGCTGTGGAGTGTGGTGCAAACATGGAAAATGCTCAGCGCACAGCCAGTCAGTGCTGGCATACGTAGAGCTGACTTAATGGATCTGCCTGGATTCAAATGGATTATTGCTGAATCTTGTGGGATTGTCTGTACTGCTCTGCATTTCAGTGGGCTTCTTAACTGTGAGGATTCTTATATTAGCAGTGCTTCATGTATATAAATGATCCCACCAGCGTAAGTGCTGGGAAACATGATGCAAACACCGGAGCGACTGGGCTTTATACCCTGGCTGCTATTTTGACTAAACATTGGCTCTGTAGGAGCTGACGAGGCCCACATTGAGCCAGAGCTTACTGAGTCAGTTTGGTGCCATTTTGTTAAACAGGTCCAGGCTAAAAGACTTTATAGGTTTAGACTATGTGAAAGAACCAGTGGTTTCTTGAGCTCACTCTGGAAGTTACACAGCTGTGCTCATAGAGGACAGTGTTGCACCGGAGGTGATAGCTCCATAGAGACAAACAGGCTCAGCAAAGAGTGAGCTACATTTTCTTTCTATTTGTAGCATAAATTAATCCATAGTTTGGATAAACTGCCAACAGATAATTGAAAGGTGAGATGAATAGGTCATTTCCTCTTTTAGTTCTTGTGCATGAATAAAGCTTTTGACAATGAAAAATAAATCTCTGCAGAGATTTATCTTTGATTTCTCACCTTTCTTTTTTGGCTCTAGTGCATGGAAATAATGTATCAATTGAGTACCTTATTTTTACAATTCAGAATGATATATAACGATTTAGTATGCTGGAGGGTTTTTTGGTTTTGGGGGTTGTTTTTAAGTATTTTGGTACTTGGGGACTGTCAAAAGAGGAAAAGTTGACAATAAATAGTTTGCCGTAATGCTGTTTACAGTCCTATCCTGTTTTGATCTTAAGTCTGCCCTTTCTCCATATGATCAAATGACTAAATATTCAGTCAGTATGACAACTTCTTTTGAGGTGGTGGTGGTGTGGTTTATTATTACTGTCCCCTGGTTTTATGTGGGTAGGTGAACATTTAAAAGAATTTAGTCTTCAGTGTTCTGGAGGGAGAACTTAGTGTTACACCTTCTGCCTTCTTCCCCTTACATTCTTCCCTTCCTGCCTTTTCACAAAAGAAGCATCTTTCAAGATAGAATTACTTTTAAAATCTCTCCTTAATGGTTTTCTTTTCTCTAGATTGAATGTTCTGGGTGATCTTCTGCAAGTCCTGCAATATTCCTCTTTTTTTAATGTACCTATAGTAAAAAAATTAATTTTTCTAATACCACATTATTACTTAACACTTTTTTTAGGAGATAAATCAAATTATCAATTTTATGCAAAGATTTCAGGGTCAAAAACCTTTAAAATGGCAAAATATTTTGTTTGTTAATTAATATTAATTAACTGGAGGGCAAACGGGGCAGAAATGTATGAATGCATCCTGTTGTCATCCAACTGGGGAAACAACTTGAAGCATCCATTCCAGTAGCACACTTCTGTTGTCAGTTCTTTCATTTGAATTTTGTTCTAGTATTCACAGAAAATAATGTACTGTCTGAAAATACCTTGAATAACCAGTTAAATATTGTTACTTTGAGAATCTGAGGATTCTGTTAGGATGTAATAGAAATGTTTTGATAATGATTTCTGAATTCAGTTGTTAAAAAAAAAAAAAAAAAAAAAAAATATTGCAAGTAATTTTCAGTGCCCAGCTAATGCAGTGGTTGGAAGGAGTCCAGTACTGAGTGCAGAAGATGTGATACTATATAATCATCATCCTCGTTGTCAGGCAGGACTAATTGGGTGGAAAGGGTTTAAAAGAACTCTTAAAAATCAAACTATTCACTCCTCCACGGAGGCTTTCTTAAATCATTGTTGAAGTAGATGGAAGGATTTCTTCTTGCTTTTTGTTTATATTTTGGTTTTGAAAGTCTGTGTTATCGTAATGACTTGCACTGAGTGTACTTTTATAGAAGAGTTTAATTGTGGACCTCATACTTCATGACTTCTAGTGTACATATCTACATCCAAAGCACGTAATGCCTGAATGATGTTTCATAGAAATTTTGGATATTTTTCCGACAGTATTGTTTCAATTTATGTTCCAGTAAAGAATGCTAGAAATACTTTTGGGTAAACTTGGTAAGAGAGTGAAAGACTTAGGTACTACTACACATTAAATGCAATTGTCTGCGAGACCTGTCTACAACATAGAGAAGTTATTTGAACTATGTTAGGTAGAGTCTGATGTGTATATATCACCTTGGGGGGGCGGGGTGTTCCCCCCCAAATGAAGTACATCTTGAATCTCTGAAATCTATCCAGGAGGTGTCCTTTATATACTTCCTGTCATGCCACAGTCTTTCTGCTTTGACTTGTTTTAAATACTGAGAAATGAGTGAGAACGTGTTTGTCAGTATACAGAGAAATAAGAATTTTGAGGGTTTTTTTTGTTGTTAGGTTTGGGGTTTTTTTTGATGGTAGAATCAGTTTTAGTAAGTGATGGGTAGGAAGGAAGGATCAACGAAAGTCAAATCTCTTTTAAGTTTTCAGTGTGTGCTCAGGAAGGATGCTTTTATTCAGCGTGGACCATATTTCATGTACTGCTACTAATTTGTGGTTACACGAGTGAATCTGGTTTGCTAAATTCTAGTGTATGTGTGTGTCTTAAGTTTTGATGTTCCTCTTTTCATATTGTGCATTGTTAATTTATTATTGTAAACATTCCATTTGGAGCTCTAAGCAAGTAACTTACTGCTGAAGACTTCAATATGAAGACCATGTCTTTGCTTACTGTTGTTTTAATGTAATTTCAGGAAATTAAAAAATTCATCAAAGGTGTTTCTGAGAAGATTAAAAAAACTAGGGACAAGTACGGCATTAATGACAATGGCACAACAGAGGTAAATAGTTTCAAGGGGGTGATTATGTAATTACTTTAAATCTTCGTAAGCTATTGCTTTTCCAACTGTTGTATTCTCTTTTCAGCCACGAGTTTTATATCAGTTGGATAGGATTACTCCAACACAACTAGAGAAGTTTCTAGAGACTTGTAGGGACAAATACATGAGGTAAGTGTTTAGCCTGTTATTTTCTGTCAGTTTACCCCCCCGCCCCAATTCAGTATTTACTGATTTTTTTGCAATCTAGGAGTGTATTTTGCTATTTTTAATATAAGAATGTTGGTTCTGTTGTGAATTCAATACAAATAAAGAATAAGAAACAGTTGGCCTCAGTGATATAAACATTGCAAGACAAAGGTAAAATGCCAAAAAAAACCCGCAAAAAAAAAGGCATCACCATCTGCAGGTGGGCTTGTTAAGGCAGACATGTTCCCTTTCTCCCCCTCTCACAGGAGATTGTTCCAAACCTCCAAAGAGTCCATGCAAAATGATGTCTGAATAGATCAGTTTCAAATCCATGTGAATCTTAATGGTTATTCTTCACCTACACCATCTGAAGAGTTATGTCACACTTCATGCTAACATGTTCTTGAATCTGTTATGTACTTGTAGGAGCCTTTTGTTTGTTATTCTTGGTCTCCAACAAGATAGTGGTAGTGTAGATGGTTTCAACTCTTACCTGTCAAGAGTTGTTTCATTTAACTTAGACTGCTTGGATTTGTTCATTGGCGTGCAGCCATTGGTGACAGCTGCTTTGTGGCCTCACACTCACCTGCATTAGTTGTTTACTAGTATTTTTTCTTTTTCTAGAAAATTAATGTATACGTAAATTCTTAACATAACTATTTTAAAACAATTACCAGTTTTCTGCTTTCAGTTATTAAGATTACTTGCTTATGTTTGTCTTAAGTGTTCTTAAACATGAATTGCCTATTTTACTGTATTAAGTTGGTTTAGCATACTATATTATGTTGATCTAACAACCGAAAGATGGTACCCTTGGAAAGGATCTCATTGCTATGATGATTGTTTTTGTATTATAGACTGTTGTCATTTTACCAGGAGAAATCTCTCGACTGAGATTTCAGCAATTTTTGGATAAATGTGACATGAATGTAAAGAGGTCTCCAAATAATAGTGAAAACAATAACCTCTATTTAAATAATTTTGTTTTACAGTCACCCAGAATTAATTCCTTTAGATGGTACAAGCTAAATAACTATTAGACAGCTTTTTTACTTGGTAAGAGCTCATTGAGGAAAATGCAAGAAACTGCTATGAGTTAGATAGATTGATTTAGGAAGTGTTATTGTGCCTTAAGTTCAGAGGTTGTATTTGCTCTAGAAAAGCAGATCACATTGCACTCTGTGCAAGCTGAAGAATGCGAACTGCAGGATCTGAACAAAATTGTATGGGAGAATGTAAACCACCCCTCACATCTCATTTTGAGAATACATAGTGTAGTGTAGTGGTCTTCATTCTTTGTTCTGTAAGGACAACCAGTTCTCAAAGTACGTAAATTTTAGAAAGGGGCAAATGTGGGAATGAGCCCATTACATGCATAACTTGAAGGGAAAGTAGGTCATCAGTATAGGGTTTTTGAATAAGATGAAAACAAGAAGACATTAATATCTGGATTTTGTTCTGATTAAAAAGTAATCTGCATAATAATTACTTAAAAGAAGACTTAATAGAGGTCTCTCACGCTTAAACATATAAAGGGGAGTTTTGGATAAGTTAGCATATGGGATTTCCCTGAATGGGCAACCCTGAATCGACTGCTTGATGCTTTGGAGGAAGAGGGCAAACATTTTGTTTTCTGTTGTGGATGTTACACTGCCTCTGTGGAATGTCTGTGTAACAGGGCATCTTCTTGCCTTGCATGAGATCAGTGTCCTGAGTATTGGTGACCTTTTAACCTCTCCCCTGTTCATTAAAAAAAAAAAAAAAAATAAAAAAATTTAACAAACTTCTCATTATCTGCCAGTGTAGTTTGTCTGTGCTTGCTTAGGATTTTATGCCTTTTTGAGTTCTATGTCTCTTTCTGTATTTTTTTATGAGAGAATTTCTTTATCAGGGCACAGATGGAGCCTGGTTCTGCAGTAGGAGCTCTTTGCGCACAGAGTATTGGTGAGCCTGGCACACAGATGACTCTGAAGACTTTCCATTTTGCTGGCGTTGCTTCGATGAACATTACTTTGGGTGTGCCAAGAATCAAAGAAATCATTAATGCTTCAAAGGCTATTAGGTATTAACATTGTTTTGGTTTTGTTTTTTTCTTTTGCTTAAGTGAAACCTGATGGATACATTTGCAATATGTGATAGCATTTCCCTGTTCTCAATAATATATTAGATAACATTGAATCCATGGAATAGCAAAATACGAAAAATCTAACGTCTGTCCAACTAAGTGATACTTAGGGCAGAGAAGAGAGAAGTTTTATTTTCCTGAAAATCAAATGAGGTAAAGTAGTTACTTCCTAAATTTAATATTCCATTAGGTGTCTCATATATTGTGAAACTTTCTGATGTTTAGTGGTAGTTGAGACTTACCTATTCCTAGGTATCCACTTAAATAATACTAGAATAATGTACGCCATGAAAATAGTCACTAGTTTGTTATGTTATAACCTCTTGTGTGTGTGCTTGTTTTTACTAGCCTGAAGTAAATGAACAATAATTTTCTTAAATGTACCTGAGGAAGCTGAAGGTCTCTTTATGTTATTAAATACTACTCTAGATGATGAGATCGGTTCCATAAGGCCACCTGTAACTCAAATTGCCATCTGTAATCTAGCTGAGCAATTTCCTAAGTGGGGTTTTTTTTGTGTGTTTATTCTTTATAGCACCCCTATTATAACAGCACAGTTGGACAAAGATGATGATCCTGATTTTGCCCGTCTGGTTAAAGGAAGAATTGAGAAAACTTTATTAGGAGAGGTGGGAAAAATTGTGTTATTGCCAATGCTTTAAATGTAAACATTAGCCAATTGCTATGGGGCATTTTAACCATATTCACACGCTAAGTATTTTGTCCTTATCTCTTAAAGATTTCAGAATATATTGAGGAGGTGTTTCTTCCAGATGATTGTTTCATCCTAGTGAAGCTGTCTTTAGAGCGCATTAGACTACTGAGATTAGAGGTGAGTTGTTCAGTTCTTATGCAGAATATGCCTTGGGTAAATTCCAAAGGGTCTCTTAATCCTGTCTCAGAAACAGAAGTCAGACCAGTGGAAGTTAAAAAAAAGAAAGTGAACAAAGGATGTCCTGTGGCTGCATTACATCTGGATTCCACACACACACACACACACACACCCCTTTTTTTTTCCTTGTAAAGTGAATAATTTTTCCTTTATTTGGAAATGAAAGAACATACATTCATTTCTTTGGTGTCTTGCTGAATACAAGGATGCCATTTCTGTCCATTAGGTAGCATATAGGCCAGTACCCTCAGCATGGGGTAGTATTTCATGCAACTTATAAGAGTAATAACTTTTGCTTATTTTTCTACATTACACTTTTTTATATTCTGTTGAAAGACTGCTGTATGTATTTGAGCAGATTTATATATGATAAGAGAGATACCTTGATGTTTGTTGGATGACTTTTGCCACAGGTGAATGCAGAGACTGTGCGCTACTCTATTTGCATATCTAAACTCAGAGTAAAGCCTGGGGATGTTGCTGTCCATGGAGAAGCAGTTGTATGTGTGACCCCTCGTGAAAATAGCAAGAGTTCAATGTATTATGTATTGCAGTCCCTGAAGGAAGAACTACCAAAGGTAAAAACAAAGACTGTCTCATGCTTTTGTAGGAGGTAATCAGTAATAATAATTTGGGGTTCTGTGGTGGAAAGACAAAATAATTCTTGTCAATATTGACAATGGAGATAGTCTGAATCCATAACTCTTAGATTGCAATGCTACTGCTTTACAGCTGAAACTAAGCCTCTGTTGCTATTCTTTATAAATAAAATCGAAGCCTTGATACTTTACTTACAACATTTACTGAAGCATTCAGAGTGCAGCCGTTGTATGAAATAGTTATATCTTCTTCCAGCTGCATCTAGAATTCAACCATGTGACAGTATCTGGCATTTTTTGCAGCTTTCTGTGAGGAGACTGTCTACTTTGGATTTTAAAAATAGTGATACATGAACCTTATTATTGGCAGGATGCCCCTTCAGTTGTGTGGATCTACCACCATTCAGACACCCAGGTCTGAGTGTGAGGATATCTGGCATAAAATATAAAATGTAGGTAATGAGTAAGGTTTATAGTACAGTGTGAATGTCACATTTGCGCTAGTGTATTTAAGAGCAGGAAATCTTATTTCATATTTATTTTAATTGAGCATTTACTCCAAAAACTGGAGCTTCTAAATAGGTTGGAATGCTGATAAGGGTTACCCTTTTATACTGTGTTACTGTACACATCAAAGTTACTAGGTTTTTTTGTTTTGTGAAGGTTGTAGTGCAAGGTATACCAGAGGTTTCCCGAGCTGTCATTCACATTGATGAACAAAGTGGAAAGGAAAAATATAAACTTTTAGTTGAAGGTGATAATCTGCGAGCTGTTATGGCTACTCACGGGGTGAAAGGAACAAAAACATCCTCTAACAACACTTATGAGGTAATGTTCAAACGGGTATTGTAGGTTTTTTCCCCATAACATCTTTATTACAAGTGCTTGTTTGTGTTCAGTTGCAGCAGTTGATATCTAATCAAGCCTGGTTTCACTAATAGTTGTCAGAATGCATTAGCACAAGAGAATAATTCAACTGGCAGCACTGTTCACTTCAAAGAAGCTTTTTCTATAAATATTTTTAAAACAGAGAAATGCAAAAGGCTAGTAATGAAAATGGAGTGTTATCTGACATTAGGTGGTATTTGTTCCAGGAATATACTTATTCCAAGCATTTGGTTCTTCATTAATCTAACATAATCTCTTGTGTAGGTAGAGAAGACGCTAGGAATTGAAGCTGCTCGGACAACCATTATCAATGAGATTCAGTATACAATGGTGAACCATGGTATGAGCATTGACAGGAGACATGTTATGTTGCTGTCTGATCTAATGACTTACAAGGTTTGTACTATGCTTTTTCAAAATGTTGCATTGGCCTGTTCATACAAATTAATTTGACCATGTTTGGGAAAGATGGGTGAGCTAGGGAGATGGAAATCAGTTATAGGTTTAAAGAATTGTACGTTGTACTGACCAGATACTGTTGTTTGTATATCAAACAAAACGCTTAATTAATCTGGTTCTTAGGGGTAGGGAGTACAAGGTCTATCTTGACTGAAAACAAGTTCATATAATGAGTAGGGAATTATAATTTCATATTGGAAATAGGAATCCTAAAAATTGTGGTATGAAAATCAACTGGGTAACCATGCATGCAATTTAAGGCTTGCTGTGCAGAAAACCACATGGGGTGTGGTTCATAGCAGCTGCACTGTTTGTAAGAGTCAAAGGATACAGACATTACAAATAGAATCAGATTACGTTTAGAGTATCAACAGTCTTCCAGAACTTGTTAGTAGAAAATTGTATCTGTTCTTTATTGATTGACTTTCTTTCTTTCACATCTGATATGTTTTTTAGATTTGAGTATGCTTAGTGAAGTAAGACTTTCCACTTTGCCTGCCAGAGTGCAAGGGTTTAATTTGAGTAAAATGGATGAAGGAGTTCTGACTTCTCCCAAAACTGGGGCTTTGTTGTACTGAACTGCAGCAGTCCCCAGGGCTGGCTGTGTGGGGGAAAAGGGCATCAGAGTGCAGTGTTTTACACTTTTTAGGCTCCTAGCATGCATTCTTTTGTCTGTGCTTCTGACTTGTGCTTCTGTGCACAGTCTGTTATAATCAGGATGTTTGTTAGAAACAGAGGCAGAAATAAACAAAGTTAGTGTAAAAAGCTAATTACTTTTTTTTCTGGAGAGCAAAAAAATTAAGATTTAACATCTTTTGTAATCTCCTGGCAGCTGAAGTTGGATTTATCGGTAGACAATAGGCAGTAGCTTCAGCATAGTTGTTCTCAGACCCCACTAAAATTTGTAGCTCAGCAACTAGTTTATAGTTTCCCGAGCTGTCATTCACATTGATGAACAAAGTGGAAAGGAAAAATATAAACTTTTAGTTGAAGGTGGTAATCTGCGAGCTGTTATGGCTACTCACAGGGTGAAAGGAACAAAAACATCCTCTAACAACACTTATGAGGTAATGTTCAAACGGGTATTGTAGGTTTTTTCCCCATAACATCTTTATTACAAGTGCTTGTTTGTGTTCAGTTGCAGCAGTTGATATCTAATCAAGACATCCCTTCGGGATGTTTAACTGTGAAGCAGCATATTATGACAATGCTATATTGTAGATAGTAACCTTTTTACTTACTACTTGTTTCATGTGTGTGTTAGAATAAAAACTACATTTCTGTTGTTCGCTTGATTTGCTTCTTTAGCAAACATAACTGACCTCCAGCCACTATTATGATAGTCTCTCTTTGGGTTTTTCCATCAATCAAGGGTGAAGTGCTGGGCATTACTAGGTTTGGATTGGCAAAAATGAAGGAAAGTGTGTTGATGCTAGCTTCTTTTGAAAAGACTGCAGACCATCTCTTTGATGCTGCCTACTTTGGACAGAAGGATTCTGTTTGTGGTAGGTATTGCAAATTCTGCTACAGTTTGTGGTCCTTACCCAGCATCTGTAAACCTCTTCAAAGCATTGGATTTTTGCCCATGTTAAGCTTTCTGTTCAGCTTACATGTCAAAAACTTCAGGCCTGATGCTAATCCATACTTCTTAATCCTAGAGGTTTGGTGAATGTTTCTCTACTTCTAATCTCAATCAGAGATCTTGAAGTCAGTTGGACATTTGTTGTATGTTTCTTAAAGTAGACTTGTGTAATTTGGTTTTACTTCTCACCACATAGCTCAGTGCAATACCAGGAAATTTGTCCTGCTATTGGTAGTTCTGTTTTTTCAATTTTGAAAGTTGTATATCTTCAACACCTAGAGCTTATTAAGGAATCTAGTATTTAGGTTTCGTTTTCATTCCTACTAAGAAGTAGAAAGACATATGTGTCTCAGGTAGCATAGGTGAATATCATACTGTGCATAATGATTGCTTATCTGATGATTGTAACTAGAAATAAACAGAAGCACGAAGTTCTCGTCCTCTTCAGTTAGTTCTGATGTAAATAGATAAAACTTGCGGGGTGGTGATTTTTTTTATTTAGAAGCCTTGTTTATCAGTACTCCGTTCATTAACAGAACAGAGATCCCTGTCCTGAGAAATTTCTTTTTAAATGTATCAGTTTCAGTTTTAAAGTTAGGTTCATTAATATCCATTGAATCATACTCTCACTGAATTAATGAAAGAATCTGATAAAAGTTTAAAAATATATGTATACATGCACACAAGTGCATGCATGCACATGTACATAGAGCCAAACAAAATTCAGATAGACGAGATTTGTCATGCTCTTTGTCTCTTAATTTTGCATTTCCGCCATGTACTCTAATATTTGGAATTGAAATTATTTTTCTTTTTTTAAACTCCTTTGCCCCCATTCATCCCAGATTTCATTCTCCTTTAAGCTACATACATTTTGGAATGATTTGTTAACAAGTCTCTATCTAGTAGGTTAAACAGAGAAAAGTAGTCAAGCAGGTTTCACCCTCTTCAACATCTGTTTATGTAAGGCATACCATCCTGGAGCAGTAACTGCTCATTTGGGGTTTCTGGGTGCTAATGAAGTATAAAAATATGAATGTATTATGTTAAGGTTTACTAGTTTGTATGTATTTGTAGGTGGTCTTAGAAAGTGTAGTCAATTAACAGTGCTTTGTGGACAGTATATTTTCTGAATCGCTGGAATCTGTTAGAAACCTTTGTGTTACTAGTTTGTATTTTAAGAACTCTGCCACTTTCTGGCTGTCCAGCATTCCACGAGAGTGGGATTTTCTTTTTTTTTTTTTTTTTTTTATAATTTGCCCATGATTAAAGCAAAGATCCTATGGGAGACTGATTCCATCCTGGACAGTAAGCAAAATAAAATGTTTTCTCTAAGTCCCTTCTGAGCTGGTAAAACCTTGTTTTGAATAATGTGGAAACCAAAGATCTTTTCATGTTGCCTTCTATATATATGCTTTAGTTCAAATAAGGAAATGAAATGGACAAAACAGAAAATTGTTGTCTGTCTTCCAAAACTGAAGAGATGATACTGGCTTCCTTGTACAAAAAAGTGCTGTGCAGCTGCCTGACCTGGCCATCACTAGTTATCTCTTTGAATTGATATGAAAAGAAACTCTTAACACACTGATGGTTTTGCATCTGCAGAGCAGGAAAAAATTGCAAACATTGCCAAGAAGAATGAGTATGTACCCAAATTGAACTATAGGTGCTGAACTGAATGGCATCTCATGTCAGTGCTTCTCCTGAATGTGTGGGTATAGTTTTAGACCATCTGACCTTTGAATCCCTTTTGTCTTGTAAGATGCATTTTTCCCCCGGAGAAAATGGGGAACAGCTGATTCCTGCTTTACCTACATAAAGACAGGCATTTTCTTGTGAGAACTGCTGGTGCCACATTTCAGTGGGCAGAGTGGGTTGAAACTAGAGCAGAGGAGTACATCCGGTTCCAGCAGCATCCTCTGTAGAAGCAGGATCAGCAAGTGCAAGCCACTGCTTAGAGATATAGTCGATTTACTTTACCTTTCTGTCCCCTTCCCAAAGAGTAGCCAACTGCACTTAAGAATGGTAACTGAGAGCTACAGATCGCTGCTGTGACATTCATTTGTGAGGAGGTGGTCTGGAAGGGAAGTGTCAAAAATGAACTTTGTAATAAGAGCAGTACAACTGGCTTCATCTCTACCTATCTTCACCCAGCTGAAAGTGAGAGCAGCAGTTCACAGCTGTCAGCCAGATGTTTAGACCTGCACTAGATTGTAACTGGTAGCGTTAAAAGACATTGCACTGGAGGAGTCTTGGATGGTCATTAGAGCGGAGTGTGCTCTCCTGGCGCTTCTGCCACCAATGATATCATTATCTTCACCTGTCTGATACGATTGTCTCTGGCCTCTCGTATACATTAGTCTGAGCAAGTACATAACATACATACACTTGGTTGTTATAATGGCATGTTCTGTCTGAGCATTTCCTGCTATATGTGACTGCGGTCAGATGCTGCAAACTATTATTTTGTCCATGAGGCCAAAGGGAGTTGGGGAGGAAGGGCTTCTAATTGTATACATGGAAGTATTGCAAGGGAAGAAGGATTCCCAAATCTAACTGCAGTTTCCATGGTTCAGAGGTTGGCTCAGCTTGAAAGGTTATTGTGCAAAACCAGATAGATTTTATTCTGCTAGGTATTAGAAAGGTGGTTCCTTTATCTGTGTAACCTGCATGCTGTAGAGGCCTAAATAAACAGTAAGCGACTCCTAAGAATTCTATTTTGCACAAGATTTTTAAGTGCATAATGTTGGAAAATATGTAGTAGAAATGCAGCAATGGTCTAAGAGCAAAAATACAGAATCTTCATTAATATACATCTAAATTGCCAATCAAATCTTGCCAGAATTTTAAGCAAATTGATTTGCATCCTTTGTGCATTCGAAGGTACAGCTATTTATTGTTATTTTCTTAAACATTTACTTGAAGGACAACATTCTTACACTGCTGAGAATGTGTGAAAGTGTCATTTGGATCATAACAGTATGCCGAGGAAGAAAAACCACTGGTATCTGATAGATTGCTTTTAATGTGCAATGTTCTTTGGAAAAGTTGTATACATGAGTAGATGTGGAATATAAATGTGTCAGCACATTTCTGTGAAAATGTTATAGCTATCAAAAATAATTGGGACAGACTAAATCTTTAAATTCAAAACATGCACTTTTTGAATTGTGAAAATGCAAAAAAGTGGTATAGCTAAAGTAGCGGTATGCCTCTTTCACTGGGAAGTTACGGGCATGTCAAGGGAACTTGGCCAGATTTGACTGAAGTCTTAGCACTGTGTCAGAGGATGAACATGAAGTAACTTTGCCTTGCATCTTCTGCTCTCGGCACTGAGTGGAATGTGTCTTCTCCAAAAACAAACCTTCTGAGGCTCTTCCATTGTTAGAGAAGGTGTTTAGGTTAGGTTGCATTTTTTCCATCTAGAATTTAAACAACACAAATAACATATTGATCCGATGACCATAAAATTTACTTTATCTAGTGAAGAGACCTTGATCTTTAACGTGTAGGCTTGAAAGAGATTTGATAGGCAATGCATACAGAATGGGCAAATGAAAACAGTTTTGTAAATCCTCACTTGTCAGATGTTCAACATGTTTGGTTTTTTTTGTAGGTGTTTCTGAGTGCATCATCATGGGAATTCCGATGAATATTGGAACAGGACTTTTTAAGCTGTTGCACAAAGCAGATAAAGAATCAACCCCTCCTAGGAGGCCTCTGATATTTGATAATAATGAATTTCATATTCCCATTGTTACGTAGCACTTGGACATAATACAAGATAGCAAAACAAGAAGTAGCAGAAAACATCATTTAAATTAAGAAATGTATATTATCAGTTCTGTATGTCTCAATAACTGTGAATTGGTAAGTGAAATACTATCAAAAAATTGCCCTATTATTTACCACCTGTTGTTACTACAGACCCTGAAAGGAGAGGCTTCTCTGTACCAGAGAGTGGAAATAAAGTGGATTTCAGCTGATAAAATTTTCTTTTTCATGTGCTAGAATTAGATCTTTGTGTTAATGGGTAGAAGTTGTTATTAACTCAGTATTAGACACATCTATTCAGATGTGATCAATAAAACCAAAACTGCAAGAGAGTTCTGTGAGCTTGCACAGAGTGCATTTGGAAATGGCCTCTCAACAGGAGCTGCAGAGGTCAGTCTGTAGCTGTTAAGAACAGAGAGTTCAGAAAGCTAGAACTGAGTGTTTCATTCATTCATACTGAGTTAAACTTCAGGAGTGCTGTTAAAAGTGTTTGAAATATTTGCTCTTTGCTTTTGTTTGTTTAATTGTTTTTCTTTTATCCCAAGTTATCATCCAGTAAATGGTTTTGCTCCCCAGGATTCTGCTTTGGGATGTACCTTCAAGAATCTGCAAATGGTAAAGCTGTTAGTAAATTCTGAGAAGACTGTTACAAGAACATTACAAATTATAAATAGCTTTTAATATTATAGCAGCTGTTACACTGCTGGAATCTGTAATTTACAGCAGTCTTAGTTTTACAAAAGTTTTATAATTGAGCAGGATCATCTGAACAACCTAGTTTTATTTTAATATATAAAGTAGAAATAGAAAGGGAAGCTGTTTTCCTGCATTGCCTTGAAATAATTTGAAAGTATTTTAATCTTTAGCCCACTAGAGTAGTTTTCAGAATGAATATAGATCTTAAATTATTTCAGTGTAGTATGTTTAAATTTACTCTGGTGCTATGGAGGGAAGGTATCTTAGTGTTTCCTTCTCAGCATTGTTTGGATATTCAGTGTGCTCATAACACAGGTCAAGGTTGGAGAGAAACAAAGTAGAGGCAAAAAAGCTAAAGGTGCGCACTCATGAAGTAAAAGCAGGCCGCTGAATGATCTCGCATTTGAAAATGAACGAGTTTGAGCTGCAGTTTGTCTTCATGTGGCAACCAAAAGAAAAAGTGTAAGGCTACATTCAGAGGATGTAAGTCTAAAGGTGCCACTGTTTATTTTTTAAATCATTCTCCATGCAGAGAAGACCTGATGTGAAATTCAACATAGCTATTCTCAAATTATTTTGTGTTTTCAATGTGATACTAAGATACACTTCTGCCTAGATTTTGGCAGGTAAAGATTGAGAATGTAACACATTTAGTATCTGCTCTAAAAGCCATATCTATTTTGCTATCTCCCTTTAACAACAGAAATTTCAGAATAAACGTGAATTTTCTTCGTGATCTCAGTGAGATTGCCACTTTCTGTTTTGTCTGTATAGAAGTCTAGCTCTGTTGCTTTTTAACTATGTCAGTGTAAGACAGGTAGGGGCCAAATGGAGAGAAAGCCCCTTAACTTTTCCTGTGGATAAGAACTTCATTTTACCATGGGAAATTCTAGTGAAAGCGCTTGGTATTTTTGTGAATAAAGATTCTTCTGAAGGTGTAAATGGGTGGAGTTGGTATTGGAATGAATAACCACCTCTTTTTTCTTTGTCTCTTTTTTTTTTTTTTTTTGTAAATATAGTGAAATGTGGCTATTTAAATGCTGGGTTTACTCTTTTGTATGTGTAAAAAGTATTCAGTAAATTACATCTGTTATCATTGTCTTTAATATGACAATAAAAAGAGGCAGAGATAAAGAAAATGTAAACCTTGTGTTTGCTTATTGATGCATTATATTTGTGCGTAGTAACTTTATGGTTGACCTAACCTCCATCTCCATCATTTGCGTAGTTAAGACATTTGAGAATTACTGAGCTTAAATCTCAGGTATTTACAACCTAAATGAATATGTAATATAAAGCCTATCTTGCTTAAGGTAAATATAAACACATCTTGCCCTCTGAGCAGGCTATTAAGTTCATAAGTATTTCAGCCAAAAATAGATTGTTTACAAGAAATCTGGATTAGTAATTATTGTTTGGGCTTTCTGTACAGTCAGTAAATGAATTAGCTGTTGGATTTCGCTCATAAGCAGCTTTTTTTAAGGGTTACTGTTAACAGTCGAAGATACAGAACTTTGGGGTATTTCCTAAAATTTACATTTTAATTTACATTTTCAAGAATTTTTTTCTGAAAAATTACTAGATGACAGTAGAAGCCCTAGAACAGAACATCCCAGACAGCCAACGTGTCTTTACATGGAAAAGCAGCACTGATTCATTTATGATGTCTCAGAATTGTTTGTGTACTGCAGTACACAAACTTTACTACAGTAAAAACATTTGTGAAAGTAATGCTAAAATCTCTAGTAATTAGGTTATGGGAACAATTAGGTACTATCATTCAGATTTGATCACCAGATGCCCTTAAAATTTTAAACCGTCTGGCTCCTGTAGAACATAGGCATTGAACTTAGAATAGTAGGGCTGCTGAAGAATCTCAAGTATGAGCTGCATAGCCAATGGTGCAGCAGGCAGGCAGCAAGGCCAGCTGCATGTGGGAGGCCTGAGATGGGAACCCTGATTCATTTTGGTACTGCTGGCAGCACATTTTTAAGGAAGCAAGAATTGGCTACCAAAATTCATTAAGTTAATTATGAATATCCATATCCTGATTTCTAATTTTATCCATATCTTTCATTTGTTTTAAAACAAATGTAAACTTTTGCTTAATTGTCAGGCTTAGAAACTCCTCAGTAAGTCATTATTTATAAACTGATCCTTGATTTTTTTTTTTTCTTGAGTCTACTGAAAATACTGTGTGACTTGCACTCAAACTTGAAAACAGCTTTTTGTCTTGATCTCAAGTAAATGGCAAAGCAGATACGTTGTTCAATTGTATTCTTTGAAGATTAGGAGTTCTGATTTTATGTGTAGTGGGTCAAAGAAAACCCCTTCCATCTCCACTTTTCTGTCTAACAATAGGAGTAGCTGAATAATTACTTCTAAAAATACATCAGTAGATACTTGGAGATGGAGGGATCTTCTGTATGTCTCTCTTTGCCCTAAAAACAAACAAATGAAACCCCACCTTTGGTCCCTCTGATTGGAACACAGAAAATGACCTGCTAGTCTGGTGACAACTCAGATGGAGAAGCCTGGAGGACTGGCAGTAGGTAGAAGGCTGCAGTTAACTGCTGAAGTGCGCTGTTCGTACCAAGGGTTCGGCTGAGCTCGACGGTGAGGGCAGCGTCTCTTCAGCGATGGGAACAGAGCAGAACCTGAGCAGAGGTGTAAGCGAAGGGGGAGAGGACAAAGAAGTCGTCAAATGGAGAAGCTAAGCAAAGTTCTGCTTCCTGAGATGGTTGCAGGAGGGTTAGGTGTTTGCTGTGCAGTGCGTTTCTGTGACGGCTGCGTGGAGGGCAAGATGCAGCTAAGAACATTCAGGAAAGAGAAGCACGTGTCCAGGGGCCGCAGCCATCTGCTGTGGAGCTGGGCAGGGCTGTCTGCGTAGGGTGTGCGGCAGCTGCTGCTGGTGGTCGAAGTTAAGCTGGAATGCTTTTGCAAGCCTGTATAGTATTGCTCTACAATGTATATAGCCTACATAATTTTGACAGTAGATACAGCCTTGATGGGATTATAATTTTTGCAGATGAGGTTTACACTAATTAGCAATCTGTGACTGCTTCACCCATATCCTCTGACAAATTATTCTCTCCCCACAGCATTTCTATTTAATGGGAAGAGTACTTATGGTGGAAGAAGTATGCAGGCAAAAATTGTTAAAATTAATTAGTAAACCAATCAGCAGAGAGCAATTTTGTTCTTTTTATGAAGTGCCTTTTCAAAAAAAAGTAATAAAGTACTTTCTTAGTATGTTTATCAGGAAACTACTTTACATGTCTCTTATCTGTAGAGAGATAAGAAAACAGAAGCATGTGCTATATAGGTTTCCTGTCATGAATATGGGAAGCTGGGAATAAATCTAGAACTGTGCTGCTTTGGTCCACAGCTTGAAGAACTTTAGTATGGAGGGCAGTTCATTTTTCTGCTTTATCTACGCTTAAAAAAAAAAAAAAAAAGGAAAGCAAATTAATGCTGTATTTTATAAACTAACTACAAGTAGAATAAAATTTGGTTCCTCCAGGACAAATACTCCTTGATGTCTGACCACTTATACTGAAACAGTGATAAGCTGAAGGAACCACTGCAACAGGTAATTTCTCAATTTTGTATCACTGTACTTGCAAACAGGAATGTCTTTAGAAACCCATAGCAAGCAGGATAAAGATTTTCATAGCATCTGCATATTTGCCTAAATTCTGTGGATTAACTGATTAAAGTTGTATCTTCAAAACGGTTAGCTAAAGCTCTGTATTGAGACCTAGAAAAGACTGTCAGTAAATAAATATGTGGAAAAAACATAAGAAAATAAGAAAAATTGGCTTGTGTTTTTTATATTGTCTAAGAACAGAAAAACTAAAAGGGATCAAATTAGAAAAATGTGTTAATATTTTAATGCACAAATACTTGGCAGGTTATTGATATAAATGCATAACAAATTTATCTTGAGAAATAAATACCAAAATCTCACAGGACAATCTGAAAGACTGAAATAAAACAAACCAGTCCTACTACTCTTATATGTCAGTGCTTGTAAAAATGAATTAAGTTTTCCTGTAACTGATAAAATGAAAATTTTAAAACATTCCTTCTAATGAAATTAGATCATATCATCATCTTCCACTAGAGAGCAGCGTTTTGTTTCAGGAAGAGATGTGTTTGGGTAGCAATTCTTTATTTTTCTATTAATTTTTTTTTTTTTTTAATATCAGGGCTGAAATACAACTGTGAGAAGGAAGGTTACCTGTTAAAATCGTATACATGAGGAAGGAAATTAAGGGAATTCTTTTTCTTAAGAAGGAGAAAACAGAGTCCAGGCATGCTTTTTCAGGAATTAGTAAAGACTTGCTTATCTTTTGCCCCATCTGGCTTAAAAAAACCCAACCAACGAACCGAAGTAGCACTTAAGTAGAAGGCTGTAGTCATTTCCAAAGGAACATGGTGAGTTGCTCCCGGCAAGTGGGAGAACAGTGTATTTGTACTGTGAAAGGGGACGTGTCTTTTGTCGCAGCATTTTCCATGCAGCAGTGATTGTTACAATCTGCGTTCATTCTCTATAGTGAGTACTTAAATATAGCTCCAAGAGCTTCTCTGAAGCGTGAAGTTCTGGCAGCTCACTGGGTAGCATCACGCATTCTTCAGCTGCTGCAGAACCCCAAAGCAAGGCTGTATTAAAAACACTTGAAGGTGATGCTGAGAGATGCAAGAGACCAATGTTTAAGACTGAAAATAATATGAAACAGGTGGTCTTCTCTGTGTACAGACAGCTGAAAACAGCAAGATTTATGAAAGATGACTTTCGCTTTAATCTCCAAAAGCTACAGGGATGCCTGTAGCGTTGTTAGTTCCTATCATATGTGTAACTCAATACACAGCGGTCTTTTGAGCAAGAACTTGGTATTGACTGGCTGTGCTTAGGGACTGTGTGGGCCATGAGCTTCTTTGAATACAGTGTTGTCTTAACCACGACAGTTTCATCTAGTTACATGTAAAGCCAGTGTGTGCATCAGATGGTAAAAGGTGTTTCTTAAAGCTACGAGTCTGTCTTGTGAGTCCAAGCCTGCAAGATCAGGAATAATTGCATGTTCCTTTTGGAAGCAATGATGGTAGGTGTGAGTGATGTTGCACAGGAATATGGTGGTTTCTGCAGGTGTGGAGGATAGAGGGAAGAAAGCTGAAAAGACAGGGAATGCGAAGATAAGCAAGGGGATATGGAAGCAGAGTAGAGTGGAATTTCATATCTGTCGGGGCGGGGGGGGGAACAGAAAGGTGCCAGCTGCGTAAAGTGACACACAGATAGTCATAATCTCTACAAGGAGTCCCACTGAAGTGATGGAAATAGCTGGAAAAAGGATGTGTATTCCTGAGAACTAAGATTTTGTCATTTGTAGTGGAGATTACTGTCACTGGCTGTGACAACTGATAGTTAAATCACCATTTGTTCATTAGATGACTATTAATAATGAGTAATAACTCTGAATTATTTCCTTCAGTTATTATATCTGTTTATAATACTCTTTCAACCAACTGTACACAATTACAGCTCCTTAGCTACAGTGATACGCTACAGCTGAGTGCAAAAACTGCTGTGCGTGTTAGGTTCTGGTACAGTCCATGTAGAAGATCATATTTATAATTGGGGGGCAAATAGGAATCTGTCTTTTAGTGTTGATACCTGCAGTTAGATCAGAAGCATTCCTGGAAAATCCTTATCTGAAGAGATTTTAATAATACAGAAGTCCTGCTACTGGGCCAAGATACAGAAATTGCATCAATTAAATTCCTAGTTTTGTGTCTCCTACTAGAAGAGAGGCTATAACATCGATGAAGATCAGATGGATAATTCACTAAAGTTTGGAAAAGAAAGCTGTTCTATATGGACTTTTGTTGTTGTTAAAACAAGAAGAGTATTTGCAATGCATGTCTGCCATCATAGTGCGATGATCTTGTTGATTTCGAAGTCAGCTAGTACAGAGGGCTTTTAGTCCATGGATAAAGGAGGACATGCAGGTGCCTCTGTGACTGTGGCTTTCATGGTCCATGGAAAGCTGGGGCACCCCACAGGATTTCCTACCAAGTTCTTTTCTCGTCCATGATGGCTATGTTTTGTCAGTTAGAGACATCGTTGACCAGAAATGAAGCTGTAATGACAGCGGCAGGCGTTTTACTCTCCTTTTTGTGAAAGTGGGTGTTGGTTGGCTAATCTTTCAATATGTATGGCAATTTTATCTGCATGCACCCCTTTGAAATGTTAAATCGTGCAGATTTTTAAAAGCAAAATAAAGAAAATTAATTGCCAAGGAATGCAAAAGCAATAGTGAGACTGTGCCAGAGTCTCACTTTAGGAGTCCCAGAAAAATACCAGAATTAGGTGTGAGACAAAAATTATTTGACTTGATTTGTTCTTTAGGGTTTTGTTGGTTTCTGAGAAGAATTGGTGAGCAGTGTGGTGTGATTCATCCCGTTTTGTAATCCTGTGATACTATTTTCTCTTCTGTTACTTCATACAGGAGTTGCTTCTTGAAGTCCCCTTTTCTACAGAATGAAATCCTTCAGCCTGAGCAATATACAGTCACAGATAGGGGATTGTTTGTCTCAGGCTGATTCATAGCATCTCTGTTGTAAACCGCTGATTGCCTTTTGAGTGACGAGAACGGCCTTGGCCGTATCAAGATGCAGGCTTGACGCACCAGCGGCGACACTGTGTGACTCGTTGCCGAAGGGCGCAGTGGGTAGGGGGTCTCTCTCATGCACACGCTGGAAGGAAGGACACGCCTCACTCCCCACTCTACCCTGCCCCCTGCACTTTTCCAATGCAGTGATGCTAAAATGTTTGCTGTGTGTGTAGGTACCCGGACAAGCCCGCGCAACAGCTCATTCCCTTTCCCATATGCCATTATTCCAGATTTTCAGCTCGCGCAGATATTTTCCAGTTACATCAGAGGCTTCCTTTAAACTTCCATTTTTAAGAAGATACTTAGTTCTTCTGACTTATGCCACTGCCACTGTGCATTTTCTAGTTCCCCTTTACATCTCTTTCTTTCTCCTTCTCCTTGTTTCTCACACGGATTCCTCCCTTCTGGGCCCATAGTGACTGTCACTGCTGGTGACATCGCTTCCCCGCAGCAGTGCTATGTCAACCATACTGTGCCACTGGCTGGCTTCAACTCAGCCATGCAAGGTTACTGTGAACCTTTGCCTGGAGGAAAATTAAACCACTCAAGGAAAAAACATCTCCTCAGCACATCTGGATGTGGAAATTTACTGCCATCGAAATTACAATTATGGTCAAATAACTTCTGAAAAAAATGACCTTATTATATAAGAGAATGTATTCATACTCTAAACTGAAATGAAGGGCATCCTGCTTCATGTGACTCTGTCAGCACTGAGAACTGTTTTCAGCTGTTTAATTCTCCACTTACTTTTCTCTTTAGCCTGTTTCTGGTCCTTCCCACTTACCTGATGCCAATGTTGTTTCCCTTGCTTGTGTTTGTGTGTATTCTGTTGAGAATAAAAATAAGGAGAAGCGATGATCAGCACAGCAGCTTGGTAAGTGGTTGGCACATGTAGAATCAGTTAACTGTTGCTGCTGCACTCTTGTATGACCTGGGGAAATCTTTAGGCTCTCTGTAGTTTAGATTCAGTCTATTGAAGACTATTAAATGATAATAGTCTCTCCTTAGCAACATGGTTGTGAGAGGAGATGATAGAATCATCAAGGTGGTGAAGGGAATGTGCTTGTGAAAACTTACATGCTGTACAGAAGACTTAGTAAATGGCATGTACTTGTCTTCCTAGGTTTTTATTGCAAGGATGTGTGGATTAAATAATGTGATTAGCATCTGCTGTGTATAGTTCTTTTTATTCTTTCATCTTCCAAAGAAAGCGGAAAAAGGCTAGAGGTTGCTGCTCTTGAAGTCAGCTGCAAGACAGACACTGACTTCAGCAGGAAAAGGAGAGGGCAAAGCAGTGAAGTTCTTTGCTGCCATTAATATTCTTGGAGGGGGATGGTGGCAGCTCTGAAAATGAGTTAAGGGAAAAAAAATTCCAACAGTACAAATAGGCCATGGTAAAAAGGATCATATTTGGCTTGCCTTGCTGATGAAGTATATTTATCCTTCATGGAATATCCCTAACAGATTTGGAGGCTTTTTATTTCAGTTATTCTTTTGCACAGTATTTTTATTACCAAATTGGGGCTTAATCCAAGTCCCCTGGAAACCAATTAGAGAACTCTAACTCGGCAGAACTAGATGAGCTTTGATATATGCGTTATATTAAATATTTCTATCCATCAAACTCCCACCAGTTAATGCATCTTCATGAGTTTCATACAGTTGCACAATGCTTCTCTAAACATCATTGCTGCAGACTTGATCCAGAAAGAATCATTTTAACCTAAATCCTTTTTAAGGCTCCCATGCTGCTCAGGACTTTGTCTCAGATGTTTCTGCTTATTCTGGGCCATGCTGTGTATGTTCTTTTCCATTTAGTGTCGACGTGGGGTTTTTCTGTTTGTTTTGGGAGTTGTTTTTTTGTTTGTTCAATTCTGACAAATCTTGGCATTTATAATAATTTAAGTTCCAAATTACTTTTATGGCATTTCTTTTTAAAAAATACTAGTCAACTTGAACTGTTGAATGTTTAATTTTTACATTTGTGTTATGAGGGGAAAAAAATACAGATGTGTTGAATATTTGTAGCTGAGTTTAAACTGGATGACCAAATCTTGTGGAAGCTGGTAATGCAGCTGCTACTGTGCCAAGCTGAGACATTATTTCATTTTGGAAGTCTCCGATGGCTTTCCCATCCCTGCCAAAGCATGTAGACTGCCGCAGAGACTGTATTCCTTTTGCCTTCTGAATTAGAGTGTAACTTAGGAGTTGCTTCATTTCATGTTAGTTACTATTTTCAGAACTGATTTTAGTTAAGTCTAGTATTTTTGTCATATTAAACACTTCTCAGTCTTTAGCTGCATCTTGGCCCGTAGTCCGCTTTGCCTGAGCAAATTGACTATAGGAAGTTGTACAAGGGTTTCTCTTTGACTTTATTCTCGCTCTAATCCCAGTCTTGTGTTTACCTCCTACAAAAATAATTTCCCCCTCCTGCCCAAGGAATATCCTGCAATGTTAAAAGTAAAAATTTCTTCTCAAATCAGAAGCATATGGAATTTATGCAGTATTTATGTAAACAGAAACCAATGTGTCACAGTCAAATAGCAGTTAAAGTCTTAGCTACGGGTATGACACACAGGATCTGCTTAAAGACCAGCATATTTTTCAACCTCCTGACTGTCTACATTTGTCTGGTTTTCACAAAGACTTGTAAAACTGCACAATTAATGAAAGTACACTAGAAATGCTTCTCTTGTATCATAAAACAGATTAATTCAGAATGCTAGAGCATTTCATTATGAAGCAATAATAATCTTCTCCATCTGGATGCTCCCCACAATCCTGCTCATCTGCTTCCAGGCATGATAAGCTTTTGGAGTCCAACCAAATCTAAGTATTGGTCTATTCTCATATGCAGATCTGCCGGGTGCTATTTTTTTCAGGAGCTAGGCTGCCACTTCTGTTTCCCCTTTAGCTTAAGCATTGAAAAACAGATGAGCTGTGGGATTAGCTTTTCAGGCGTGTGTGAAAAGACAGGTGTTGCACAGTTTCTAGAGAAACACAGAACCAGTTGCATGCATACCTGTCTCCATTTCCTCAGGGAGCTCTTTGGGCTTGGACTACAGATATCTGGACTGCCCTGGAGCTTTCAAGGATTATTGGCTTCTATTTAGGATCAGGACCCTCTTTCTTCAGGTCCAGCGGTCCTGCAATTAGAGCGCTGCCCCATGCTCACCATCTGTAAAAGTGTGCGGTTTTGTGTGTCTCAGGCAGTGTTTCCTGTGGCCCTGCAAGCATTCTGCCCCCCAGTCTTTCTAAAGCTCTGCTTTGACGTTTCTGCCTGCTGGCACGATGAGATGGTTTTTTGCTCTTTCTGTACCCATCGGGCTCATGTCTGACAGGAATGATATTCTGTCAAAACAACTTCCCTTTCTCTCTGGCTGCGTTTTTTTTTTTTTTTTTAACATACTACATTTTCTAATGGTAGAATAAAATGTGTATGTTTTGGTAGATAATGAGCAAGGCATCTGAACCAAAGCCCTTTAAAATCAATGGGAGGGTCACTGTTATCTGCAAAGAGCCTTGGATTAAGCCCTAGGTGCTTTCATTGACTTGGAGACCCTCAAAAACTTAGCTTTTAACTGAGATGTATTCAACTCTTAAACCCTTGCATGGCAGTGAGCAGGGACACTACTTGTTATTAAAAGTACATACATAATTCTTAGCAGATCTGAGGCTTGAAGTATGAAATGTAACACAAGAAAATATCTTTCCTCCTTCAAGAGCCTTCAGATTCAAATCCAATTTGAAAATGCTCGTTGCTGACAGGAAAACAATGAAGATGGTGAAACCGTGCCGAGGTTTACTCTGGAGTCCTTATTATTACATTTGTCTACCTCCTTCAACTGCAGTTTGGGTTTTCTTCTTCCAAATTCCCAGCTTGTGCATGGCTTGTTTATAGAAATTACCCAGAGATGCTTAGGGCACCCATTTGCTTTTATGTCCCCATTAGTGCTAAAAGAGGTAAAAGCAAATGATTGGTATAAATAGCCTCTCTTGGCTTGACTTGAAAACTGACCTAGAAACTAAACCAATAACAAACTGCAAGCAACAGCTTTTAAAGAGGCTGTTTAACGTCTGCTTGCCTATAGAAGTTAACCACATCACAAGTCAGCCCAGTCTCCCAAAGAAAATTAAATCGCCCCCCAGTTCTGTTCTAAACAGACGGGTACTTGGGATCTGCTTGCAGGGTGCCTTCCCTACGAAAGCTGAAATTCATACAGCCCTGGAGGATCACCACTAATGTGCCTCTGCAGTATTGCTGGTTTTCTTTTGCTGCCTGTTTCTGGAAGCAGTTGTCTGAGAAACAGAATTGTGTGTATTCACAGCTCCAGGAGGAGCAAATTTACCGACCCTTTTCTTCTCACCCCCCCCAAACAAACACACACACCCCCTTCCTGCCAGGTATTCTGCCCTAGAGGAAGGCCTTTTCTTCCTCTTTTAACAGGCAAATGTTTAGTTCCTTAAGTAAAACAATTTTTTGTTTTTAATTTGCTTTTTCAACAGCCCTGGGAAATTTAAAACCTTCAGCAGTCAGGGTGTTTTCTTTCTATTGAAGCTAACTGAAATAACTGTCTGATCTTCTTCATTTTAATTGGAATTACCAGTTCAGCCCCATGCCCAGAGTGGGAATGGGCTGAAATAATTACTATCTGAAAACTGCCTAGTGCAGTGCAAGATGAAATGACTGATAGTTTGTAAGGCTACAGAAAAAAAAAGCAATGTAATCCTCTGGTCTGCTTGCCTTCATACTGTATGTCATAGGAGCTCACTTAAGAAAGAGCTAAACCATTTCCTGGAGTTCACGGTTACACATTTTTAGGAAGATAAATGATCCTTGTGCTTCTGTGAGAGTCCGACAGCAGCTCCCTCAGTCTGCAGCTTCACCAGGAGCACTGAGGACCTCAGGATTTACGGACATAGCCCATTCCTGGAGACAACAATGCCAGATGAAATACTTTGCCTGGGCAGTGCCCAAACTGCTCACATTATGTTCGGGGTTTTTTTCCTTTTTATGGATAAATGAGATCTTTTGATCTGCTGGCCTATTAGACCAGCACCTTCCTATCCTGAAAACGCTAATTAATTGTCTATCAGTTACATCAATCTGAAAAAATAAGTTTTTGTTGAGAACTGCTTAGCGGCTAGTGTTTCATATAACATCTATTACAAAATCTCTATGGTGTTTACTTTGTATCTAGATAGCTCTAATCTTAACTTGATGATCACTTGTTTTTTCATATACCCGCCTTGGTGACTGTATAATCTTCCTTCCCAGGATCCACACAGTGTTGTCAGTTTCCATTAACTTACTGTAAATATCTCAATATTTTTCTCTAAATCCTTTGTTGCTTGAATTGTATGATTCAGTGAGAAGCTTAGCTTTCATTCAAAACCGTTTCTATCATACATGGCTGCCAATGAAGCTTGAAGACCTGTATGCTAAGGGCTCCAAAACCACAAAGCAAGTAAAATGTCTCCCATGTATTTAAAAATAATAGAAAAAACTCCTAACCCTAATGAAAATCCTCTACTTTTGACCATTAGAATTTCTGACTGGTTCAGATCAATGATATTGAGGAGGGGATTTACCAGTAAAACTACAGCAGCAGAGCTGCTGCTGTGACTTGGGCAGCAGTAAGCAGGTAGGTGCAGAGAAGGAGGAAGTATTTGAGAAGGAGCGACAGGTATTTTTTACACAGAAGACTATTCTGCTGTTAAAAGTCCTATTAAAGTGAGTATAAGAAATCTGTTTTAAAGCCCAGATGTTTCTAAAGGGTGCCTTATCAGAAAATATCAAGCTAAAATAATACAACAGTGTCACTCAGTACGTGGATGACCAATGGAGAATATAAATCTCATCACCTAACAGCTTTCAGAAGCAAGGATTTTGCGGGACGGAATAGTCGCTGGGTACAGTCCCTGCCATTGCAGGTGCAATGTTTTATACTATCTTATTGAAATCCATCTTGAAAGCAGGTAGGCTTTTCTTTTGTCTTTCTCTACTTTCTTTTTCTCTTCTTCCTCTTTCCTCTGCTCTCCTCTTTCCCTTTCCCGCTTGATTGTCATGGTGCTCAGAGTCTTCTTGGTTTCAGTCTAAAGTTCTCTGATCTGTATGGAAGATAGACGTTTACAGTGAGAACTACGTGCTGGATTACATGAATTTGAATCTTTTCATAGTTTCTAATGTGAATGTATGACACAACATTGTATTTTCAGGAAATGTGCGTGATGATTATTGCACAATAAAAAAGGTGTACTGGCAATTATGGGAACAAAACTTTCTTGTATTGAAGGTTAAATCCTGCTCTTGCTGCTCTTGATTCTGATCTTAACATTTTCAAAAGCTTGCATGTTTGCTTTTTTTATATATACTGTAGTTAATATTGTGGAATTTTCTGGGATTTCATATACTGCACAGAGTTATATGGACTTATAACAAAAACAGTCTTCAGCTGCAGGACTGTGGCTTGCTGAAACCTAATCCTTCTGCTGAGGATGATCCTGTCCTCCCAACAGAAAATTCTGCAATACAAGGACTTAAAAGTACTTCGCTGCCCCCATCTTAAATCTTCGGGGGGGTGCGTGGGTGGGTAGGGGGGCATTCAGAGGCAGATATACCAAGCAGATACCCAACTTGGTTTTTCAAATTCCAATTTCTGCTTTTGAAAATCATTCCCAAGGTCCAATACCTTCTTAAGCCTTGCATGTTTTATCTGTATTTCAAAGACTTCATTTCTGCATGGCAACAATAGTGCTTCTCTTTTTCTTTCTGAAAAGAAGATAAAAAATTGAATAAAAATAAGCCTCCATGTCCCCATCTTGCCCTCCCAAATATTTCTCAGACTTCATAGGCATAGGTATTGCTAGCCTAATGTGATTTCTCAGAAACTCAATGTTTTTTTCTAATGCCCAGAGCATATATCCTCAGTAGCCTAGTTTCCAAATCTCAAAAAAAAAAAAAGGATTTGGAAAGCTTTTCCAAAGCTTAGAAAAATCTACTGATCTTCTTTTTCTGTTAATTTGTCAAGTTGTGGTTTGAATCCAATTTTACACAAGCACCCATGACATCCTGTGTCAGAGCTGCATATTTAATTACATTTTTTTAAATCATTCCTTTTATTTGGTTTAAACAAACAAACAGAAAACCTGCCTTCCTTTTGGTATTCTGATAAACACCTGGTTGATTCTTGCATAGTGTGTGCAAGTCATAGACTTTAATTCATTTCAGGGATCTGTCTTTGATTAACCTAGATTTTAGTTCTGAAAATTTATTCCACAGATATATTCTTTTTCTGAATACTTGGCAGGGGAACCAAAGGGGTTTGCCCATTTTTTATTTTTTATTTTGGAGGGAGGAAGGAATTAATTGAAAATTGGTCTTGCTGCTTGTTTTGGCAGTAGGGTTGTAGATTCTGGGGTACTGTGACTATCTGAATTTTGGTCATTTCATAAACTTCTGGCATAATAAATTTGCATACGTTTCATAGTTCGAGTCTTCAGAGATGACCTATATGCCAAAGTCTTATGAAGACTTTCCCTACACTTGCTCAGGAAGGTCTATACTGAGTCAAGCAATTGAGGTAACAGCAAAGTCCTTCTCTTACACAGGCAATTGCCTGTCAGCTGGACCCATGAAAGAAATTTATCTGTGCAGTGAGAAATTTATCTCAGTTTACCTGAGAGCAAAGACAACTTGCTATTTGCAAGAAAAATGGAGTGTAAGAGACTCAGATATGGCAAAAAGATAGAAACTGCATTGCCAGAAAGAAAGAAACCTGATATGACAGGGATTTACCTGCTACCTGGCAATGTCTGAACAACAGCAATGGGAGATGTGGATCTGCAAGCAAATGGCAAGGCAGGCATTGCAGGATGAGAAGATGGATATTTTATTTGGAAGAGAAGGCAAAGGACTAAGACACGCATTTGGGAAAGGCAGGAGTAAATGGAGTCTAGAGCAAACACTTGCCAAGGCACATCTCCCTCTAGACTTTGGAATGGCACTCAAGATACCTGAGTTAGCCCTGCCTGAACCATGCCATTCCTGGGTTACTGCAACCTGTGGTGAAGAACACGTATCAGAGTGCTGAAGCAGGCAGAGGATGAAAACCAAGATCGTTCTTCATTATTTCAAGTAGTGGAGGACTGCTGCATAGATCTAAAGTACGGCTCTTACCATAATGTCCCCTAATGAAATTTGGTGGTTTGTTTCCTTTTCTTCACAGAAAACTATATAAGCACACACACAATAAAACAATATTGTTGAAGGACTGCTGAGATTAGAAAGTCTTAAAAACTAGGAAATACTTGAATAATTTGTGCAAGCTGTGTTCAGGCTTCTTGTGCATTTGCCTTATGAAAGCTTTCAATTGCACGACTAGTTGCCCTACGTTCTGTTGGAGGCACAGAAGGGAACTGCTTTGGCGCCAGCCGAGAGCCGTGTCTGCTTCAGCTGTGCGCTAGGTGACACGAGGCAGGTTTCACTTCTTACCGGTAGTTTTTCACTCTGTTCTATTTCAACTTCATTTTGCTGAGTTGAAGACAACAATTAATGCATACCGGTGTTAACCAGTATTTCTGGAATGTACGGTCACTTTACTGGCTAAACTTTGCCCAACTTATTGGAGAGAAATAGGCAGATTTTCTGATAAATTTAAATAGTCTAGAAAGAACAAAGTTTGCAGTAATTTACAACATTAGTCATTAGCCAACAAAGCTCATCTCTGTGCATTTCATTTAGTAAAGAAAGTTGCTAAGAAAACCAGGGATGCAAAATTAGAAGAAACAAATCTACAAGAACGTAAATAAGTAACAATGGATCAAATGTGAAAACACTTGTTTCAAAATCATGCCATACTGTCAAGTATTGTTTTAAATAATGACTTTTAAGGTTGGGAAAAATCCCTAAGTCCCTTTATTCTTTACCTGCTTCCACTAATAGCAGTAGAATGCACACCATGATTATGCATGTCACCCAAGGCTGTTTTCACACCAGAGACATCATCATCATCTGTTCAACTACATAATGTTGATTTGAAACCCGTTTCAGCACCTGAATTCTCCAAATGGGTGTGTTAACAGAAAATTTTAGGGAACAATTGCTTCCCCTTGTTCCTCACGGAGTCCAGCTCTCAGAGCACTAAATAAAGCATACAAGTATTCGGACAGGAGACTTTCAGATAATTTCAGTTGCTACTAGATGTAGCAGGGTTAACACAAATACCGGTAGTGCTTTTTCTGTGTCATTACAGCCACCATTATTTTTGCAGGAAATCAGAAACATGCCTACGAGTCTTTCACGTAAAATGTGAAGTTAAGATTATAATTGCTCGTGGTCATTAGGCAGCCTGTTCCCCTAGCCGTTTGCAAATTAAGGTACCGTTCGGTACAAGCAGATTGTTAACCTTCAGACAGAAAAGTTGTTATTCTCCTTTTTATTTGCTAAACAATTACATCCTGCAGTCGCTGCCGAGTACAGACAGGCCGGTACTCGGTCGGTAAATTACCTGGTCTCTGGTTATTCATGAAACGCCAAAGAAACTACATTTGGGGGGAAGATGAGCCAGCATCTCGTGGATCTTTGGTTTGAAAACTCTTATTTTTTGTAAATTCTAACGGACAAAGCCCCCAACGGCCTGGTACTACTCTGATGTTTTGCTTTTGCCGGTTTAGGAGGAAAGAAATCTTGACGTTTGAAGCTGCCGCCCGGCGCAGACCCCGGCCCCCGCCGCCGTACCGCCAGCACCATCAACAGGCGCCCGCTCCCGCCCTCCAGGAGAGGGCCCCAGCCCGGCCCGGCCCGGCCCGGCCCGCTGGGCTCCGGGGGGAAGAGAGCCTTGGAGTTTGTACGTGCCTTCCTCCATTTCTGGGTTTCCTATCCAAATC
>JANHGO010000012.1:33591748-33619521 GCA_024606505.1 Aquila spilogaster | reverse complement strand
AGATGGTTTAGCAAAATGTAAAGTTGAGGTGGTTTGCAGATTTTTGCCGTATACAGCATAACTGTTGCTTGTTTGACCGGGGACGGCGGTGGCGGAGCGGCGGGGCCGGGGGACGGCGGCGGCGGTGCGCGGCCCCGGCGGGCGAAGTTTGGCCGGCGGCGGCCTGCCGCGGCCATGGAGCCGAAGCACAAGGAGCTGCTCGCCCAGTGCCGCCAGAGCCTGGCGCAGGCCATGACCGAGGTGGACAAGGTGGTGGAGCTGCTGGAGGCCGCCGGCGCCCTCGGCCCCCGCGACCTGCGCGACCTGGAGGCGGCGGGCGGCGGGAAGGCCGAGCTGCTCATCGCCCTGCTGCTGGCCAAGGAGCGGGACCACTTCCAGGACCTGCGGGTAGCCCTGGAGAAGACGCAGCCCCACCTGCTCTCCATCCTCTACCTGAACGGCGTAGCGGGGGCGCCGGCGGCGGCCGAGACGGCCGGTGAGTGGGGCCGGGGGCCCGGCGGGGCCCGGGGAAGGTGCGCAGGAGGAGGAGGAGGAGGAGGAGGGCAGCGGCTGCTCCCGCCCACCCCCGCTGGGGCAGGGGAGCCGCTGGGCTGCGCGGGACCCTCGGGTCCCCCCCTCCCGCAGGCGGGAAGGGAGCGGGGCGGCAGCGGGCGGGGGTCCTGCTTTTCCGGTGGGTGGGTGGAAAAGTCCCGTGTTTCCACTCGGGCGCTCGATTCTTGTTCTGCGCTCCCGACCCTTTTCCTTTTTCTTCTGGCGGGCGCGCCGGGCGGTACCGCTCCCCGAGAGGTGCCGCGGATGCTGTGCGGTGCCTGTAGGAGAAGCCACCCCAGCCTGGGTGTTGCTGCTGCTCCCATCCCCTGAAGCCGGGTGCCGGCTGGGGGCTCGGGAAAACCGTACCCGCAGGGGTTTTCCTCCCCCGAGCTCCTCTGGGGCCGCCGGTGGTGTTAGACAGTCGCTTCTTGACCGGGCAAAACTGTGAAACTCCCCCTCGCCCCGCAGCCAGTCTGCCGGCATAGGCTGGCTGGCAGGACTCCAGCAGATGTTTGAATAAATATTGTAGCTATTTTTCTCGGACGAACGTACATTTGTTTCGGGCTGTGTTATTGTAGCTCTTCTTGGTGGTTAGAACAGGAAAACAACTGATTTCAGTGTAAACCTTCTCCTTAACTAAGTTGGGCTTTGTCCCACAGGTGTTCCTCTATTCTTCCCCCTCCAAAACAAGCCACACAGTCTACTTTTGTGTGGACAATACCAGGCTTTAAAATAATTAAAGAAAAAGATTTGGTGATAATACACAAGGCCTCACAAGTGCAGCTGTGTTTCTAGATGAGAAATACTTCAGCTGAAGTAAATAATAGTTCTGTATTACAGATAAAGAATAGGCAGTTTTCCAAGTGATGTGCAGGTATTCTCTTCCAGTGGTTTTCCAAGTTGACTGATTCAGAAAGGTGGGGTATCTTTTTGGTTTTGTTAACAGCTTTGGGTATTGCAGGGTAACTACCTGTTTACGTAAGGAACTGGATTGGGAGGGCTTCCTGGCTCTTATAAACTATACCATTTCTTTTAGAAAATAAAACCTTTTAAGAGCTGCTTCTGTCTGGAAAATAGTGCTTGCATGTGCAGTTGCACTGTGTCTTCTGCCCTTATTTGAATTACGCTGTTGATGCTAGGAGTTTGCTGTAAACAAGAAAATGCATGAGGGTCTTATGTTTTGTTTTATATAAGTGTATTATAGTGTATGGTCTTTTGTAATGAATATATTGCAGGACCTCACAGGATGGGGAAAAATGGACTAAACAATAGACCTCAGCACTTACAACATTATGTGGTTTGACATCAATGGGAGATGAGGGCACTCGCTGCCTTTCAGAATGGGACCCATGATGTTTTTGTATGACTAGATTAATGCTCGGTCTTGTCTTGTTGAGAAGATGCATTAGTGGTAGTGGGCTACTAACGTTCCCCAGCCTTAAAAACAAAGGTGTAAAACATGAATGGTAGGAAAAAATGAAGCAGTCATTGGATATAATAATACCCTTTATTTTTAAAATACAAGTTGGAATTGCATAATGTCTCATGGCGCTGAGCTCTTAAGGGAGAAGTAGTTTGATTGGCAAAATGAACTATATCCTGCTTGACTGAATGCATTCATGAGGCTAATCTGAGTTAAATTAACATCTGTGTAGGGAAGGACGTTCCCCTGACATGATGGGTTTTAAAATTTTATCGCTTTCATTTATCAGTAGTAATAAAGAGCTAACTTTGAGACTTATGGTTTTGTTTCCCTTGCAGTAAACATGTTTACAAATTAGTACGCAGGTGATTGCTAATAGTGAGCTTAAGAATAAACCGTCATGCACATAGGAAGGTAAAGGACCTGAGCCTTCAAACACTCTTGTATATATTCCAGCTTTACTCCCCTGAGGAGGTCTTATGGTGACTAGTTGTGAGGCTGCTTGTGTGCCCACTGATCGCCTCTGAAAAATCCTGGTCTATGCGCGAGTTTGTCCTGGATGTGTTATGTAAAGAGTTAATGTCTGAGGGTAACTGCAGTAGAAGGGTTCTTGTTTGAACCTGTATTCAGATGTGATTGGGTTTTACTCTAGTGTCTGACTGTAGCAAGTCTGACCAGCCATCTGCTCTTCTGCTGCCATTTAGGAGTTTTACTCCTTTTCACTGGGGATGTGGAAGGCAGATGAGTCAAGTCGCTTTTTGTTCTTTGGGTGTAGTAGCAAACAGTAAACACAGTAGCAAGGAGAACTGTTGGATTCTGTATTTAAAATACTCAAGTGAAACAGTCCTCAGCGTATATTACGTAAAATGCCTCTATTCTTAAAGGCAAAAAATATATATCTTAAACATCCCATTAATTGAACCTATCCAGCTGAATTAATTTTTAAAATTACAGTTAGTATATGAAAAAAATAGCAGTTTACAGTGGTACACTTAATTTTAGTATCATTTGGAAGAGGAGGCTAATATAAAGTAAAACCCCTGAATGCTTGTTGGAGATGAAAATCATTTATAACCAATAACTTATTGTAGTAGCGTTTGCTAATTTCTTTTTCCTGTGTGCTGTTGTTGTGAGAGAAATGCGAAGGTAATCAGCAACTTAATTTTGTTCAGAGTTGCAAAATGCAGTATACAGTCTGCTCACTACACTAGCACGAGTGATTCTCCTTCTGTTTTGATATACGTGAAGGGTACCATTACTTTGTGGTTTACTTTGTGTTTTCTTCCTTCTCATTTTAAATATCACCTCCTGTTGGACTTTAAAGGTAATATGTAAACTCAGATGGAAACTCTGGCTGTTATTTATACCAAGAGTTCTTGTGGCTGGCTGGACAATGTAGAGCTGACACTTTTATAAGTATTTATCTACACAGCATGGAGGGAAGTAAACAGCTGGTCTGACTGCTAAAGGGAAAGAACTGGGGTCCTAGTAACTGCTGAAAGACTTCCAGTATAGGTAACTATGTCTTTACGTTACAAGGAGCTTTCTTTTCTTTGTAGAGTTTCCCCCAGTTCAGTTCCCATTTAAATACATTTGTCTTCTATAGTAGCTTGTAATTGCTTGTTTTAAACCTAAACCTATATAGTGGTTTGTGGATCACAGTTTCTCCAATAAAACGTATATTTTTAAGCTTGTTTTGTTAGGCATACTGTTCTCAAATTAGAAACAGTATTAGTAAACAGAGTGCAAAATCTAAAAGGAAACTACCTTCTGTCACAGCAGAAGCTAAACAAAGTGGGATTTGCTCTGTTTCACTTAGTCATGTTTAGAGACACTAGTCCTTCCTTGAGTAAGACCTTTGATAACTACATTATGCTTTTGTGTAAGTGTTTCTGTGAGAAATTGGCTCTGTCCATGTGAAAGTGACTGTTTGGCTTATTTAAAATCTCCCAGTACTTTGCACAGGGGCTAATTCTTTAAGCAGTGTGCCAAGTGCTTTTATTTATTTATTTTGGGGTGAACTGATGGATTATTATTAAATACTTGATTTGGCAAATTACCTCCATCATGCATGTGAAAAATCCTGTATCCTGATAGAATAATGTATCCCTTCTAATGTGGAAATAAATGACTTCTGAACATTCAGTTATCTCTTGGATATCTTGCTAAGCAGATATATCATTCTTGTAATTCATATAATGTGAATTTTGTGACATAAAATGTGTCCAAGACAAGAATACAGTGGAAGATACTTCATTGTGACAAATGCTAGTAAAGATGTATTTTCTTTTAAATGTAATTGAAGGGCTAAACCAGAAATCTAATGAGACTATGTAGACTTTAGACTGCTTCAGGTAATGTAGAGCTTTGTACGTACATTTTTCTGATATTAAAAAAAGTGGGGAAAAGGCGGGTTTGGTTGTCAAGCTTGGAATTTGTTTTTGAGACTAACTTGTGGGGCTACAAAGGCGCTGCTAGCGCTTTATCCTCAAGCTGAGTAGATTGTTAAACTTAAAAAACTTTGCTGCTGGTTTCACAACTATTAAACTTTTAGGTTCACAGTTTCCTTTTATATTAGCAGTTGGTCGCCTACTTTTCTGTACCCATACAGCTGCAGTCAGTGAGTCTGCGTCTGTAAGCTTAACCATACATAACATAATGGCTTTTTTACTGTAAGGATTTAGCACCATTTTGGATTTTAAAAGCAGAGCATGTTAGGCTTCAGAGGTGTTTTATTTAACAGTTTCAAGATTGGAATTTAAAACTTCAAAATTTAAAACTCCAAATTGATTGCATTTTTAAAAAGGTCTTTAAGGGGGCAAGAAGTAAAGAAGAAAGATGGTTGTAGATTGACTTTGAAAGTTTTCCTTCTGTTATTAAATAAGACTTATTTTTCTAACTGTGTTTGGTCAGAGATCAGATGTTAATTTCCAGTCCAAAAAGTAAATATGGGCATTTATAGGAGTAGGAAAAAGAATTCAAACTTTCATAGCTTTTTAGAGGGAATATATCAACTTCCTCCCTCTCCTCTATGAGGAAGGAGGGATTTGTTTCAGACAATATCTGACCTGAATTCACAAAGCTTACTTTTAAATATTGCAAAGTCTTTCAGCATATTTAAAAACAAACACAAAAGGCAAGCTCTGTATGTATGAATTTAGGAGGTGGAGATCTGGGACCTACTTCTTTTGCTGGCAGCACCAAGGAGACCCGCAGAAACGCAGAAATTCCAGGGTTGTCCCTGAGGAGCTGGGAGCGTGACTGCGTGGGGCTGGTGTTGGGGCCTCCGCGTTGTGCCCCTTCTTCCCTATCCCCCGGCCCAAAGTATTGACTGGTCCCCACTAAACGTTGACTGGTGACTGGCGAGAGGAGCTTATGAGCAGGAGTGAGAACTTGAGCTAGCGGGGAGCTGAGAGACTGTATGGAGGAAGGGTGCGAGATGTGGAGGTGGGATGTGGTGTCCTGTAGGAGGAAGTGAGAAGAAAGGGGGGCTTGGGAGGCTGTGGGGTGAAGTAGAGGAAGACTACAGTACAAGTGCTCTGAGAAGATGAGAAATAATGTTGGAAGCCTGCCTTCCGTGGGAAAGGGGAGAAGGGAGAATGAGGAGAAATCGTAAAAGCACAATTTACTGACTCAAGGACCGAACTGACAATTTTGCAATTAAGTACAATTTACACTCCCTTCCGTCACTGAAAATTGAAGAGTGGGAGAAGTAGAGCAGTATGTCTGGGTTTTTCCAGACCTGTTATTAGTTCCCAGGGTAGCTTCGCAAGCCTTGTTAGAGGATTTCTTAATTTGTGCAGATGAAAAAGCAGGCAGTGTTCAGAAGTCACACTAGGAGAAGTACAGGTCTTCAGCAGCACTGAGCAGTAATTAAATTTGATAAAATACCCAGTGCTAGTTTTGTAGTACCTGTGTCTTCTGATGATCTCAGATTTGTGGTATCTCTTGGAATTGCCAGGCTAAAAAAATGCAGGAAGTTTCCGACAAGTGTCCGGAAGGGTATTCCCAATGAAAGGTCTAATAGTAAGTAAATGCAATCAGGCTCTCAATCCCAAAGAAGGAAATGTGTGGTTTAGTAGTTCACAGATCCCAAGGGTGGTAGCTCTCAATTACATTTTTGCTGTGCTCAGGGAGGGGGTGGAAAGAAAGCTGGCCACAGTAAACTCATGGGGACACGTTTTTCATCAGTGTAAAATGAATAATAATGATATTTATGATATCAGTGCATACAGCTATCGAGCTGCTTTAGACATGTGCGGGAGTTGGTGTCTTAAAAAATTACAGAAAAGAGGAGAGACGTATATTTTTGAATGGTTCTTTTAGCTTGTTACTTCTATGGGTATCCTGAGATAGAAGCAGAAATTTCACTTTCAGACATGATCAGTGAGAAAAGCCAACAACTTTCTGTAACTAGCTCCTTCTTTATTTGTTAAAGCTAAAGATTGCCTGTCTCAGAGGTTTCAGATCTTTAGCTTGATTAACTACTGTTCTCAGTCGCATTGTTGTCTTGTAGCTTTTACTAGTGTTGATCGCTGTGAGGTTTTTGGACCTTTGGTCTAGATGGTGAAGACCACAGCCACCACATGGGTAGTGACTTTGGGCTTTCCAGTTCTGTTAGCAGCTTGCAATTTGAGCTATGTATTTCTTTTTTTTAATCCTTTGCTGCTTGCTTTTACCACTTCCTGGTTTTTTGTTCTTTGTTTCTTTCAATTTGCTTTTTAGCTTCCCTTGCTCCTGTTAACTCTCTTTATCTTTCTCCCTCTAGTCCTAATTGTTATTTCAGTTATTATGTTATAGCAATACAATTCCTTATTCAAAACCCTGGTCATTAGAAAGATACCAGTAAGTCTTGATAAATTCCTTCTACTTTTCACTTTTTTCTAACAATTCTTATGCTGTAAAATCGCAAGGACAGAGGTTTCATCCTTCAGAGCTGTTCAGTCCCCAGCATGTTTTGGGTGTTACAGTGTGAGGCAATTAGTTCCTGGTTGCTTTTGGGTTTTTGTTGTTTTGTTTTGGTTTTTTTTTTAAATATATGTAAACAATTGTAAAATGCTGTATGTGTAATAAAGCAAAAACATTTCCTTATGTGAAGTGTTTGTAGTATTGATTGAGATCACAAAACTTGTTAGTGCATATAACATTGTAAGAAAAGAGCTGTAGTAATGAAGTTGAGGCATCTAGGGTTCCGGTGCTTTCCAAATTACATTGAGTAGGCAATGGTGAAACATTATTTATGACCTTCAAGATGGAAGATATTGGCTGCTTTATATTGAACGGTGATAATTTAGAACTGAATCATTCTGATGTAGGAGCTCAAATGTTGCACCGACTGAGCTTTGGCTTGAGGGTAACCAATACTTTTCTAATGAAAGCATAGAAGAAGGGTGCTGTCCTCTGAAGAGAGGAGTGTTGTTAGTGCATCTTGAATGTTGGAGCCTGGCTCTTCCAAAAGGGCAGTATTTTGGAGTTCTCAGTGTTACTCTGGTATATTGATTCTTGTCAATGCAAGATAGAATTACTAAAATGTTGAAGGAGGCCCGTAGTACTATAGCTTAGAAACCAATTCAAAATACCTAGCCTACAACGTTTGCTGTGTAATTGGTATATTTGTATGCTTGCTGTAGGTGGTAGTGCACTTGCAGGTGTGTTGATGGTGGCAGGTGGTAATACCAGCATCCCTTGCTGTTGTAGCTAACAAATAAGGTTAAATTTGGGAACTCCTGTTGTAAGCTGTTGTGCAGGAGGAGTCTGATCTCCACAAGGCACCCTTTGCAGGCTTGAGAAGCTGGTGGTAGCAGACAGGGTACCTAGAATTGCTGCATCTTGAAGAAGCTGATGGAAGCACTTGGCCACTTGAGGTGAACACTTAAAGATATTTTTCTTGGCAGTGTATGATTACTGGGCAATACAGAATAACTTACTAGAACTGGAAAGCCCTTCTTACCCAAGCTGGTGTCAGGGAAGTTAAGAGCAGGCTATTTTATATATAGAACCCCCACCTTCCTCCTCACGACTTCTGAAGCTTCTAATTTCACAATCCCTGGGTTGAGTTGCTCAGCAGTTTGCTTGTTCACAGCATTAATTGGTTTGTTCTGGAGAGCTGCTGTTTGTATTTTAGAAAAATATTAATTTTTTTTTTTTTTAGTTGGCTGATAAAGGAATTGAATTTTAAGTAGACCATTTTGCCCTGATTCAGAAGCTTTCCAGGCATGCAGGTGGCTTGTGGCTGGAGAAAGAAAGCAAGTGAGAATTTAAAACCATTACATGTTTCAGCTGGAGAGTTAGGGGGATTGGGTAAAGAGGGGCAGTCTAAGGGTTGTTTTTTGGCAGACTTTTTACATAGTTGACAATTTATTGTGTATTCGGATAATAAACCAAGAAACTCTCCTCCTCCCCACCCCCAAACCCTCAAAGCTAATGTTCTTTAAACTTAGAAGTAAGTTAGCTTTCCTAAAAACCCAGTTGGGAGCATTCACTCTTATAATTATTAACGGCTTGTGACAACTTTCTTGCCTCTTGTGCCCCCTTTCCTTTCACTTTGGCTTTTTATTCTACCTGCACATAATTGCTGATTCATGAACATGCTTATTATTCATGTACTTACCTTCCAGCATGTGAGTAATCCCCGTTTATATGCATCAGGTTAGGCATGTGCAAGCGTTGGCAGAATCCAGGCCTTGCAATACTAAGCTCTTTGGATTAGACAATGTCTTCGGTAAAGTACCGCTTGTACGCTCGGGCCTCAGAAAGTGAGGCTGATGGCTGTTCGCTTCTCAGTAGTGCTCAAAATGGAGTTTGTGTGGGGAAACATAGCTGTAGTGTAGGAAAAGGTATTTTCCTTGAGGACTGATGTGAAATGTAGTTGGAATTCTGGACTCGCTTGGTGCAGGTGAGCTATGTCCTGTTGATATTAGTGCACCAAAATCCTTGCTTTTCAAGTATATTCTTTCTTTGGGAGACAGACAAACTGGCTAGTGTGTGTATGTATGCTTTTCTTTAAAAGCATCAGAACTTTCGGATTGGGGAAATAAAGCTGGTATAGTAAATGTCTTTATCAAAATTACCAAGTGCAGTTGTTAAATTGCTACATAGATGTTCACATGTTATTTTAATAAGTGTAAAGCTATATTTATCTCCTTTATTGTTTCTGTTTCTTGTTTGTATTTGTGTTTCTTGTAGATAGCTTTCTCCTGTTGCATGCTTTTCTGGAAAAAAAACTCTAGGAAAAGAGAGTTTTGAGACTTGGGTAACCATGTGATCCTGCTCTTTTGGAGCACTTAAATAATTTCAAGTCATCTTCCTCACTTATGATGATCTTGTGGAAAGAGGGGTTGATTGAGTTGTTGAGAGCTCTTCAACTAGAATTCGACAGGAGATTGACAGATGTGGTTTTAGTGACTTCTTTCAGGAAAGCTTCTTGTTAATGCAGTTTTAAAGTTCTCTTAAACACTTCATACATGATCTTGTGAACGTTTGCAATGGTTTTTGAGAAGGTGTACTTTGCATTTAGATCATGATGATGTTCTGTTTTTCAGGTGGTAGACAAGTGAGTGTGTGTTTAATGGTGGTGAAATCAGATTATCTAAAGGTTTTCTTTGAGGCTATATGCATCACCACAATGAAAATATTCAGGTATTAGCTTCGCTTCTTAATCTTTAAAATAATCATGAATGTCCAGTCTGGTTTTTCCCTTCTGAATGCTTTTTGAGGCAGAGTGATGTTATTTGAGAGCTTGCTTAACCTTTAATTGAAGATAGGGCATGTTGTATTTTTAACAGATTTGCTCTGTCAGTTTGTTAAAGGCCATTTGACTTAAGTAGGTGTGGTTAAAAATAATATAAAAAGCTTAAGCCTTAAACAAAAAACTACCAAACAAAAACAACAGTGGGCTTTCCCTTGTAATTGATCAACTGGCTTGTTGTCAACAGCTGCTCCATCATTTAGTTCTTGAGTTAGGCTGGACTTGGAATGAGCTACATAGGTAGAACCTGAGTTTTAGAAATAATAAAATCACAAAAAGCAGTACTAAGCCACCTCAAAATCACAAAAGAGGTATTCTCAAGAGGGAATTCACTTTCAGTTATATTGTTTTCACCTTAAAGTGTTGTTTGTTGTTTTTTTTTTCCTTTTAACAGAAAGGAGTATTAAAAATATAACTTCCTTGTTCAGCCCCTTTTCCACTTTCTGTGGCAATAGTCCTTGGGATGCTCAGACTGCCTGTTTGTTTCCTTCCTATTTAGATAGCTGCAACAGCTTTCCGTTGCTGCTCTGCCAGTGTGCAGGCAGCCTTTGCTTTTTTTGCTGGAGAAATTTAAGTTTCTAAGGCTTCTAGTTGCCATTAGGGCATATTAGGAAAGGACACTTTCTGTAAGATGCATTGAGTACTTCTTTAGGTTAAGGGTCTGGTTAGTCTGCCTTAATGGTTAATATCCCCCCTCCCCCCGCGTTGAGTCACAGGAGGCTGACTTAGGTATAGGCTGCAGACATGAACTTTGAGATACTCAGTGAGTTATTTTTCTGAATCGCTGGCCTTGAAAATGTGTAGGCCAGCACTTTAAGGTACACTGCACTAGCTCATAATTCGAATATATTCATCTGTTACCCTACTTTACGAACCTTTCTTGTTTTTTCTGGCATCTTTGCAGTAGTCAGGCGTATTTCGTGGGCTGTATTGCTGCAAGTGGCAGAGCAGTGTTTTGACTGAGCAGAATGTTCCCTGATAATGCTGAGAAGCAGTTTTGGATGCTGAGGTCAGAGATACTTTCTGCCTCGGGTTTTTAGGACTTGGTAGGATATCAAGAGTATTGGTATTAATATGAAAATCAATAAATACATGAAGGAAATCTTCATCTGGCAAGGCTGGTGGGAGTCCTGTTCTGTACAATGTTGTTCAGCTGAAACCTGTGTGTAATGTGTGCTGGCTTGGAAGAAAACACAATGTGTAAATACGAGCTGTTTTACTATCTCTGGCTGAGTTGATCTTCAGTGGTATGCTGTGCGTACATGACTGGCATAAAATTTCATTTGCCAGGGAGTGTCCCATTATATTGTCTAGAATGTCAAATCTCAATTTATTTTTAGAGCCAACTATAGCAAATTCATTAAGTGCTGCAAAAAGCCAGGTTGTTAGTATGGTTTTAGTATTGAATTTTTACTCTTTTGGGGCCCCTGATTTCCTCCTTTCTAGTGATAATCAGAAGGTAGAGGCAAACTGGTGAAACTGGAAGGATTGCAGCATGGCTATTACCTGGCTACAGTGATGATCAGTTTACTGCGCCTACTGTGCTATATGGTGTGCTCCCTTGTAAGGAATTTCAGGGTGCTATACTGCGTGTTGCTCAGCATCTCTGAAAAGTTAAGTTCTTTTTCTTCTTCTGCAAGTCTGCATTGCAACAATACAGTGTCAAGTTTATTGATTTTGCTCTGAATCTGTTTAGCTTTCTCATGGGCACGTGAGCCAGATTGTATCTGAGGGTTGTAGTAGCTGATGCAGGGAATGCACATAAAATGTTCTGTGAATTCATCTCGTCAAATGCATTTATATGTTTACATTTATGCATGGAAATTTTTAATACATGCTGCTTTTGTAATGAGAAACACTTTGTTAAGAAAAAAATCTTTATACTGAAAGTAGATGAGACTTTTAAAGAACAGTTCTCTCATCAGAATTATTTGGCTTATTCCTACAATGCATTTAAGAGAACAATGAAGAAAAAAGAACACAACCCAAAATTAAGGTTTTGCTGAAGCATGGTTGTGTACATTATCATTATTGTGTAGGACATGAACCCACAGTAATCGCTAAAACCATTTTATAGCACGTTGTGGTGAAATAATAGCTTGTGAAAGATGATAAATATGCCATGGTTAGAGCTTTACAATTTTGGGGAATAATTCCCTGGTCTTATGACAGTGAGAGGAGGTGACTTGGGATCATTGGGGCTTTAGGATTTCTGACCTTGCAGATTAGATCATGAGACCTTGGCCTTTGATTTAATTCTAGCTAGTATCAGACGTTGGGTAAGTATCTGCATTTTGTGTGGAATTCTTAGTATTAAAAATGCTTTATTTTGTAGATCTGTTTCATAAAAATCGCTAAAAGTGTGCTTAATTTTCTTAATGATTTCAACAGAACTTTGTTAGCTTATGGAGGGGAGTCTTATTTGCCTGGCTAATCTCCATTCTCGATTTTCTGCTGTCCTCATGTGTTTCTCAGTTTGCATGCGGTGTATTGTGAAGATAGGCTTCTCAGCTTTCCCAGCTGAGCACTCGGTAACCTTTCATGATGGTGGTGTTAGGGGACCTGTTACCTATATCCACTATTCACGCATGCAAACTTGTCCATCTTAAAAGGCAATGAAATGGAATATACTGTTTTAAGTGATTTCTTTAATTGTGTTTAATGCTAGAGAATTTTAATCTAAATGGATTTTTTGTGTTGTTTTGCCCCCCCTCTTAGCAGCGTGATCTTAAATAGACCTTATAATTATGGTAAGGTATTGTATAGCACTGTAAACTAAAGAACATAGGAGCCACCCCTGTGATCCCCACTTTTGCTTTGTAGAAGATAAACATATAAGAAAGTCCTTAATAGGACAAATAACTTTGTGTTCCCTTAAGAGATATCAAAAAGAATAAAGATCAGTTATGCTTTTTTTCAAAATTAAATAAATTTTGATTTGAAGAAATTACATAAAATACAGATGTCTGATGTTTGTTATGAACTTATTCTGGCTAACAAAGTTGTTCTGAGCATTTGTAAATAAAGGTAATAAATAGGTGTGGCATGTTGGGAAGTTGCAACAAATCATCTGTGTTTGGCTGTTGGATTGCAAGGTACAACAGTGGCTAGGCATTTCCTGAAAGGATTTTTGAAAGTTCTTGAAGAAATAAAATTGTTCTTGAATTCTTCTGTTATGCTGGACAGAAGTGATTTAGGGAAGTTAAGTCTTTCTGCTCCAACAGTTTTTTGTGGTTTGTGGGTGTTTTAATAAGTGCATCTTAAATATGTATATGAGCCTTCTGAACATAAAATTTGGGTTTGTCAAAATGCTTATTCATATCACAAGTCTTACTGAACTTTTTTTTTTTCTTTCTTTTTAAAACTTACTTCAAAGCAAATGCTTTGTGGGTTTTTTTATCTTGATTTTATATCAGCCTGGAGAAATTTACAGAATTTTTTCTAACAGGAATTACCCAAAGACTAGTTTTCATAAAGCATGGATTAATTATCATGATGAAAACAATGAAAAAAAAAATTTTCCCTGTAACTTTTCTCAGATCAAGAATGGGATTTAAATAAAGTAACTTTGAGTCCTTGAAAGTTTCATTCTGTTGTCTCTATCAGATACAGTGCATATCTGCATCTTAGGCTAGAAGTGGCATCACAGGGAAAAGCTGTTATTCTGAGTCTTCTAGACAGCTCTGTGTTCATTAAGAATGAACCTGCTAATGCTTAAGCTAAGAATGCTCATTTCATGGTAGTACAAAAAACAGTTTCAGCTTCAAATAGTGCTCCTAAAAAATGGCCTTCTAGAGAAAAGCTTTCTTTGCCAATCTCTCTTGTATAATTTCATTTCAGCCATTTTGTGGATGTCTAAGCTGAACATCTAGCATTACTGATGTTTATTGCTCTGCCTTAGTTTCCTAGTGCAAAAATTGGTAATAAACATTGCAGAGGTAAGTGTGAGAATGCTGTTAATGGAATGACTACCTCTGAAAGATGCGGGGACTTGTGCCATGGAGAAGAGGGAGAACATTGTGTATTCAGAGCAGGATGTGAATAATGTATCATTAATAAAGCATGAGGCAACTCATTGCAGGGGACTCCCTTTGTGATGAAAATCAGGTGGAGTTCTGTAAGGGAAAAAAAAAATAGATCACAGGCTATTATATGTACTTGCTTAAGCCCTGAGCTTGTTTGCAGAGCTAGGTGACCTTTCATAGACTTGGGCTGGGGGTAAGATATAACACTGTTTTCAAACTGCCTTGCAACTCAGGTGTTGTGGGAGCCCTGGATCAGAGGAGAGTGTGCCAGCCAGCCTGGGCTAAGGGTCTCTCTGCTTTGTAGTATGGATGGAGTGATGATGAGCTTTGCAGAGATTGAGGGCCGAGACGTGGAGTGGGTGGCTGAGAGAAGTGAGGGCAAACTTCTTGAACTTCTTCTTGCAGTGGTGATTGTGAGCATTCTCTGTTTGCTTTGACACAAAGTCGATCAAGTTAGCTGAGATTATCATCACTACTAGTTAGAGTTTGCCTGAAGAATTCCCTGCCACATAGAAGAAATGTTTAAAAAAATCTTTTTTACTAGTACTGTTGTAGTTGTTGCCACTCTAGTAAAATAGATCTGGTTTTGGCATATCAGTTCGAACAAAAAAATTTAAAGTCAGGATGTTTGTTGAGCCGAAGTCCAGTCTTGGGCATGGCCAGATATGCAGTGATGCATAATTGAAAATGTGTATGAATACCATTAATTCCAGTGCATTCTTAAATTTGTCAGTTCATGACCCGAAAGTTAAGAATTTGCCTCCGAACGTTTTACTGGATTTGACTTCAATTACATAAGTCTATTTCGTGATTACTTTTTCAGCTACTGTGTAAAACTTATCCAAAAAGTCCTTTGTAGTGCATGGGAGATGTAGTTGATTTCCCCAGCTTGGGTGGGATAACCATGGTAAAATGGTTAGTGCAAACTTACTGATAATCTTTGCTGCTACTTTCAGATATGCAAATAGTTCACATATGATGATGGAATGTGAATTGACTGGATTTTACAAAGACATATCAATCTTGTTTTGCTGTGCTCCAGTGCTACTTGCAGATCTGAAATGGAAACATTAACATTTAAAATGTGCAATCTTAATACTGTTTTCAGACACTAAGCAGAAAGCATGTTCATGGGTTTGCAGTTAGTGGAAAATGTCAAAGTAGATGTCATATGCCTTGCTATTGGGTATTCCTCTTCAATGCTGATGCTGTAAGAAAATGTGAAATTATGGAAGTATAGTCAAGTTATAGTTGCTCTACAGTGTTTAGACATGGGATTGCGAAATTTGTTCTCTGAGTCCAAGTGTAAAGATGTTAATTCACTTGGATGTGAAAAGTTGATTCTTAGGTGGAACAGGGTATTTTTGTCTCTTTTCTCAAAATTGGCAAAAATTGCTAATTTCCATGAATTCATGGATTATAGTGACAGTTACGAATTGAAGACTTCTGGAGAGGGTTTCTGTCATTCAGAGGAAACTAATAAGTGGATGTGAACACTATGGCAGAGCAGATCATGCATTACAAAAACATAAATGACTTGCCAAGTTACATCTTATTTTTCTTAGAGTTTATGTTCAAAATGATGTTTTTCAACAATTAATCTCACTTTACAATGGTGGTAAAATGCAGTTTTACAGTTGGAGAGGTTTGAAGCAGAGAAGGGAGGAGTTCATCCCGAAGGACAGAAACGAAGCTGGGAATGCAATATATACTCCAGCGCTCTGTTAGACAGTGCAGCCCACAGAAACAGGAGTGCAATTGTCATTAGTTTCAAAATTAGTGCCTTGAAATACATGATGCAAACTAAAGCTAATATTCAAGTGCTGTGACAATATCACAGTAGCTGTGTCTTCCTGGTGTATTTTGACAAAAATAGCCTACCACCCAGTACAAAGAAGAAATACAGGAAAGCCTGCAACCTTTCCCAGTGGCTTACTGCTGATGGACTTTGTAATTACATCTGTCTAACTCCATCTGTGCCCTGCTTGGCTAGAGGTTGGATTTAAGATTAATTGTATGATGGAGGATCCTGGCTTACAGCTATACCTTAATTAGAATTCACAATCCACTTTACATAAAAATATCTGAAAACTCTTTTCTAAAAGAACACTGATTATAGGGCAAATGAAACCATTTTGATCTTTCTTTTTTTCATAATTTGGGAATAACTTAAGTATATATAAATATATTCCCATGTCATCTGGTTTATTTCTCTCTTCATCTTACTCTTGGCTTCTGTCATCTTGCTTATTGCTCTTTGCCTTTTTAATTAGTAGGAGAAAGCAAGTAGAAATTACTTTTCTGTGATCACAGTAGCATTTCAAACATTACTGAATGCTATGAAAAATAGTGCTTTTCTATGTTTTGAGATATACTGCTGTTGAACATAGCTCTGATATTGATATGAATATGCTAAAATCCCTTTAAGTTGGGTGTATAATATTTTACTTAGTGTAATTAATCACTTTTTTCTGGAAAATACTGTGTTTTTCAGAATTAAGTAGTTCAGTTCTTGAACTACAATACTAAGGTTGAACTATGATGGTAAAGTTGTGTTTAACTCTTACGTTCTGGTGGTGTCGTGCCTGAAATAGATCTGTTTCTTAAAGCTGTGATTTGGAAGTATTTAATTAAATGTGCAGGAGTTAACATTTACAGTATTCTGGGAACTCTCAGGATGCAGTCTTGTGACGACCGATAGAGAAATTCTGTCTTTTCTAATGATTTGTGTAAGAGGAGAAAAAGACAGAAAATACACACTTATATTTTATTTGGGTTAATTTAATCTGAAGTGCTACAATGTAACTTTAGAACTGTTTGTTGTTTTTTGTAGATTTTTTTAACTCTGTAAAAACAGTGTTTTAGGCCCAAGAGATTTTCTTCAGGTGAAGTGAGTTTCAATAAGATAGCCTCTTATGTCTTAAAAAAAAAAAGGAAGGGGGGGGGAAGGGAGGAAGTACTAGAGATTTTCCTTAAACACCATCACTTAAAAGGTTCAGTTCAGTTTAACAAGGTGCATAAGCGTATGCTCCTCTTAAGCAAGAGAACACTTCCTCTCTTGGGTTTTATAGTGATGTTGCTGATTGCGTCAGTTAAGATGATTAAGTATGACCCTAATGTTTTTAAACGAGTGCCTGAGTTCCTGATATGATAATTTGCAAACAAAATTTGCTTTCTCATAGTGTCAGTTGCGTTCCAGTTTGTTTGGCAGCATTTGGAAGTTAAATGCCATAGCTTGGTGCTTCCTTGCTCCTGTTGAAGATCCTACAGGGAAATAACCTTACATGTGAAAGAAGATGCTGGACTGAAGGAAAAGCACGAAAATATTTTTCAAACCTCAGGGTTTCTGTATTTTTATTTGAAACTTTGTATTAAGTACCTGAATCATGGGATAATAATTTTTAAAGTTCCCTTAATTTTACCCAAGATGTAATGTAGATTTTGCAAATATGAAATATTCAGGTTTGTATACTGATTGTAAGCATTAAGAACTTTGTTTTCCTATTTGTTTCTTTAAAATGCCATTCATAACACCAAGTTCTCGTGCATTTTGCCATTTCGTAGCAATCTACACAAGGTCTGTGTTTTGCCATGGAAGGAAAATAAAGCCAAGTGACTCTGTTCAGGGTGTTCTACAGCTGGCCAGAGGTGGTCACCGTGAACCCCCTACTACAGGATTGCGTGAAGACCTTCCATAAAACGGTGTGACTTCATTATGTGACTGTTCAGAGTAGCTGACTCGAGCTAATCTCTGATTAGTGAGTGATCTTTAGCCTTACTGCAGCCATGCTAAGAGTTAGTGAAGAAGTAAGAAATCAGATCTGATTTTTTACTACTGGATCATCTAAAAACTTTTTTCTCTTTATTTGATTGGAAGACTGGTACGGTACGGAGGTGTCTTAACATCTTGGCCCTATTTTTGCTTGCTTCAGGTCTGTCTAATAGTTTTGCATGCACATTTGGAATTGGTGGTTAAAAGGGGAAGCTGTATCTTTGGAAGCGGAATTGCCAAGAGATGAAATAGTCCTTCTGGGAAAGCACCGTGGGATTTGAGCTGCTGAGAAGGGCACTGCCGTGTGGTGGGATAGATGGTGTTGACACTGGCAGTGTCCTAAACAGAGAAGAAAGCACAGCTGGGTTTCTTTCTAAGGACATATGTCTTGAATTGTTGTTTACAGCATTTGTACAAAACTGAGAAGCTTTACTTTGTGCTGATAATAATTTTCTGAAGAGAAGGTTGTACTTCATTGCTGCAGCTTGAGTGTCTTTGGCAATAGGGTGTGATTTTTGTCTTTGCTCATTATTCCACAGCTGCTCACCCCCTTCCTTCCACATCAGTGTCTCAGTTAACATGGTTACCTGGATCCTTAAGAGAAAGACCCATGGTATCTGTTCTTTACAAACTAAAATTATGTTGTATGTATGTTAACACTGCTTAGCTCATCTCAGGAATTGCACTTTAATTTTGCAGTAAGCTTTATACAGGAAAAAAAAGCATTGTAGTTATTTCCCTAGATTTGGGGAGAATCTGAAAGTTTTGCAAAGCAGCCAATAATACTGCTTTACAAAGGGGTTGGTTGTACTGTAGTACTAAAATTCATCTGTGAGTGACCTCTTAGAACTCTGTAACTCTACACCAACACATCCTAATTGTCTGCTCAGGTCACAGCCAGCCTTTGATGTCCCACAGACCGCGGTAGGGTACTGGGCCAACTGGTTCAGCAGCCGCCCTGGTGCTGGCTTAGAACAACAGCCCTTTGTTGGGTGCCGGGCTGGTTGTGCTGCTTAAAGACCGGGGAACCTGCCGGCCAGCCTCCTGGTGACTTGTGCTTCAGGAAAGCGTGCGGTCTGGGTTATGTTTCCACTAGTAGCACAAAGTCCAGGGGATATCTATGGTGCGTTTTGTTAGGTTTTGGCTGTGAAGGTGTCTGCTCTGCACAGCTTGTAGAGCCTGAAGTGTGGCAGTATTTCCTGGGTGGGTTAGCAGATTTAGACTTTTCAGTCTGTGTTCTTGCAGGTATTCTGCTTATGTTTCGGCTTATACCAGTGATGTTTCTTGTGAAGGCTTAGTGGGAGGTTTGTTTGTTTTGGGTTTATTTTGTTTAACTGCTTCTCTTCAGCAACTCTTGGACAAAGGCTTCTGCTCATTTATAGTTAAAACTAATTTTAGGAAGCCTTCTCCAGACCCGTGTGGATAAATGTCCTAGTATCAAGAATAAAATTTAAACAGAAAAATGTTAATACATGCACACTGTCTTATGATTCCCAGGATCTGGAAAACCAATAATTTGGGTTGTTACTGAGATGTTGCTTTATAGGAATATTGCCATGCCAGGAAGCATATGAAGTATTTTGAAATTGTATCTAAACTGATATGCATGCAAGACATGAATTTGTGTTGCATTTATTCAGACATTGCTCCTGGGATTGTTAGTGCTGATTTTATATCTTCTTGCCACTTTAATACAAATACATTCTGCAGCTTGACTAATAGAGTACCAGTAATACTTGATTGTTCAGTGTATATAACTAGAATTTCTGTAGCTCCCCCCTCTCCCCAGCATTAACTTACATTTTTAAATCACAGGGACTAAGCTAAATAGTTTGTTTGATACATATGCATAGAATATATGTTGGTCCATGTACAGTGCTTGGAAAAGTAGTGTGGCTGCTTCTAATAATACTTCCCTTGTGCTTTTTTTCACAGTTTGTTATTCTGTTGTTTGATTATTATTTTTTATTTAATTCTTTTTCCCCCAAGCTTGCATTAACTCAAGCTTAAGGCTTGTTTCATTTTCTGAGCACTTGCTTGCTGGTCTCACTCATCCCAAAAGCAATGCTGAAGAGTGCAACAAATACCTTATTGCTGTAATGTAGTAAAAATAATGAAAATCAAGTGTTATGCAGGCAGCACCTGAAACCAGGTGATAATGACTATGGTTATTAAGCAAACTTGTCTGGCTTTAATCAGAGACCTGTTTGCGGAACACAGACTTGATGAGGAACAGCAATAGCAACGTGATAATGACAAAGCTTTGCTGGGTTGGTAGGACTTGGGAGCAGCATATATGAGATACCGTCTGTACAATCAACCTGTAATCTTTGGAGTTGAGATGGAAGATGAGTTGGAAGAGAGCAGAAGCAGAAATGCTTTACTGTAAAGCTGCACTGAAAGGTATTGGGAAGTTGAGTGGTTGTATTGGTGCTGAGTAGCTTTGTGGGCTCTTTGTTGGCTATTCTTTTGGCTTTCTGCGTGGTTTTGTAAAGGAAATGGAAAAAGGATGTGAAAAATTTGTAGTAGTGTTTCTTTTTTCCTTTTGTAATTCCTTTACGCTACTCTTCTTTCTTTGAGGGATTTGATTATAGCATTGATCTGCATCTTGAACAGTGGACTGATATATTTCAGCCATTCTTTGCAGTAGTTTGGCTGTAAAATACAGAACGTTGCTGTTTACAAGCAAAACCTAATTGAAATAAATTGCCAAAATTCCTTTAAAGGAGGAAAAACATTTCTGCTGGCAAATTAAACAGTCTGACATCCAATTCAGCCATTAGCTTATATGGTTCCTGGTAAGAATTGTGCAGTGTGAAGAAGTGAAACGTTCTGAGACCAAAATCAGGCTTTTCTGGTGGTTTGATTGTGGCAGTGTCATAACCCACTTCCTTCTTTCAGTGAGTGTTCAGTGGTATGGGAAGCTCTTCAGCTGAAGTCCCAACCACCAGGGCTTCCTGTGGCTGTTTAGAGACTGATTAAAAGCCACACACGGGGGAAGAGCATTCTTTTTTCCTTCAAAGAAATGTATTTGGTTTTTTGTTCTCCTCCCGCCCCCAGCCCTGATATATGTGTTGTAGCCATATATGTGCTGTGGAGTGATTTCTTCTTGAGCCATATTGCCTTTTTGGCTTTGTACAGAACCTGTAGCAGGCAATCCTGTTACATATCTTTTCAGATTGTATGTTGGTTCCTACACAGTCAGCTTTTCTAGAGAAAAACTGTTAAATGATTTCTGGTAACAGATTAGCAACAGCTAAAATGGCTTGTTGAAAAATTTTCAAGAATGTCATTGATCTGCATGTGTATCATACCAAAATTATAGTTTGATAGAAAGGAAAGGTCCTTCTAAGTGTGATGTTGAAGTTCTTTATGTGCAAGTGTGATGGATCAATTTATACCTTCCTCCATTTATAATCATGTATAGTTGATATAGTCTTACTAGCAGCTGAGACTGAAAAACCAAGGCATTACAAACCTGGCTTTTGGTAACTAGGGCTTTCTTTCTACAAGTGGTTTCTGTGTAAAGGGAGGTCTTGCTAGTCACCATCCTTAGACATGGTGTCTTCATTAATGTATCCCCCCCTGTTTTTTTTTCGTTGTTTGTTTTAAAGGTCTTGCAGAACTTTTCCTGGAAATCCCATGGGAGGGTTTGTATTGGTGGTGTTGTTTGTGACAAAGTCTTGAGTTTGCAGCTGTGGAATCAAATGGAAATTGCTGTGTTTTGGACATGCCACAGCCTATATTTTGGGTGGAGCGAGGGGCATTAATGCATAGCTTTTCCTGTAGAAGTTAATTTTTTCTCACAATGTTGGTTCTGCACAGTGTGTGTTGAATGGGGCACGGCTGAAAGCACTGATTCTGAAGCTTGCCAGGCTCTTTTAGAAGACCTGCTTGATTGAAGGCATAAGTGGGGCTGCAGTTTGGAGCTGTTGTTTTTTGTGAAACTCTCATTCATAATTGAGCTTATTTTAAAAAATACTTTTAATGAGAAAAACGAGACATGTAGCTGATTTTGAAACGTGTTCCAGAGCCTTTTTCTACCTACGCGCACACACAGAGGTTGTTAGGCACATCTGTAATGTATACCGCTACAAGACACTCAGATGAAGGAGATTATTTTTAAGCATTATTTACTGAAGGTATGAAACCTAAATAAAACCCATTCCCAGTCCTTTTACTTGTGCAATAGTGTAATATTTCAGTAGTGAGAACAGATCTCAGAATGAGTAAATTGCAATAAGTTAACATTGTTCTAAGTTTTGAAAAGACGAATAGCATTTCCTCCTACATATCAGCTTCTTACACACACAAAAAAAAGAAGTCACTAAGGATGAAAATAAGTTAGGTGGTACACAGCGGTTGTCTCTGCTGGAGCTGTGCTGAGATGATGGTATGCCTCCTGCAGGTCATAAAGAGATTTTCTGGATGTTTTGAGGAAAAATAGGCAGAATGGGGACCACCCTCACCTTTGTGTGAAGACTAAGATTTGAACAGTCAGCAGCTTCTTCCTGGGACATGAAGAACGCTTGGCTTTACTGTTCGCTTCACTGACATGACGCTTAAATTATGTGAGACATGCATCTTATGGGGGAAATAAACTTTGCTTTTGCTATGTTTTAGACTACTGTGTTCATGGATTTGGTAAAAGATGAAATGTTAGAATATACATTTGTCTTTTAGTGTAGTGAATGGTAATTGGCACCCCCTCTGGTGGCACTGTTTGCTGTCTGAGCAGACATAGCAATATCAAGACAAATGAACATTGGCTGTAGCTCAGGTTTCTCCAGGTTCTTAACTTCATCCCCTTCTCCAGAAGTCTAAAAGCACTCTCAGAGCTCTTTCTTATAGAATTTTTGCTACATCCATTCCTCTGTAATATTTTAATTCAGATAATAAGCACAGTTTTCTAGGCCTGCCTTTTTAATAACCACAATAGTGCTGTATTGGAGCTTCTGTCTCGGTAGCAGAGTGGGTTTTGTCATTCCAGTTTTCTTTTCTGTGTGTTTATACAAGCCATACTGACAGTTTTCGTGCCATTCACAGCTAAAGACAGAGGCAACAGGACTTTTTAAAATGAAAGTTGCGGTTTGTTCTTTAGGGCTTCTGGTTCATGTATCTTACTCCTCTTAAAACATGCTGTTACAGCTTTAATATTGCTTGACTACACCTTTGGAAAGCATATGCATGCTAAATTGTAATTGTAGGCTGTACTACCCAGGATTTTTTATTGCTTAGAGGTTGCTGAAAGTTTTTTAGTGGGAAAAAAGCCCATGTGCTAAGATTAATTTTTGGTTTTCAAATTGGTTTTTTACTGTCTAGGGTTTTTTTAACTTAGTATGTGTTAGCATAATACCAAAATGCATGGAAAAGATGTCACCCATTTAGAGGTTTATTGTGCCTTACTTACATGGCTGTGATTTGTTTTCTGGATTTTTCTTGTACTGTACCTGCTTCTTGTTGTGCTGCTTGTGGATATGTGAAGTTGAGAGCTGTGTTTCAGGCTGAGTTGTCACGATGAGGTCAGCAGTCACAGAGCAGGAGAGCTCTTGTGCCATAACACGGTTCAGAATGCACAGTTGAGAAAACTTCCCCACTTATCTCTCCTACCTTCCTACCCTCATTCTTTGCACTAGTTTCATCACACTTGAGGCTATCTGTGTTTATACCTTCTAGTCACAGGAACAAAAGAGGTTCCTTCAAGTGCCCTGGAAGTTTGGTATAGGGAGCACAACACTGAAGAATGTGTTAGCATTGACATTGCTCCTGCATAGGTGAGAGTTTCCTATCACACCACAGAATTTTCTCCAGATCTGTTCCAGTTGTTAATTAGCATACTGCATTGCAAGTAGTCTATTACCCATTCTTTTTTTATCCTCTTCTTCCATGCCTGCATCGCTCACAACACCACAGTGTTTTATGGATATTTCTGGTCGTTCAAAGCTTTGCCATTGGAGAACAGACTCTGAGCCACCGTGAGTGTTATTACTGTGTTGGCAGTTTCTCAGAAAGCTTTCTGCTTCCCATTAATTTTGGGGAAAATGCCCAGTAATTTAACAGTTCTTAAGGTTGATGTCTATTTTTTTCATGTTGAATATTGCTGGCTAAAACTTCTGGCTGTCTAAAACCATCAGTTAACTTCATTTTCATTGTTTGTGGGAAGAACAATAGATGTATAGTGTACAATGAATGGACATACTGTGTTCTAACAGAAATTTTCATCTGAAATTTTAAAACCAGTAATAATGCTTTCAGTCATCACTAGATGCATATTCATGTTCTTCTAAAGGTAGGTTACTGCATTTAGCTTAAGATACTGTTGATCTTGCAACTATAGATGTTTGGAACAGGAAGATTACAGTTTTTTGACAGTTTATAGTTTTGGGAAGGTAAGCCTAAACCTAATCTTGCTTCTGTATATCAGCAGTGACACTCTGATATTTTGGGGGTGTGGTGTGTGTTTGTTTTTTTTTAAGAAATTAATCCAGCCACTCTTATTGTCCTGTGCTAAGACTTGCAACAGAAAAATGATGCGATTTGTTCCAAATTACATCTGTAATGCAAAAAACCACCTTGGTAAATTGAATCAAATAAGCAATCTACCTGTCTTACTAATTATGTGTTGCCACTTGTTGTTATTTAAGACTTCAGTTAAAAAAATAAGTGTGCAAGTGTTTTCCTTCCTTCATTTCTTGGAAAGTAGAAAATATAGCCATGGTCTCTAGTTTTGAAAATAGAATACTGTATTTCTGGGTAGGAAACAATTAGGAATATTGATGAGATGATGGATGTTTTGGAAGATTATCATGTGTGTGTTTGGAGCCAAGGGCTGTGGCAGGGACTTTCTGGTCCTATAAAAATTGGTCTGTTTGCTTTCATAACATAGCTTTTCTTTATCTTCTTCAAAAATACTAATCGTAAGAGCTCCTTTTCCCAAAGTGATGAAAATTCTTACCTTTTCTTGCTAAGAGAGACAAAAATGAAAAAGTAGAAAAATAAAAGAGGTTGCCTTTAGTAAAAAGATAAGCAATGTCTCGGAAAGCAGATGAAAGATGATGATTAAGAGCTAGGACTAGATCTGTTTCTACAGTAAGATACAAGGAGAAGATAGGAGCCACCTCCACATAGGAGGGATGAGAATAATACAGGGCCAGCAGGTTCCTTAGGGCTCTGTTTTCTACTACTGGGGCAACATGAAGGAGGGTGGTTGCCTCTTTCCATTATATTCCAGTGTCCTAATGGACCAAGAATAACTTTGCTGCCAGCATGGATTTCCTTATTGGGTTTCTACTAGTTCTACTAGTTGTTTTTCTTCCTGATCTGATGGGAGGAGAATGGTTCATAAGATCCACTGTAGGTTTGAAAACACAAAGCAAATTCTAGTGCCTTTCTACATGTGCCAGTAAAACATGATGGCCCGGTTGTTTGATCTGTAGTCTTTCTGCTTGAATGTTTATGTTCAGCATTTCTTTGAAATATTGAGTCTTCTGTTCTCTCTAGCTGCCCCTTATCCCTGCTACTCATTTGCTAGATGTTGCTTTTATTTGTATCTGCTATGAATTTGTGTAGGTGATAATCATCATGTGTGTGGGTGAAATCATCCCAAGTCCAAATCTGCCAACATGTTGTTTCTGATGAATTCTGAACCTCGCTGGCCAGAGCACATGTACTTGCCCTGCAGGCACGAATCAGTGGGTGATCATTTCATCTGTGCAAATATTCTCCTTATGGTGAGCTGAGGAACCAGGGAGATTATTTTTTTTTTAAAAGCATGTAAGTCGTGACTAGAATCTTTTTGTCTTGAAAACAAGATGATGCTGATCTACTGTGTCCAAACGTGAAGTGATTAATAGTAGTGGTTAGTATTTGCACTTTTAGGAATGCTCACAGGGGTTCAGCCTAAGGGTGGCAGGAGGGAGGTAAGCGCTGTAACCAGGCAGGATGCTTTCTTTGTCTTGTTTAATAAAGCATACTTCCCTAATACAGGATTCCAGTACAGGGGTGTTGCTTGCCTATCCAAAGGGTCACTGTAGCTCAGATACTCAAGGTTTTGTTTTTCAAGACTTTCCTGATGGCTCCCCTTTCTATGTGGTGATGGCATCTGCATGGCATCACCAAAAAGCACTTCAGGCTTTGCTTTTTGATGGGGAAACTTCTGATGTTTTTAAAATGAAACATGTTCCAGATCTTCTTAGATGCAACTTGAGCTCAGTTTTGAATTATAAAGCCTCTCCTGTATGCCTGGGAGGATGCTTCTGCTCAGTTTATCTTGGATAGTTGCAAAGACTGAACAATCAGCTCCTGCATTTTCTATGTGTGGAGCTGGTGGCAAGTCACCAGCTTCATTTTCTGCTGAAGTGGTTGGGTAGCATAGGAGTTTCCCTAGGCAGGGCAGAGGCATTAGGAACTCTCCCTCAGTTTACACTCTTCTTTCTCTTAATAGTTTACCCGAAGGTAGCAACTTTATTATTTATTATATTATAGGACTCTGATGTTTGTACTTGCTTATAGTGCAGGGGACTGATAGGCAACTCTTGTTAGGTAGGTGGAGGGGGTTTGCGTGGTGTTTTGTTTGTTTGTTTTCCCAAGTGTTAATTTGCATTTGTGCATTGAGTCACTTCCCTCTGATAATTTGTCTAGGGAATGGGGAAAAGCGTACTTTATGAAACTGAAAAATAAATGAATATGACCAACCTCCAAACTCACACCTGGCAGGACACGTTAGTAGACACATACAGAGAACGTGCTAAAAAATAAGAAAGAGTGCTCTCTGGATTAAATCTTGCAGTGTTATCCTGATGTCCTCATACCGAGAATAGTAGCATGTAGGTTATCTGACTTTGCCCTTGACCAGAAAAGTCTGGACCTACTTGAAAGTCTATAAAGATTTAAATATTTCTTCTGATTGGAAACAAGTTTTCAGTTTTTGCTTTCAGGGATCTCTACTGTAGCTTGGATTTCCTTTCCCTCATTTTTTTCAATTTTCTCCTTTCTGTGCATTTTTTTCTTTTCTTTCTTTTTTTTTTTTTTTTTTTTTTTTTAGAAGTACTGATTCATTAAATATTTCTGGAAGGTTCTTTGCATTTTAAGTAGAACAGAATCAGCATAAACATCGCTAATTATAAAGCAAATTTAGCCCTTCAAGTGAAAAGTTGCAGGATTTGTTTTCCCAGCAGGATAAAGTGTAGCACAGGAAGGGAAAGCAATGATTTAAAGAGCTACATGCTATTAACCTTCTTTTTAGTCGAAGAATTTAAGTTTTCTCAGAAGTTTTCCATGATGTTATTTATGAAAGAAAAGAGATGGTTATATGCTTTCATACAAATTAGAAACCTTTGGGGATTTGTTGCATTGTGGATTTTGAAATGTGAACCACTTTCTAATGGATCAAAACTAATATTCACACTTGTTTCTGACAAATCTTCTAATGTATTCAAAATGTCAATTTTTGGAAGATACTACTCAAGCAGAGAAGATATAGTATTTCCCTTGAGGAACTTGTGGTTTACAGCACAATTAGAAAAGACCAAACTGTTGAGTTGAGCTCCAATCGTCTATTTGCTTTTACATACTTCAGTTTACACAACTGAACTTCCTATTTTTTTATTTTTTTTTCAACGATGTGCTCTTAACATTAAAATCCTGCAGCAACGTAAGAACAGATGGATGTGGAAAAATTGTAGTTGAATGTAACCTCGTTGTTTGTACTGTAAATATATTGAATAATCTTGATTTATCTAGTGGAAATATAGAATAAAAATACTGCTGTAACAACAGGAGATGATGCAGTACTATGTGAGAATAAATAAAAAAAATGGTAAAAACATCTTGTAGAAAGAGTTGCAGTCTCAAAGATTGCTATAACTCATGACGGGGTAGATTTTAATCCTGTGCTTCTAAACAGTGATCCATCTCAACCCGTGTTTATATAGTCATTTGCTAAGCACTTTTTCATATTACAGAGTATTTGAATTTGCTCTTCATTGTAATGTCTTTCAAACATTTGGTGGTTATGGGTACAGTAGCATGCTAATTAGGGTCTTTTGGTTTTTTTAGAGGGAAGCCTTTTCTTGCTATATAGGAATTGCAAGGTTTTGATTATGATTTAGTCAGTGCTTAGCTGCATGTCTGTTTCATACTGAAAGCAGTGTATATGTGAGGAAAACAATGGATGCAATGGATGTGTCTCTCCCCCCTGAATCATATAACCCTGCAGATACCGAGCTTGACAGAAAAACAAACATAGATATGGGTATTTTATCATAATACCATAAA
>JANHGO010000012.1:33533265-33591648 GCA_024606505.1 Aquila spilogaster | reverse complement strand
CCTGCAGTCCATGCACCAGTTCCGCCAGGACACCGGTGAGTCAGCCCGGGGGGGAGCCGCCGGGCGGCCGACCCCCCACCCGCCCCACCGGCCCCCGCGGTGTCCTGCCCAGCCCCGCCGGGCAGGGAGCGGCCGCGCGGCGCGGGCCCCCTGAGCTGACTTCCCCGGAGCGGGACGAGCGCAGGGGTCCTGGCTCCGCCGCAGCCCGCTGGCTTTTCGGGCTCTCGGTGTTTGTTTTCTGCTCCCTTCCTTCCTTCTCTTCTGGGCAGCGCGCTGCTGCTTGTTCCCCGAGGTACGGTGGATGCTGTACTTAAAGCTGCTTTAACGCGGGCGGCGTCTCGGTCCCCGTCGGACCCCGGTAGCCGCCGCCGCTGGGACGGGCCGGAGCCGAGCCCTAGCACCCGCCCGGGCCGCCGCTCCGCCGTCCTGCGGGAGAGCTCGGGGAGGCGCGTGCTCAGCGGTCGGATAAGTGTTTTAACTGCTTTTCTTCCCATGAATGTGGGTTTGTTTGGGGCCGTGCTGTTGTAGTGCTCGGCTGCGATTAGAACAGAAAAGCAATTGATAGACCTGCAAATCATGATGAGAATTGCAGCGCAGACCTTCTGAAGTTTGTCTTTGACCTAGAGGTGTTCCCTTCTCCCTCCTCTCCAAGCCAGAATCTACTTCAAAAAGAAAAAAAACGATTTAGTGTTAATCCTCGAGGCCTTGTAAGTGCAGCTGTGTTTCTAGATAAGAAATACTTCAGTTGGAATAAATGTAGGTAAAGAACATGCAGTTGTGCAAGTGGTATGTAAGCATTCTCTTCTTGCCTACATCAAGCTGACTGATGAAGAACATGTTGTTGTTGCAGGGTTTGGAAATTGCAAGATAAGTACCCATTTACGTAACTTCCTGACCCTATGGACTATACCTCTTTTTCAGGAGAATCATAGAATGGCTTAGGTTGGAAGGGACTTTAAAGATCATCTAGCTCCAACCCCCTTGTCATGGGCAAGGCTGCCATCCACTAGATCAGGCTGCCCAGGATCCTATCCAACCTGGCCTTGAATGCCTCCAGAGGTAGGGCACTTACAAACTCTCTGGGCAAATTATTCTGGCACCTCACCACTCTGAGTAAAAAATTTCTTTCTAACATCTAACCTAACTCTTTTAGTTTAAAGCCCTTCCCCCATGTATTATCACTACCAGACCTTGTGAAAAGTCTCTCCTTGTAAGCACCCTTCAAGTACTGGAAGGCCACAATGAGGTCTCCCCAGAGCATTCTCTTCTCCAAGCTAAACAAGCCCAGATCCCTCAACCTTTCCTCATAGGAGATGTCCTTTAGTCATCCTCGTGGCCCTGCTCTGGACCTGCTCCAACAGCTCTGCATCCTTCTTGTGCTGGGGGGCCCCAGGCTTGGACATAGTACTCTAGATGGGGCCTTATGAGGGCAGAATAGAGGGAGACAATTCCTTCCCTCTCCCTGCTGGCACCCGTCTTTTGATGCAGCCCAGGATGCTGTTGGCCTTCTGGGCTGCAGGAGCACACTTAGGGCTTATGTCCAGCTTTTCATTCATCAGGACCCTAAGTCCTTTTCCAGAGCTGTTCTCAATGAGTTTTTCTCCCAGTCTGTACTTGTATCTGGGATTGCCTCAACCCAAATGCAACACCTTGTGCTTGGCCTTGTTAAATCTCACTAGCTTCTTGTGTGCCCACTGTCTGAGCATGTCCAGGTCCCTCTGGATGGCATTCCTTCCTTCTGTTGTACCAGCTACACTCAGCTTAGTGTCATCAGCAAACTTGGGGAGAGTACACTCAATCCTGCTTCACTGTCTGTGTTGTTGATAAAGATGTTGAAAAGCACTGGTCCCAGGATGGACCCCTGGAAGTACACCACTTGTGACCTGCCTCCACCTGGACATAGAGCTGTTGACAACATCTCTCTGGCTAGGACCATCTACCCTGTTCTTTATCCACTTAATCGCAGCCTTCAAATCCATCTCTCTCCAATTTAGAGATAAGGATGTGGCGTGGGACCAAGTTAAAAGCCTTGCACAAGTTTGGGCAGATGACATCAGTTGCCCTTCCTTTGTCCATTGATGTCATCACTCCAACATAGAAGGCCATCAGGTTGTTTGTGAATGATCTGCCCTTGGTGAAACCATGCGGGCTGTCTCTGATCACCATCTCATCTCACGTGTGCCTTAATACAGCTTTGAGGAGGATCCACTCCATGATCTTCCCAGCCACAAACCCGAGGCTCACTGGCCTGTAGTTCCCTGGGTCTTCCTTTCTTCCTTTCTTGAACTATGGGAGTGATATTTCCCTTTTTCTAGTCTCCGGGGATTATTTCTGGCTGCCATGATTTTTATGGAATAAAAGATTTCTATAGAATAAATCTCTGAAGAGCTGCTTCTGCCTGGAAAGCAGTGCTGTGTGCTCTGCCCTTACTGGAGTTGTGCTGCTGATGCTAATACTTTGTGAAACACCAAAATGTGTGTGTAAGGGTCTTACCTTTTGTTGTATATTCCTGTGTTATGGTGCACAGCTGTTTCTAATGAATATGTGCCAGGATCTCACAGGACAGGGAAAAATGGATGGAACAATAGGTCTCAGCACTTCCAGCATTATGTGGTCTGACATCAATGGGCAGTGGGCATGCTGCTGGCTTTCGGAAATGGGATCTATGGTGTTTCGGTATGATTAGGTTAGTGCTCGGCCCTGTCTTGTTGGGAACACGCATTAATGTCACTGGGCTACCAGTATTCCTCAGCCTGGAAAGCAAAGGCTTAAAACATGAATGGCATGAAAAATGCAGCATGTGTTGTGTATAATAATACTTAGTTTTAAAATGAAAGAATTACAGAATGTCTCACAACACTGAGTACACAAGAAAAATGTAGCCTGTTTGGCAAAGCAGACTGTATCCTTCTCTGAACGCAATCGTGAGGCTCATCTGTGTTCCATTAACATCTGTGTGGGGAAGGATGTTCCCCTGACACAGTGGTTTTCATTACTACTGGTAAATGAAAGCAAAAAGAGCCAACTCAGAACGTTATGTTTTTGTTTGCCTTGTGATGGACATGTCTACAAATGAGTGCATGGGAGGCTGCTGGTAGCGAGCTGCCCCCACGTGTGGAGGTGAGGGACCTGATACTTCTGAGGCTCTTCTGCATGTTCCTGCTGTGCTGCTCTAAACAGCTCTCATGGTAACAGGTCACAGGACTACTCATGTGCCTGCTGAACACCTCCAAAAAATATCAGCCTTTGCCGAGTTTGTCCTGACTGTCTCATGCAAAGGGTTAATGCGTGAGGGTAGCTGTGGTGGAAAGGTTCCTGTTTGAACCTGCATGCAGGTGTAACCTGGCCTGTCCTCCGTTCTTCCATAGGAGGTCTGACTGCTTAGCTGCTTTTTGCTAACCGTGTGGGGCTTTCACTCCCTATCGCTGGATGCTGAAGGCAGATGAGCCCAGCTGCTTTTTGCTCTTTGGGTGTTGCAGCAAGCTGTATGCATGGAAGCAGGGATTCTGTATCTAAAATACTTCAGAGAAACGATCTTCAGCATATGTTACCTGCAAGGGGGGGAAAAAAAAACACCAAAGAAACCCGTTAAGGTACCCCCTTTATTTTAACCTATCCAACCATCCAACTTTTAGAATTACCATTAGTATCTGAAAACTGCCAAATTACTGTGGCGCACCAAGGCAGGTTCATACTCTTGTATGAAGGGTGTCTCCTGAATGCTTACTGTAGGTGAAAATTGTAAGTAATCATTAACTTGTAGCATTAATTGGTGATTTCGTCTTCCAATCTGATGTTGTGAGGGAAGTGGGAAGACAGTCAGCAGGGTCCTTTTGTTTGAGGTTGTAGAGTTTACAGACAGACTGCTTGAGACTGTGGTGAAAGAGTGGTTCTCCCTCCATTTCAGTATATGTGACCTCTCCACTTGTATTTTTCACATGTTTTTCCATTTGCAGAGTAACTTTGCATTTTCTTCTGTCTCATTTTAAATATAACCTTTCAAATTTCAGTGGTAATATGTAAACTGTGCTGGAAATGCAGACTGTTGTTTACACCAGCAGTTCTTGTGGCTGGCTGGACAGTGTAGTACTGACACTTTTATAGGTATTTATCTGCACAACAGAAAGGAAGTCAGCAGCTGTTCAGATTGCTACAGGGGGAGAACTGGAGTCCTAGTAGCTGCTGTGCAAGCCTTCTAGCATGGATAACCGTGCTTATGCTTCAAGGAGTTTTCTTGGTAGAATTTTCCCTGATTCAGTCTCCATTTAAATACATTCGTCCTTCAGAATAGTTCTCATCTGCTTCTGTTAAATGTATCTTTCCAAGCTTGTTTTGTTTCTAATTCAAGAATACTCTACTTAACAGTGTTTGTAAACAAAATGGATGAGGAAGCTGTCTTCTGTCAAAGCAAAAAGTACAGAAGGCACCATTTGCTCTGCTCTCCTTAGTCATGTCTAGAGGTGGCATTCAGTCCTTCCTTGAGTGATACCTTTGGTTATAACCATGTGTTCCTGTGTAAATGTTTATGTGAGAAATTGTCTCTGTCCATGTGAAAATGAATGTTTTCCTGGTTTAAAATCTCCGGATACTTTGCACAGGTACTAGTTCTTTCTCTTAAGTAGTGTGCCAATTGCTTTTTCTTGTTTATTTTGGTTTACTAGTGGATTATTATTAAATACCTGATTGGGTGGATTACCTCTATCCCATATGAGAAGTCCTATATTCTGACAGTCAAATATATTCTTCCTGACATGGAATTTAATGACTTCCATAAGTTTTTTACGTCTTAGGTCTTTTACTAGACCAATCACCTTTGACACTGATGTAAAGAACATTTTTTAACTTAAAACATGTCCAAGAATATAGTGGAAGATATTTCTTTATGATGAGTACTGTTGAAGGGTCAAAACAGAAATCTGTTTATGCTGTGTGGACTTCAGACTACTGAAAATAATTGTCAGGGCTTTGTACTTCAATTTTTTTTTGTGATACTAAATATTTTGAAAAATAAGCTGTTTCAATTGTCAGGGTTAGAATTTGTTCTTGAGATGGGCTTGAGGAGTGGCTGCAAAGTTACTCCCAGCTGCGTCTTCAGCTGGGCACATAGTTGAACTGAAAAAGCTTTGCCACACGTTTCAAAAATCGTAGATGGATCATCTCTGTATTAGCAGTTGGTCTCTCACATTTCTGTAACCATCCAGTTGCAGTCATCGTGTGTGTGTATCCATAAGCTTTATAAAAACACAGTGCATTCTTTTTACTAAGTATTCAGCACTGTTTTAGATGTCAAAAGCAGACTATGCCAGTCTTTTGAGGTGTTTTATTTATCTATATCAATATAAGAATTTGTTTTAAAATATCAAAATTTAAAATTCCAAATGGATTGATTTTTTTTTTTAAGAAAGGTTTTGAAAGGGACACGATGGAAAAAAGGAAGATGGTTGAAAATGTACTTTGAATAGTTTACTTCTATTGTTTTATGAAGTTTTTTTTTTTTCCTAACTCTGGTTAGGGATTGAATGTTAATTTCCAGTCCAGAAAATAAATGTGGGTATTTTATAAGAGTAGGAAAAAGCAGGAGTAGGAAAAAGACCAAGAACTGCCTCTCCTGATGTTCTTTTTTTTTTTTGTTTTCTAAGTGTGTTGTTTGAGACAGAATTAATTTGAAGTCACAGATGACTTCTAAATATTGCAGTATTGCAGCAGTCTTTGAGTGCATGTAAAAAGAAAAGATCAGCTGCTTCTGTGTGCCAGGAGTTAGTAGATGGAGGGCTGAGACCCAGCTTTCATACTGGCAGCTCAGAGGTGAGAAGCTTACAAGAAATGGGACTGTGCCCGCGATGCTGGGGGCAGAACAGCTGGTGGCTGGTTCTGGGCTCTGCATTTTACCCGTTCCCTGATGGCCCTTAATGTTGCCCTGTGACAGAGGACCCAGTGAGCGGCCAAGAGGATGCATGGAAAAAGGCTGTGAAGTATGGAGACAGGCGGTGTTGTCCTGTAGAAGTGAGTGAGAAGAGGGAAGCTTGGGAGGGTAGGGCCCACGATAGAGGAACGTGGTCGTAGAAGTGTTTGGAGAAGGTGAAGAGTAATGCTGGAAGCATACATTCTCTGAGAAATAGGGAAATGAGAATGAAGAGAAATTGTAAAAGTGAAATTTACTGATTCAAGGACTGCACTGGCAATTTTGCAATTAAGCTCAATTTATGCTCTCTTCCAGTGCTGCAAATTGAAGAGTGGGAGAAGCAGAGCATACGGCATGCCTGGTTATGTCAGACCTGTTATTAGTTCTTCTGGTTGCTTCTCAAGCCCTGTTACAGAACTTATTTTTTTCAATTGTGCAGATAAAAAGCGGGTGGTGTTCAAAAGTCACTTACATTAGGAGAAGTACAGGTCTCTGACAGTGATAAGCAGTAATTAAACTTGCAAAAATATCCCGTACTTGTTTCACAGTACGTGTCTTCTGATGACCTCAATTGCACAGTATCTCTTCCAACTATCAGGCTAACACATGCAAGAAGCTTTCAGCAAGTGTTCAGGGGGTTAATTCCCAACGAAATACAGTGGGTGTAAGTGATCTCTTTCTCCTAGAGAAGGAAATGTGTATTTAGTGGTTCACAACTCCCAAGGGTCATGGTTCTTAATTATATTTTTGCTGTGCTCAGAGTAGAAGGAAAAGAAAGGTAGTCACAGTAAACTCATGTGGCCACTGTTTTCAGCTGTGTAAAATGAATAGTAATTTGGGAGGTATCGGTGCCTACAGTTATTGAGCTGTTTTGGACATACACAGAACTTACTGTTGCTGTTTTTTCAGACCTCTAGTCTAGATAGCAAGGAGCACAGCCACCACACAGCAGTGGCTGGGATTTTCAGATTTAAACAGTCTACAGTTGGAGTTTTTTTTTTTTTTGCATGCTTTTACTACTTTTTTTCATCTTCCCACCCCACCTTTATTTCCTTCAATTTGCTCCTTAGCTTTTCTTACACCTATTAACTCTTATCTTTTTCCATTCAGTCCCAATTGTGATTTCCATTATTATTTTATAGCACAATTCCTTATTCAAAACTTGCATCATTAAAAAGATGCTAGTATGTTATGGTGAATTTCTTCCTTCTATTTTACACTTCTTTATGCCAGAATCTCTTATACTATTAAACCTCAGGGAAGACATTTTTCAGAGCTGTTCAGTGCCCTGCATGTTTTAGGTGTCTTAGTGTAAAGCAATCTGTTTTTTTTTTTTTTTTTAATATATGAGCAATCTTGAAATGCTGTATATATAATAAAATTGATCTAGATAGCAAAACATGATGGTACAAATGATTTTGTATGAATAGAGCTGCAATAATAAAGTTGAGGCTTTATTGCATACATATCTAGGCTTCACTGACTTTCCTCGTTATATTGTGTAATTGCTGCTGAAACATTATTTATGACCCTCAAGATACAGATCATTAGCTGTCTTTTAGTAAGCAGTATTGATTTAGAACTGAATCATCCTGGAAACATTGCGCTGTCTGAGCTTCAACTTGAAGTTTTTCGATGCTTCTCTTGTGGAAGCTTAAAAGAATGGTACTGTCCTCTGGAGAACCTAAGGCTTTTACTGTATCCTCAACTATAGAGCCCTGCTATTCCATAAGGGACATGTTAGAAGGTTCTCAGGGTTACTCTGACATACTATTAGTTCTTGTCAGTGTATGGTGGAGTTGGTAGTATGTTGAAGGAGGCCCACAGCGCTACAGCACAGAAACCAGTTCAAAATACGTGGTGTCCAGTGTTTGCTGTGCTGTGGGTGTGTTTGTATACTTACCATGGGTTGTGTTGCATCAGCAGTAGTCCTGATGGTGACAGGTGGTACAGCAGCTTCTACTGTTGTTGTAACTAACAAATAAGATAAAGTTTCAGAACTCCTTTTGTAAGCTGCCATGCAAGTGGAATTCAGTCTGTACAGGACAACATTTGCAGACTTGAGAAACATGCTGGTAGACTGGGTACCTAGGGTCCCTGGGTTTCACAGAATCTGGCAGAAGTACTTGGCCACTTGGGCTGAATACGTAAGGATATTTTTCTTGACAATTGATGGCTGTTGGGCAATCAAGAATAACTCATTACAACTCAAAGGCCCTTCTTACCCAGCTGATGCCAGAGGAGGCTAAGAGCTGGCAGTCACCTTCTCCATCAGCTTCTGAATTCTCCAGATTCATAATTCCTGGGCTGAGTTGTTCATAGTATTAATCAGCTTGTTCTGGATTGCTGCTGCTTGTATTTTAGAAGAATCTTAATATTATTTTCTTTTTAGTTGTTGACTGAAAAATTAGTTTTAATTGGATGCATTATGACCTCGTTCAGGAGCTTTCCAGGCATACAACTGGGCCTGTAGCTGGAAAAACAAGTCAAGAGGGAATGTAAAACCTGTAAGTGTTTCAGCTGGTGAAGCTGAGTGGGAGGAGGGTTGAAGAAAAAGGGACAGATGATATAGGCTGGTACGACACAGACTAAGGGATGCTTTTTGGCAAACTTCTTATGTAAATGACAATTTATTGTGTGTTCCGAAATGTACAGGAAAATATTTTGATAGTAAACACACTCTTCTTATGACTGCTCACAGTCACCGTGACAACTTTCTTACCTCATTTCCCCTTTTGCCATAGCTTTTTATTGTACCTGAATGTAATGCTGATTCATGAACATGCTTACTATTTACGTGCTTGCCTTCTAGCATGCAGGTAATCCCTGTCTATATGCATTAAGTTGGACATGTTCAAGTGTTGACAGGACTCAGGCATTGTATGCTAAGTTTTGTGGATTGTATGATGTCTTTGGTCAAGTACCAGTCTTACAGTTGAGCCTCAGTAAATATGGCTGATAGCTGCTTGCTTTTCGGCAGCACTCAAAATTGAGTTCAGGCTGGAATTTTCTTCTTGAGGATTACTCTCAAATGTAGTTGAAATTCTGAACTTGCTCTGTGCAGGCAAGCTATGTCCTGTTGATGTTGGTGCACCAAAACCTTGGCTTTTTGAGTGTATTCTTTCACTCTGAGGCAGACAGGCTGGCAGGTGTGTGTGTACAGTTTTCTCTAAAACCTTAAGAACTTATGGAATGAGGGAAACGAGACTGATGCAGTAAACATCAACATTACCAAACAGAGCTGCTAAATTATTCATGTTATTTTAATAATTATGAAGTTATGTTTTTTTCCTTTTCTTATGGGTAGTTTTCTCCTGTTGCATGCTTTCTTGAAAAATAAGTTTGAGAAAAGATCTGAGGTTCTTAGTTGCACCATGTGATCTTGCTCTTTTCAAGCACTTAATTTTAGATCTTTCTTGTGATCCTCTTGCTGAAAAGCAGCATTGGTTGAGATGTCAATAGCTCTTCAACCAGTAGTCAACAGGAGATGGATGTGGTTTTAGTGACTCCTTCCTTTGAGGAAAACTTACTTGTGTAGTTTAAGTACTCTTCAGTGCTTCATGAATGGTCTTGTGAGTGCTTGGAATGATTTTTAAGATTGTCTTCCTATTTAGATCAGAGTGATCTGGCTTTCAAGTGGTGTGGGAGTGAGCACAGTGAAATCAGACTATCTAAAGGTTTTCTTTGAGTCTATGTGTAACACCATAGTGAAAACATTTGGATATTAACTTCTTAATCTTTAAAATCATCATGAATGATTTTCTGGGTAAATTTTTCTCTTATGCTTTTATGAGAACGCGATCTTATTTGAGAGTTTGCTTAAACTCTATTTGAAGATGGGGTCTTGTGTATTTTTAACAGATTTGCTTTTTCAATTTCTTTAAGGCCATTTGGCTTATATAGGTGTGTTAGAAAAAGAAAATGCTTGAGTCTCAAGCAAAAACAAGCAAGTCTTAATAGTAGACTTCTACTTGTATTTGATTAACTGCCTTGCTGTTGTCAGTTCCTTTTGCTTCATGAGCTGCTTCATCATATAGTTCAGTTATGTTAGACTCTGAGTGAGCTCTGTGGGTGCAACCTGAACTTTTGAAGTAATTGTTTTTAAAACCAAAACTAAATCCACTCAGAATTACAAAATACTTATTTTGAAGAGAGAATTCACTTTGATTTTAAATGGGTTTACCTTAAAATGTTTTTTGGTAGGTTTTCTTTCTAACAGAAATAAGTAAAAAATATATATACTGATTTATTGTTCAACACTTCATGCACCTGTGGTAGTGGTCCTTGGGTTGCTCAGCCAGCCAGGTTTGTTCCTTCTTTATTTAGATATGCTGCAGCAGCTTTCCTTTGCTGCTCTGTCTGTGCACAGGCAGATTTTGCTATTTTTTTTCTTTGCTGAAGGAATGTTTTGAAGGCTCCTTGTTGCCGCTAGGATACGTTAGGAGCAGGTACTTTCTCTAAGGTGTGTTGACTACTTCTTTAGGTTAAGGGTCAGATTAGTCAGACTTAATGGGGAAGAAATCCACAAGCCTGTTGAGCATCACGAGACTGGCTTAGGTATAGAGTACACAGCATGACCTTTGAGATATTTAGTGAGTCATTTTTCTAAAATACTAGCCTTGAAAAGTGTAGGCCAGCATTTTGGCATATGCTTCATGAGTATGTACAAATGTATTCATCTTTTGTTACCCTAGGTTATGAGCCTCATTTGTTCTTCTGGCATTTTTACTGCGTAGTCTGGAGAAGGCAGTGGGCTGCATGGCTGCATGTGGCAGAGCAGTGCTTTAGCTGAGCAGAATGCTCCTTGGTAACGCTGAGAAGCAGTTTCACATGCTTTCAGAGATACTTCCTGCCTCCAGTTTTTAGATCTTGGTAGAATATCAAGGGTATTCGTATTAATATGAATATGAGTCTGGCAAGTCTGACAACCCTGTTCTGTTAGGCCAAAACCTGTGTGCTGTTTGTACCAGAACAGGGAGAAAACCTTGTATAAAGTTGAGGCCGTTTTTCTGTCTCTGGCTGAGTTGACCTTCGGTTGATACATTGTGCATATGTAACTTGTATTTCTCAGGGAGTGTTCCACTATATTGCCTAGGATGTCAAACATCAACTTAAGTTTAGGTCCAGCTACAGAGAATTCTCTAAGTGCTGCCAGAAAGCAGACTGTTGGTATGGTTTTTTGTTTTTGTTTTTTTTTTTCCTATGTATTTCACTTTACTGTCTAGCTACTAAATATAAGACTTCTCTGCTTATCTGTTAACTACAGGCTGTACTTGTACTTTTGGAAACTTACCTATAGCATGCAAGCAATAAGACTAGTACTTCTGATTTTAAGCGAACAGTTTTCATTTGATGAAGTTACATAATGTGCTTCCATCAGAGCATGTTATGATGTATACTAGTTGTACTATTTTCTACATCCTCTTATTATTAGACTTGTTTTATTGTCAGCTCTTATTTCTTGCAGATTGTTCTTAAAATGACTTCCAATTCAGTTACCTGTAAGTTACCTGTAAGTTATTTTCTTGGATCTTCCATCTATTCAGAAAAGCATCAGTTTGATGCTTTCATTGTGTTATGGTTGCTGTATCAATACAACCTCCTTTTTTTGGTAGCATTTTCATTAATCCAGATGAAAATGCTTTTAATGCAGTCAAATATTGGTGAGGTCTGTTAAAAACTTGAAGACATAATACTTACTGAGGATACTGCTCATGAGCTTATGGCTTCAATATGTTATAGGGCAGGACTTCAGAAAGAAATTAGAAAACGGGTAACATTTTTATTGGTCAAATATAGGAGAGGCAGAAAGATTTCATTATGTGTCCTGTCTGTATTTGCTTATACAAGAACACAGAAGTTTTGTTTTCGTTGTTTCTTGTGTGGACTTCTTTGTTCAGAATCAGAGATGATTGTGTCAGTATCCCAGCTTATGATGACGAATTTCATAAACTCTTGCATTCTTTTCAGTTGTGCATCTGGTAAAATTCTGTCAGAGAGGGTGACTTTGGATCACAGGCACTTTAAGATTCCTAACCCTGCAGATAAAATTGTGAGACTGTGGCCTTGAGATTTAATTTTTATTAATATCAAATGTTGAATAATATTAGCACTCAGTGTAAAACTATTGTTTTGAGCATTTGTAAATACAGGTAAAAAATATGCAGCACATTAGGAAGATAGAACAAAACATCTGTGTCTTTTGCTGTTGAACTGCAATATATGCCAGTGACCAGGCTTTTCTGCGAAGGATTTTTGAAAGTTTTTGAAGAAATGAACTTGTTCTCTGATTTCCTCTGTTGTGTGGGACAGAAATGATGTAGGGAAGTCAGTTTTTCTGCTCCAACAGTTTCTTTTTTGGTAAATGAGTGTCTATCTGCAGCCTTCGGGACATAATGCTCTGGCTTGTTGAAAAACCTGTTAGTATTACAGGTCTTACTTAAAAGCTTTTTTTCTTTTTTTTTTTTAAACTCACTTCAAAGGAAGAGCTTTGTATGTTTTTATTATTATTATTAATGTTTATTTTATATCAGGTTGGATATATTTGCATGGTTCTTTGTAAATGGGAATTATCCAGCACTAGTTTTTATTAAGCATGGATTAACTTGCATGATGAAAATAATGAAATGTGTATAATTTTTCCATTATTTTTTCTCGGATCAAGAATAGAGTTTAAATAAATTAACTGTGTGTCCTTGACAGTTTCATTCTGTTTCAATCAGATACAGTGCATATCTACATTTTTTTACTAGAAATAGCATTGCAAGGAAGAGCTGTTAACTCTGTGTCTTCTTTTAGATAGCTCTGTGTTCACTAAGAGCCTCACTGAAGATGAACCTGATAGTGCTTCAGCTAAGAATGCTCATTTTGTGGTAGTACAAATAACAATTTCAGCCTCAAACTGTGATCCTAAAAATAGCTTTTTAGAGAGCTTTTCTTTGCTGACTGCCTTCCTTATGATTTTGTTTCAGCTCTTTTGTGGATAGAGGAAAAGGAAGAGTAACTTTGTGGCGGAAGAAGCCTTTAGCAGGGCTGTGCTATGTTGGTTCATTGGCCACCTGCTTTGTTGCACTGAGCTTTTTGCACAACGTGTCCTGTTACGCTATTGCATACAGACTTTTCCCCTTTCACCCCATGGTAACAGAACAACCAGCATTACTGATACTGACTTCTCTGCCTCACTTCCCATCTTCAAAAGTTGAAGGATGATGTACATTCAGAGCAAGTTATGAATGATATATCGTTAATGAAGTATGAGGCAACTCATTGTAAGGACTCTTATGCGTGAGGAATACAGACAGTTTTGTAAAGAAAAAAGATCATAGGCAATTATATCAGCTTGCTTAAGCCTCGAGTAGTTTGCAGAGTCCCTTCTTTAGACTTGGGCTGGGGGACGGGCTTTATCACTGTTCTCAGCTGCCTCCCGACTCTGAGCATCACAGGAACTCTGGGCTGAGGAGAGCAGCCAGCAGGGCTTGGGGTCCTACTGTGTACAAATGGGTGGAGTGATGCTGGGCTTTCCGGAGGTGTGGGGCTGAGGAGTGCATGGAGTGCCGTTGAGAGTGGGAGCAGGCCTCCTGAGCTACCTCTACGATGGCGATAGCCTTGACGCAAGGTCAATCACATTGGCATAGATTATTCTCACCAGTAGTTAAAGTTTGCAGGAAGAATTCCCTGCCACATGTGATAAATGCTTGAAAAAACGTTTTGTGCTAGCACTGTTGAAGTGATTGTTACCTCTCTAATACAGCATATCAGTTTTTTGTTTATTATTTTGGACACAAAAGCAAAGTTCAGGATGCTTGTTGAGACAAGGTTCAGGGCTTGGGCATGGCCAGATTTGCTGTGATCCATACTCGAAGATATGGATGAATACCCCTTACTCCGTTTTGTTTTCTTATATTTGTTAATGCATGACCCTAAAGTTAACAATTTAACTCTGATGTTTTATCAGATTTGATTTGTATTATGTTTTTGATTATTTTTTAAATTACTGTAAAATTCTTATAAAAACCCTTTATATCATTTGAGGCATTTAGGTGATCTCCACAGCTCAGGTTGGATAACAGCAGTAAAATTGTTAGTGCAAATTTACTGTTAATCTTTGCTGCTGCTTTTATATATAGAAATGGTTCACATAAGATGAAAGGATGTGAATTGACCATACATGCAAAGGCAGTATCTTCTACTGTGTTCAGATGCTATTTACAAATGAAGTAGAAACATTAAAATTTTAAATAAGCTGTCTGTTTTCAAACACTAACCAGAAAGTGTTCATGGTCATGCAGTTAATGGAAAAAGTCAAACTCAGTGTCATGTCTCTTGCTATTAGATATTGCTGTTCAATGTTAAAAAACCAGTATTTCATGGAAGACTTCTGGAGAGGATTTCTGTCGTCCAGAGAGTACTAATATTTGAATATGAAGCTCTGTGGTAGAGCAGATTGTGCCTTAAAAAGACATAAATGAATTGTGAAGTTGCATTGTATTTTTCTCAGAATTGTGTTGAAAAATACCTAATCTCAGTTCAGAGGTTCAGAATTGTGGGAAAATGTGGTTTTGCAGTTGAGGAGGCAGTAAAGGGGGAGAAGGTCAACCCTGAAGGACGTAAGCAGGGCTAGAAGATCTGCTCCAGTGCTCCATTAGATGGTGTAGCCCAAAGTAATATGACTCTATTTTCAGAAATACTGCCTTAAAATACATGTTGTGAACTAAAGCTAATATTTAAGTGCTGTGGCTGTATCACAGCAGCTAAATCTTCCTAGTACATTTCCACAGAAATAACCTCCCCAGTACAAAGAAGAAATAGAGGAAAGCCTGCAGCCTCTCCCACTGGCTTATTGCTGATGGACTTTGTAATTACATGAGTCTAACTTCATCTGCAGCCTGCTCTGCTAGAGGTTGGATTTAAGGTTAATTGTATGATGGAGGATTCTGGCTTACAGCTATATCTTAATTAGAATTCAGAATCCACTTTACATTAAAAAAAAAAAAAAAAATCTTAAAACTCTTTCCTGAAAGAATACTGATTATAGGGCGAATGAAAATGTTTTGATCTTTCTTTTCTCATAATTTGGGAATACCTTAAATATAGTCCCATGCCATCGGGTTTTTTCTCTTTTCATCTTGTTCTCTGCTTCCATCATCTTGCTTACTCTTCTTTGCCTTTATAATTGGAAGGAAAAAGGAGGTAGAAGTGACTTGACTGTGTTCACAGTAACATTTCAAAGATTACTGAATGCTATGAAAAAATATTGCTTTTCTTAGTTTTGAAATTTACTTCTGTTGAATATAACTGTGCTGTTGATATGAATATACTAAATGCATTAGAATTGAATGCAAAACAGCTTATTGTTGGTAACCAACACTTCTCTGGAAAGTATCCCGTTTTTTCACAAATAGGAAGTTCAAAGGCTTAGGTATGATTGTAAGATCGTTCTTTCAAGTTTCAGATTCTGGTGGTATCCTGACTGAAATTAGTCAGCTTCTAAAAGCTAGGATTTGGAATTATTTAGTTGAAGGTGTAGGAATTATTACTTCATTTTGAGTACTTTTAGGGTACAGTCTTGTGAAGACAGAGAAATTCTATCTTTTCCAATGACTTAGCTAAGAGGAGAACAAAAGGGAAAATACACATTCTTTTTTATTGTAATTAGTTTAATCTGAAGTGCTACAATATAACTTCCAAGCTGTTTTGTTTTTTTTTTGTGTGCTGGAATAAAGTACTTTGGACTCCAGAGGTTTTCTCTGGGAGAAGTAGATTTGAGTAAGATAACTTTAAAAAGTAGGAGGGACTAAGTCCTAAAGCCCTTCCTTAAATGGCAGCATGTTAAAGGTTCAGTGTGGTATAACAAGGTGCATAAGCATATGCTGTTCATAAGAACGAGAATCCTTTCCCTCTTGGGTTTCATAATGATTTTGCTGCTTGCCTGAGTTAGTGTTAGGGTCAAACTTAATAATCTTGTCATACCAGGGCTTGACTTACTCATATGATGATTTGCAAATAAAATTTGCTTCCTTGTTGTGTTGCTTGCATTCCAGTTTTTCTAGCAACATTTGGAAATTAAATGCCCTGACTTCATCACTCTATCTCATAGAGGAGAATGCTCTTAATGTCCAAAGCAAATGCTGAACTAAAGGAAGAACACCAGAAACCTTTTTCAGACCTCTGTATGTTTATTTGAACCTTTGTATTAATTAAGTGAATCAGAGCATAATATACCTTCCTAAAGTTCCCTTAAAAATTAGAAAAACAAAGTTGCTTTTTATCCATGACAAAATGTACATTTTGAAAATGGGAAATTATGCAACTTGTATACAGATTGTAAATATTAACAGCTTTGTTTTCCAGTCTATTTTTATGCCATTCATCACACCAAGATCTCATACATTTCTTCTCTTGGCAGTGATCTACCTGAAGTCTCTTGTCTTCTACAGAAGGAAAATAAAGCCAAGTAATTCCTTTGTTTATGATGTTTTAGAGCTGGCCAGAGGTAGTCTCTGAATCTTCCAGTACATGATTGTTGGAAGGCCTGCCATAAAACTCTCTTGATTATGTGACTGTTCAGAGTAGTTGACTGGAGTTAACCTCCCTTTAATGATTGATATTTAGCTTTATTGGAGCTGTACTAGTATCATCAGTGAAGTAAGAAATTGGAGCAGAGTTTTACTACTGGATCATCTAAGAACTAAAACCTGTTTTTCCCGTATATTTGATTAAAATACTGGTATAATATTGGGATGCCTTGATATCTTGGCCATCTTTTTGGTTGTGTCTTTCTTTAATATAGTTTTGCACGTTACCTTAGGCAGAGGTGGTTAAAATGGGGAATTCTGTCTTTTGGAGTGTTATTACTAAGAAAGGAAGTTATCCTCCTAGGCCAGAACCATGGGGATCCAAGCTAATGAGAAGGTCAGTGCTGTGCGGTGGGATAGATGGTGTTGGCACTAATGGTGTCTTGGATGGAGAAGAAAGCTCAGTTGGTGTCCATCCTAAGGAGGTACGTCTTGAGTTGTTTTTTTCTTAGTGTATGTACTAAACTGAAAAGCTTTACTTAAGTTGTCATCACTTTTTTTTTCTCTACTTTGGAGAAGATTGTGCTGATTAAAGTTTCTGAAGGGACTACTGTGCTTTAATGTAGCAGCTTTTGTGTCTTTGGCAATAGAGTGCTTTTTTGTCTGCTAATTTCTCCACAGCTGCTTATCCTCTTCCTCATCAGCTTCTCAATTTATGTGTTCATTGGGATTTGTAAGAGAAAAAACTTACACAAACTAAAATCACTACGTGCTTGTTAAAGCTACTAAGCTCATCTGTGGAATAGCACTTGGATATTTTAGTATCGTACAGAGAACAGTGCTGTAGTTAGTTTTCTAGGTTTGGGAGCAATCTGAAAGCTAGCTTTTGAAAGCAAACAAATGAACCAATAATGCTGCTTTTGAAAAGGGTTAGTTATACTACAGTAGTAAAATCTGTCAGCAAATGACCTCCCAGAACTGTGTAACTCTACACCAACACACACTAATTGTCTGCCGAGGTCACAGCAAGTCCTGCTGAGCCACAGCCCAGCACTGTACTGGGCTGACTGGTCAGGCTGCTGCCCCAGCGCTGGCTGGCAACAGGCAGCCTTTGTTGAGGCCCTGGTGCCTTAGCAGCAGGTTGCTCGGCCTGCTGGCCGCAGGACCTACCAACCAGCCTAATGGTGGCTTGCGTGCTAGTAAATCATGCCAGTGGCAGTGCAAAGTCCAGAGGCTATCGGAGTGTTGCTGGGTTCTGGCTGTGAGGAGTTGTTTTGCTTCATTTTGTGTTTCCTGTCTGTGCTGTAGCACAGCTTGCAGTACCTTACATGTGATGAGATTTTCTGGATGGGTTAGCAGACAGTGTTGGCTTGGACTCTTCCGTCTGTCTTCTCACAAGTAAACTAGTTACAGTTTAGCTCATAGCAAGTGAAGTTACTTCTAAAAGCTTACTAGAAGGGTGAGTTGTGTAGTGGCTTTTTCTTCAACTACTTTCTCTTAAAATGTGCAAGTGTTAATACATGGAAACTGACTTAATTTGGAAACACAGTAATCTGTTTTCTGCTCTCTCCTCACCCAGAGTTGTTGCTTTATACACTATCTGGCATGACAGTTTTCCTATAAGTATTCTGAAACTGTTTCTGAACTGATTTGCATGGAGTTCTTACGAATTTGTGTTACATTTATTCAGGCATTGCTCCTAGGAGCATTAGATCTGTTTTTTATATCTTCTTGCCATTTTAATACAAATGCATTCTGCAGCTTGACTAATGGAGTACTGGTAATACGTGGTTGTTGAGTGCACACAACTATAATTTCTGCTGTTTTTCCCCCCAGCATTATCTTACATTTTTTAATCACAAGGACTAAGCTGAATTGGTTGTTTTTTTTTTTCTTTTCCTCTTGGAATGTGTGCATGCTTCCCTTATGCTTTTTCTCATGTTTTTTGATTATTATTATTTTTTTTTCAAGCTTGCATTAACTCAGGTATCATTTTTATTTAATTCTATAAGCACGTGCTTGCTGGTCTCATTCATCCCAGGAGCAATGCTGAAGATTATAACATGCTATGACGTAGTAAAAATAATGAAAATAAAATGTTATGCGGATAGCACCTGAACTAGGTGATAATTACTATGATTATTAAGCGACTTGTCCAGTTTTAATCAGAGACTTGGTTGTAGAACACAGGCATTATGAGGAACACAACAGTGAGGTGATAATAACAAAGCTTTGTTGTGTTGGGAGAACTTAGGGAGCAACATATGCTATCCTGTCTGTGTGATCAGCTTGCAGTCTTAGAACTTGAGGTGGAAGATGAGTTGGAAGAGAGCAGAAGCTGAAATGTCTTACTGTAAAGCTGCTCTGAAAGGTACTGGGAAATCGAGTGGTAGCATCTGCGTAGAGTGGCTGGCTGTGTGGGTTCTTTGTTGGCTATTCTTTTGCCTTTCTGCTTTGTTTTGGAAAGGAAGTGGAGACAAGACATGAAAATTTCTGGGTTAATCTTTCTATTTTCACTCTTTTACTTCTCTCTTTTTGAGGGATTTGATTATGACATGGATCTGCATCTTGATCAGGGTATTCATGTGCTTTGGCCAGAATTCCTTTACAGAAGGGAAAATGTTTTTATTGGCAAATCAAGTAGTCCGATGTCCAATGCAGACGTTATTTTATGTGATTCTTGTTAAGAGATCTACTGTGTGAAGAAGTGAAGCATTCTGAGACTAAAATCAAACTTTTCTTGTGGTTTAGTTTTGATAGTGTCACAACCAACTTCCCTTTTACAGTGCTCAGTAATATATGAAATTCTTCAGCTGAAGTCTCAACCACTCTGGCTTCCTGTGGTTGTTTTGAGACTGATTAAAAACCACACACAAGGGAAGATGATTTTTTTTTTTTCCCTTAAAATATTTTTACCCCCACATAGGATATTGTATGTGGTATTGCTGTATGTGCACTGGAATAATTTCTTCCTGAGCCGTATCACCCTTTTAGCTTTGTACAGAACCTGCAGCAGGCAGTCCTGTGCTATATTTCTTTTCATTATGTTGATTACTACATTGTCAGCTTTTCTATAGATGAGTTGTTCAATGATTTCTGGTAGCAGATTGGCAATAGGCAAAATGGCTTTTTGAAAAAATATCAAAAATATTGGACCGCCTACTACTGGTCTGCATGTGTCTCTTACTGAAATTATAGTTTAATAGGAAATATCCTTCTATGTATGTTGCTGAAGTTATGAACGCTTGAGTACGATGTCTGAATTTATACTTCACAACTAACCTTCCTCAGCTATGTGTGGAAGAAGTTGTCTCACTAGCAGCTGAGACTGTAAAACCAAGGCATTACAAACCTGGATTTTGACAGCTAGGACGTTCTACAAGAGACTTCTTTGTAGAGGGAGCTCTTGCTAGTCACCATCATCAGACATAAGGTGTTTTAATTTCTGTAACTCCCCACCCCCCTGCACATGTTTTTGTTTATCAGGTCGCTCTTAACAGAGCTTGTCCTGGAAATTCCATGGGAGAGTTTGTATTGGCAGTGTTGTTTGTTACTAAGTTTTGTGTTTGCGGCTGTAGCACCCTTTTTAGACCAAACTGGGAACTGAATGGAAATGGTTGTGTTTCATATATGCCACAGCCTGTATTTTGGATGGAGGTAGGTACGTTAATGTGTAGCTTTTCTGTGAGAAGTTGATTATTCATTCTCTTGTTAGTTTTGCACATTGTGTGTTGAATGGGTCATGGATGAAGGTTTGGCATAGGGGGCAGAAATGCATTCCCCTTTATGTTGCTGCTTGATAGGTGAACACTGCATATCATACCACTTAATTTTCTCCTGGCCTGTTGCTGTTGTTATTAAGTGTACCATGTTACAAATAGTCTGTTCCCCATTCTTCTTTACCATCTTCTTCCGTGCCCACATCACTTACGGTGAGGCAGTGTTTTATAAATGTTTCTGATCTTTCAAAGCTTTAACATTGGAGAACAGACTCCTAATTTCTGTGAATGGTATTACTATGCTGGCAGCTTACCAGAAAGCCTTCTGCTTCCCATTAACTTTGGGGAAAATGCTCAGTAATCTAAAAGTTCTGAAGTTTTATATTTTTTCATACTGAACACTTCTGACTGTCTAAAAAAATCAATTATATTTATTTTCATTGTTTGTGGAAAGAACAATAGATGCAGCGTATACATTCACTGGATATACTGTGTTCTAAAGGACTTTATTTTAGAAATCTTAATCTGAACTTTCAAAAATAGTAATAATGCTGTCAGTTGTCACTAGACACATTCATCTTTCTCTTATAAATGTAGGCTACTGCATTTGGCTTAAAATATTGTTCATCTTGCCACCATGGAGTTTGGGAATAGGGAAATAATTGTCTTCTATCAGTTTAAAATTGTGAGAAGATAAGTCTCAAAATGGTCTTGCTTCTGTATGCCAGCAGTGATGCTTGCTTTTTATTTTTCTTTGGAAGAAGTGAGTCCAGCCACTGTTACTGTTTTGTACTAAGACTCACAACTGAAAAATGTCATTTTGAAGAAATGGTATCTGTTGGTCTAATTATGACAGAAAATTCATCTTGATAAATGAGATCAAATAAGCAGGTCATTGTATTGTCACTTGATGTTATCATTTAAGTCTTCAATTTTTCTACTTTGTGAACATACATTCTCCAGATGCAGAATTACACTTAAAAAACTGAAACAACAGAACAAAAAACCCACAAGGTGTGCTTTCCCAGAGAATTTACTTAAGTGAGAAACCACCATTGGTTTAATAAATAAATAGACATTTTAAAGCAGGTCAAGTGTTTTCAGGTCATTAACAAGTTGTTTTGTCGCTGTTGAGTGAGACAGTTTTACTCCTACTTCAGTTTAAAATGTCCCTAACCTCTTGTTACTCCCGGACCTAATTAATTCTTTCCCCGCCCCCCCCCCACCTCCCAACCTTTCTTGACAAGTGGTAGATACAGGTATGGTCTCTAGTTTTGGAAACAGAGTATTAGTTTCTGAGTAGGAGACAAATTATGGAATTATGCATGTTCTGAGAAATTGTCATGTTTTTGTTTGGAGTCTAATATTACAATAGGGAATTTTCAGTCCTATAAAAACTGGACTGTTTTGCTTTCAGACAACAGCTTTTCTTCTCCAAAAATACTAGTCATAAGTATACCCCTTTCCCTTTGTGATAAAAACAATATCTTTTCTTGCTAAGACAGACAAAAAGAAGGAAAAGTGAAGAGATTTCCTTCAGTAAGAAGATAAGCAGTGTCTCCAAGCCAGATAGAAGACTGTGATAAGGAACCAGGACCTCATCTCTTTCTGTGGGATATAAGTAGGAGAAAGGAGCCACCTCTACTTATGAGGGATGAAAAATAGAGCTGGAGTAATGCAGGGCTGTCAGATTTCTGCTTGTGAGGAAAAGGAAGGAGTACAGTCACCAGTGTGGATTTCCTTATCCTGTTTCTACTAGTTATACTAGTTGGTTTTCTTTTGTATCTGATGGGAGGGAAATGGTTAGTAAGATCCACTGTACTTCAGAAAACACAGAGCATATTTTAATGCCTGTCTATGTGTTCCAGTAAAACATGGTGGCCTAGTTGTTTGATCTGGGGTTTTTCTGTTTGAGTATTAATCTTCAGAATTTCTTTGAATTATTGAGTCTTCAGTCCTCTTCAGCTGCCATGATTACTGATATACTTTTACTGAATGCTGCTTTTATGTTTATTTACTAATAATTAGGTGGTAAAGGTGCATGGAGGAAGAGAAATAATTCCAGGTCTGCTTCTGTCAGTATGTTCTTTCTGGTGGATTCTGGACCTCTCTGGCCAGAGGAAGCATATTTACCACACAGACAGGTACCGATGGCTGATTGACTAATCTCTGGAAATATTCTTGTTTATACTGAGCTGAAGAACCAGGGAGGTTACTTTTAAAAAGTATGTAAATTATGACTAGAAGCCTACCATCTTGAGAAACAGGTCATCCATGCTGTTTAATTGTCTCTGCAGAATTTAGTATAATGATGCATATCTACCGTGCCCAAACATGAGAGGATTAATAGTTGTGGCTAGTATTTGCACTTCCCAGAATGCTCACGAGGGCTCAGGGTAGACATAGATAGCAGGGGAGGTAAGTGTTGTAACCAGGCAAGGTGCATCCTTGTTCAATAAAGCGTATTTGTCTAGTACCTATTTCCAGAATAAGGATGTTGCTTGCCTATCTAAAGTGCTACAGTAGCTCAGATACTGAGTTTCATTTTTCAGAGTTTCCCTGCCGGCTCTCCTTTCCATGCTGTAATTGCTTCTGGAGGGTGTCACCAAAAAGCACTCAAGGCAGTACTTTTTTTATGTAGAAACTGTGAGTGGTTTTTAAAATCAGACAGGTCCAAATCTTCTTGGATGTAACTTGACCTGGCTTTTGGATTGTAAAGCTTCTCCTGTATGCCTTGGAGAGGATGCTTCTGCGCAGTTGCAGAGATGGAACAATCAGCTCTTGTGTTTCGTACATCGAGCTGGGGGCAAGTCATCAGCTTAGCTTTCTTGTCAAGTGATTGGGTAATACAGGGAGTTTGCATAGGCAGGACATGTACTTCAGCAACTCTCCCTCAGTTTACGCCCTTATTTTACGTTTTTCTCATTTGAATTACATTTCTAAGTTGAGTCCCACTGTACTGATAATTTGCCCAGGGAATAGAGAAAAACATGCTTTATGAAACTGAAAAATAAGTAACTGTGACCAGCCTCCAAGCTCACATCTGTCAGTACACATTACTAAATGCATACAGAGAATGTTCTGAAAAACAAGAGTGCTATTAGGTTAAATCTCACTGCTTTATCCCATTATCCTCATACCAAGGATAATAGTATGTAGGTTATCTGACTTTGTCCTTGATTGGAAAAAAAAAGTCTGGACTCATCTGAAAGTCTGTAGAGATTTTAATTGTTCTCTTGTTTGGAAAAAAGGTTTTTTTTTGTTTTACTTTATTGCCTTCAAAGATATCTACAGTAGCTTGGATTTCTTTTACCTCTTTTTTTTTTTCTTTTTTCCCCATTTACTTATACACTGTGCATTTAATCCTTTTTTTTTTTTAATCAGCAATATGTTATACATCTTTCTGGAAGGTCTTCTGAATTTCATTTGAAGTAAAGCAGAATCAGAATAACCATCAATAAACATACATCAAATTAGTCCTTTCAAATGAAAAGTTGCAATATCTGTTTTCCCTATAGGATAAGATGTAGCACAGGAAGGAAAAGCGATGATTTTTCAAAAAGCTACTTACTATCAACCTTCTCAGTGGAGGAAGTTAAGTTGTTGCAAAGTTTTCTTTGGTTTTCCACTGATCTTGGTTTTGGAGAGGAAAAAAAAGATAGTTACATGCTTTCATACATACTGAAACACTTGAAATTGGTTGTGTTGTGGATTTTGAAATATGAATCATTTCCTGATGGATCAAAGCTAATATTCATATTTGTATCTGACAAATCTTGCAGTGTACTTGAAATGTTGTTTTGTGGAAGGCGTTATCCATGGAAAGAGAAGATAGTGTATTTCTCTTGGGGAACTTTGGTTTACAGCACCATTAGTGAAGTGTAACTGGTGACCTGAGATCAGATCATCTGTTTCTCTTCATATAGTTCACTTTCTACAATTACGCTTCCCTCTTTTTTTTTTTTCCAACCACGTACTCCTAATATTAAGTCCCTGAGCCAACATAAAAGCAGATGGATGTGGAAAAATAGTAATTGAATGTAATCTAGTAATCTGTAATTTAAAAATATTGAATATTCTTTGGTTTTGTAGTGGAAAGGAAGAATAAAAATTATTTATATAACAACAGGAAATTATGCCGTAATATGCAAGAATAAGATGTTTTCTTTTTTTTTTTTCCACAAAGTGAAAATGCCTTACAGAGAAGGGACCTGCTGTATTAGAGATGGCAGTAAATCACGATGGGATAGAGTTTAATCCTACACTTTCAAACAGTGATTCATCTCAACTGGTGTTTATGTAGTCATTTCCTAAGCACCTCTTCACATTAGACTGGTTGAATTTGGTCTTCATTGTTACCTGTTTCAAACATTTTGATGATTAGTGTGCTAATACATCTCTGTTTTCTTTTGGAGTCGAGTGAGAGAAGCCTTTTCTTACTGTGTAGGAAGATGTGTATTTCTGGTTATAATTTAATCAGAACTTATGTTAGTGTTTCATACTGCAAGCACTTTGTACATGAGGAAAACAGTGGATGCAGTGGATGCTTTTTTTTTCTTTTTTTTTTAACCCACCGGCATTCTCTTCCTGCTGTTTCTGTTCTTCTGCGTGCTATGCCTCACTGCCACTCTCACTGCTATGGGGAAATGGGAAACAAAATGAAACAATTGAGTCTGCTGGCAGCTGCTGTGACACCATCTTCATTAGAAACATCCCCAGGATCTGCAGGGTCTGTTCAAGGAAGCAGATGTAAAGAAAGCTGTCTCACCAGAGATTTAAAGTGGAGCAGAAATGGCATAGCCCGTTTCAAGTCTGCCTTTGGAGACACAATTTTTAATGCCTCTTCTGTTGTTGGTATGGGAACTGTAAAATGTGTACATGTTTATATGGTTAAATGAAGAGACAACAAAGTGCTACATACAATGTTTGTTACTCCAGACCACCTGATGTGTTTATTTTAAGATATATCTGTCCTGTCACCAGCAGTCCCAGCACACTGTAAACCTCAGTGTGAATGTGGAAGCTGTCCTCAGTCAGCCTTCACGCTTGACAAGTTGTGCGGTGCTGGTGAGGAGGCAGCATCCTCCTCTGTTTCTCCACTCTGAGAGGTGCAGGTGAGAGGGGGCTGAGGGAACCACAGCTGTGCTGTAGAGAGGCAGCTGACTTTCCAAGCAGATTGGCTTATGGCCTGCTGGCTGGCTCACTTACACCTCTGAGGTGGGAGGCTCCTCTTTCTGTCCTCAGCAGCTCTGACTCCTGCTGTCAGTATGCCATGTTCCACTTCATCAGTGTTGTGATCTCATTTTCTTTTGTGTTCTTGTGCGTTGCTATCTGGGGGCTGGACTGAGGAACTGGTTGCATTTGTCTTTGGAATTGCATTCTCATGAATGCAGTTCTGTAGCTTGAACCTCTTCCAGGGGGACCTGTTTCACCCCGTTAAGCTCAGTGTGCTCCATCATGTGATGTTGATGGTGATACTACTTCCTGCTCAGAGTGTAATTTCATCCTTTTGTAGATGCACTGTCTGTGCGCTAAGCTTTAAAAAATTTTCTGGAATTGGTGAAGTGGGTAGCATTTAACTGCCAATATTGTGGACTTTTTTTTTCTCCTTATAATTGATCTAATGGCAAATACTGGCCTCAAAAATCCTCCCATCACTGTGATTTGCTTTACTGTCTCTGATGTCTCAAGTTCTCAGTTATTTTTTTATATGCTCATTGTAGTTGCTTCCCTGGTTACCCATATGTACTGGCTTAAAAAGCCAGTGTTTTCAAGTTATCAGCTACCCTCTTGTTTGTTAGAGTTGTGGCAGTTCTAGTCACTTTCTCCCCCCAGAAATCTAAGGTGAGTAGACTCAGCTAGTATGTTGATACCCCTGCTGCATATTAAAAGTGCTCTCTAGACTCCAACTGATTTAGTCTTCAAATAGAATCTGTCACTGAGGAATTACGGAGAGTGGTGAGGCACTGAAACAGGCAGCCCAGAGAAGCTGCAAATGCCCCATCTCTGGAGGTATTTGAGGCCTACCTGGGCAACCTAATATGTTGAGTGGCAACCATGCCTCTGGCAGGAAGTTGGAACTAGAATGATCTTTAAGGTCTCTTCCAACCTAAGCCATTCTGTGAATCTGGATGAGGGTGCTCCTGTCATACTAATGTTGAAGCCAGCTGACTCCCAGCCTGGCAGGAAGGGCCTGGGCAGGCTGTGCTGTCTCCTGGCTGGGCTGAGCCCTGGCAGTGGTGAAGGATAGCAAATCTCAGCACTGTCTCCTCCTCTCCCTGCAATGACTGTGTCGGATGGATCAGTAGCAACACAGATATCCTGCAGAGAAGATGCAAAAAGAGGGAGAGGAATGTGCGCTGTAATTGCGTCCAGGCAAATTTCTTGTTTCCAGCATTCTCTGCTCATAGCTGCAGGTAGGGGAGAGCAAGCTCTTCTTGGGCACCATGGTCTGTAGGTAGCAGGGACTTGTACCCTTCCTGTAGCAGAGCCTTGGACTCCATTCTTGAATTGCTAGAAAAAGCTCAAGTGAGGCATGTTATGGACACAGTCATTGCCCGCAGAATCTGGCATGCCCCCAGCATGTTCTGCCCTGGAAATAGCTAGTTACAAGACAGTGAGTTGGTAGAAGTACTGGATGCAGTAAGTGTCCATTATCTTAAAATCAGTGCTTGCTTTCCTTATTACTTGGTAGATTTTTGGCCTTTTGAATGTCAGTGTCTGCAATTTTAACTAACTTTACTTCCTTTTTTCTTCCATATAGGTTTAATTATGGCATGATAGCTCTACAGACATAATTAAGTAGTTACTTCGATTTAATTCCAAAATAAAAATTAAATGTTAAACATAGCATTTTGTTCTAGAGTTTTATTATTTTACTATTCATATTACCTGATTGTACAACTATTTGATGAAAAAAATATATTGCAAAGCTATGTGTATAGCTATGCCAACTAAATGAAGTTTGAATTTCTTAATTTTTCCCATTGCCAATTTTGTAGGCTTACAGTTACAGATTGAGAACACATCTTCGTAGGGATCTGGTATTTACCACCTTCATCTCACAACCAGTTTCTTCCTTTTGACTGTGTAAGCACATGGGTAAGCATTTTGAGTATACGTAGTTCCCTTCCGTCTGCATCTTTTAGGGTCAGTTGTGAAGGGCAGACTGCATCATTTTTTAGAAATCTTAGCCATGTTATTTCTGAAGCTTCTTGAATATAGCTTGATGTAAAATAAATAAAAACCATTGCCTCCTGAGATGGAAATAACTTTGTGAAGTTAGCTTTCTCTGAAAAGGCTGCTGCTTAACAAAATAGACAAGCAATAAGTCTTCCTTCAAGCCTCAAGATTTGGTTAGCATACTAAGAAAAATAGGTGTGAATATTTTACTGTCTGGGTTTAAAGAAGTTAACAAGGAGATCTGAAGGTACTCAGAAATACTATTTCTGCCAAAGCTTAATGACAGGAAGGGATGTTCTAAGAGGTGTCTATTCCCAGCCCAAATAATGATGTGTTATGTGACTTGATGCATCTTTCATCTGTCCCTTTTCTCCTCTGGAATAAAAATGAATGTGTAATCTCCTTATTTTTAAGAATTGTTGCCAGGCTCTCATCTTGATGATGATATTAAAAATCTGTACTATCCCAGCATTAGGAGGGTTGGGAAGAACAACCCTGCAGTGCGAGCTGGAAGGCACTGTGAAGCAGTAACCAGGTGTTTTCTCCATGTCCAGCCTTTCTGTTTGCCAAGTGAAGTTTAAGAGTGTATATATATAAACTGTTACGCATGTGTTTTCCAGAGCCTCGACTGCTGTGCACATTTAGAAAAACTTAGTTCGTGGCACTGCACAGTAGGACAGATTGTGCTCACCATTGCTACTACAATCATTTCCTTTTTTTTATTTATTACCTTTTCTTCCATATCACCTTTCCCAGTTTTTGCTTTCTCTGTTTTTCATTTGAGCAGCTCTAATTACCATACTCTGCCTCTTTTGTCAGACCACTTGTTGCTACAGCAGGTATAAAATGCTTCAGGTTCTTGCGGAGTGTAAACACTGTTCAGAAGTTCCTTAAACTGTTTATTCCTGGGACAGAGGAGTCCCACACTAGGTTGGTCCATAGGTAGTGCTGAAATTGGCAGTGATCAACTGACTGTTACAAACATCCATTGGGCTTTAAAGTTAATCTGGAATGATATGGATGAGCCAAAATATGTACTTCTAAGCCTACAAAGTACAGATATGGGAAAATAAGGCTTTCATTACTTCACGTGTGGGAAGTGTGCTCTGACTGTGGTAGCTGAATAGTTGATTTTGTTTCATTTATGTCAAGCTTCAGATTGTAGTTGCAGCCTGGAGACTTGTTGCAGCTTGTGTGCACACGTGTGTTTTTTGTTTGTTTGCTTTTATTTAAAGAATTTATACTGCCTGTAGGTTTGTTAATGTCTTTAGAAGTGGTATTGCTTGCAGATTTGTTGACCATGCTGTATTTACAACACAGTATGTCCTCTGTCCATAAGAAGCCAGTGAAGCCTTTCTTCAAAAAATGTGGTTGCTTATCCACAGAGAGTGAGGAATCATTTGGACTTTCTGTTACATTAACACCAAATAGCATTAAGATAAGCGAACTGGCCATAACATAAAGGCCAGCTTTGTAGTCTGTGTAAGCTGAAATATGTATGATTTGTTTCACCTGCATACACTGCAGTTTTACTAAGACTTCAAATGCAACTTTTTCCTCTCTGTACTAAATGCAGAGTTTAAAGAATCTGCAGTTAGTTATTCTTCTTCCCCTTTTTGAATGTGAGCCTATGAAAATCGGTATTTCTTTTTTAAGAAGGTTACTGTTGAAGGCTGTATGTGCAGTTCTACAAATGGGAAATTGTTCTTTTGCTGAGATCTCAATGTACTATAAGTTAGCATATCTTTATTGTAGCTAGGTATGTAGCCATTTGTCTTAAAAGAACTGCTGAAAAATCATCCATCTGATGCACTACCTAATGGGTCTTCAGGGCTGTAAGAGAAGGGCATAGTCCCTGGCTGTGTGCTGTTGAAGCTCATCTGAAGCTGAGTGTCGGATATGAGTGACTTGTCAAAGAAAAAAAGGAACCAAGTAAAGCAGAGTTAAAAGCCATCCCAGCTAAAAAACAGAAGACAGAGGTTAAAGCTGTTGTTTCTGGTTCAGAACCTGAATTGCTACAGGACTCTTTGAATAAGTAATAGCAGTAGTAATTGTAATTGCATCTTTGGTCCTGCTGCTCCAGCAGATACGTTATTACAGTTCTAGTAAATAACCGCTTTTAATGTTGTTTTGAAGTGCAAAAAATTAAATTAGTCATTCTTAAAACTATGAAAAAATAAATGAAAGAGTGGAAGGTATCAAGGATTGTATTTCCGGCTAAACTGATATACTTGGATGTCTTTTTTGTTATTGTGGTTAGTTTTTAAAGCAGTCATAAGTTTTTGTATGTCTTTGCTTAGATTTACCAGCTGGTAATAGATATATGAGCTGGTAAAAACATCATGGTAATTTGGCTCTTAAAAATTGCTTTTGTTGCAACTTCTTAAGGCATTATTGGTGTATGGCAAAACAGCTTGAACGCTGTCAGCTGAAGCTCTGTGTATTTTTGTGAATGGAACTATGCAAATTTAGATATGTAAAGCTGTTTAATCTTTTCTGTCTGTCTTTTTGTGAGAAAAGTATGGTTTGACTCAGTGCTCACAGTGGAGTACAGAACAAATAATGCTGATAAACTACATGGTTAGCAGCAAGTGTACACTCATGATAAAATTGTAACGTATAAAAACAAATAATCTCTTCTCATCTTTTCTTTCTTTTGCCTTTCTCCTTTTTTTTTTCTTTTTTAAATTGAAAGTGCCAACTTTGGCTTTGTTTCATAATTCAGATTGTAGTAGGATGCCCAACAATTGTCCTGTGATTTAGATTTCTTAAATATACATTGAGAATTCTTTTGGGTATAACTCACTGCATTGCTTGCTGTCTGACAACAAATTATCTGTGGCAATGAATGTATTCATTACTAAGGAGGGTATATTTAAGAATATATATTTAGATATAAATGTATGGCTTTGATCTACTGTGAAGTGTTTTGAACAGAATGTAGCTATGAAAATAGGAATTTTCCAGATAACAATGTCTAGTATTGTTTTTAACACCTGAAGATCAGATGTTGTACTTAATTATATGACTGATAGCTTTGGAACTTGAGCATCTGAACTCAGGGCAGCTTTACTGATGTCTCTGACCCAAGGCATGTTACTTAACTTTACTGAATCTAAGGCTGCACAAAAATTGTCATATTACATTAGTATCAGCCTGATCTGTTACTCTGTCACCAGTGCTGATTTTTACATGTCTGAACTGTTCTGTTCTCAAGAAGAGTTTATTCTTAATCTCTTATAATTGAAGGGTGGCTTTAGCTCTGAAATATGTAATCTCCAAAACCATACCTTTAATAGCTATGTCTTCTTAAATATGTTGTTTTAAAATATCTTCTCAATTGTAAAAGGAAAATAAATATTTAAACCCTCACTCTGTTTATGAAATTTTGTGAGGCATTTGGGATATCAAAATTTTAAGTTGCTTGATGTGTTGGAAAGCCTTTTAATGTTTGTGCAGTTTTCACGCTGTCATGAAACTAAAAGAGCATTTTATGCTTCAGAGTTTAGTATTAAGTAACTGTAGGTATGGTGAATAAGCAGTAAAAGCTTTTAAGAGGAAATGGATGAAGAGAGCAAGTTTTTGCTGATATGACTCTGCTACTGCTCTACTGCTTATGTTTTCAGTTACTCGTATCCTTAAAGGCAAATGATTGTCGGGCATCAAAAATGAAGATGACATGGACAGGAGCAAATACCCAATCAAAGGTATTGTGTAAGATCAGGACTAAATGTCACACAACTGGCAAGACATGACTGTGTTTTATGTTTTCTGACAAACCTGGCTGTGCAGGCTTCTGAGAAAAGAATAGCCTTGGAGATGGAGTGTGGCAGATTCATGTGGTCTTCAGCTCCTTGGGCAGTTCTGGTTGTTGTGATGTGAAAGGCAATGGGAACGCTGTAATCTGGGTCATTTCCAGTTTTAATCAAACTTGTTTGCTCCCCCACAGCAAGTAGGAGTCTTGCCAAAGGCAGTTTGGTTTGGTGTGCTGAGGCATGGATCAGCAACTGTTTGTCATGCTGTGCTCACGTCCGGTGCTCTGGGCCTCCCCTAGGACGGACCTCTGCTGCCCGGGAGCTGGATCGGCTGCAGCCACAGCACAGGAAGGAGTTGGGAGGAGAAGCAGAATTTAATTAACAGTGGAAATTCACAGCAGAGGAGTGTGGAGAGTTGTTTAATATCATCTGTAAGCTGAGGCATAGCAGAGGAAACTTGTATGGGGAAAGCACTCTTCCTAGGCTCAGTCCTGCAGTGCTGTGTCCTAGTTAGGAAACGTACTTAATTTAGAGTCAGCAGTACTGCAGATCTGAATTGCGGCCCTTCACAGATGGGTGACATGCCATGGGCTGTGTAGCTATGGCCAGCACGCTCTCTGTCTTGTGTGATGAAGCACTTAACATCCCGTGAATTACACCCTGGTTCTTCACACAGGGAGACATGTTTGGTAGACCAGCCTCTTGGGCTTAAGGTGTGTATTTGGAGGAGTGATTATTCTTATTCCTACACAGTTAGTTAGTTAGTGTAGCAAATTTTGAAAAATAAAATACCCTTCAGACTTACCAAGAACTCTCTTTCAGCTGGATCATATTTTTAACTTCTTAAGTATTTGAGAGAAAAATACACATCCTGGAAGAAAAATGTATTCAAAATGCAGATAATGAATTTTGAAAACCTGGGTCCCCTGTGTCTTATTTTGCCACTGCAGTCCCTTTCTGTACAGTGTTCTTTAGGGTCATGAGCAGAGCTGACATTTTGTCAGTGTATCTTTCTGGAGGAGATGTTCAGGTTATGTCATATAATGAAATCTGAAGGCACTGTTTTTATTTCCTTAGAATTCATGCAATAATTTATCATTTAGTGCTGGAAGAAATTTTATTTGATCCTTTGTGCTGCTTTCTTCTAGAAGGCACAAGTACAATCTCATTTTTGAGGCTCTACTTTGGGATAGTTGGCTTGTCTTTTTTAGTCTCTCCTTAAAATATAGGCAGTGCCCAATGTTATGTGGTATTTCATTGTTCAGCAACTAGGAAAGATGGAGAAACATTCTGTTGTAGTTTTGAACTCATAATTTAATCCCATCAATCTAGTAATCCCATTGGTTTAGACTTGGCACCACTGATGAGGAACTGCCTTGATTAGACAGCTGGTGTCTTCCTAGGATATGCAACTTTTTTCCTGCACCATTTCTTTTTTCTTTTTTTTTAACAAGGAAAAAGTGTGTCACTGTGTAGACCACGTGTTGAGAAATGGTGAAAAAACAAGTTCCTATTTCTCTGTCATTAGAGGTGACTTGGACAGCTAAGCAACTAATTCTTAGTTTTTTTCCTCAATTTGAAAGTTTTTAAGTGGCTTTCCTGTCATCAGACTAATGAGGACAATAGTAACATGAGGGAAGTTGACTTGCTTTAATTGCTTTAAGTAAAAGGAAATGGGATTCTTAAATTTCTGAAGTATTGATGGTAGGCACTTCTAAGTCTCTCTGTTCTGCCTAAGCTGTTTAATATAGCATGGAACTGATCTGAAGTTTGAATTCAGATGAGCAAAAAAGAAATGCCTCAAAGCAAATCTGCTATTCAAAGGGAGAGCGTGCTTATGCTTTTCTTCCCCTCTGTACAAATGTGGATCTGCAAATGTCAGGTCATCAATCTGTGAATTAAAATATGTCTAGTCAAGTGTAACTTATGACATATCTGTTAAATTCTGGAAATCAGTTAAGCATCACTTGAAAGCATACATGTGAAAAAGAATGTTGACATAGATTAAAACTCAGTAGAAAGTAGGATAATATTCTCAAAAAATTGTTGTCAACCCAAATACTGTGGGAATTTAAGTTTTGGTTTTATTAATAAAGTACGATCAATGTGACAGCTATGAAATGTCACCTTGCTGATTTTTCCTTCACCCTCTGTTTGTAAGCCTTCATTTATTCTGTGGTTGCTATATAGATAGTATAGTCATCTTCTAACATCAGCCACTTTCACAAGAATTAGTATATTACTTGAATATACTCTGTAGCTGTGCCTTATATACAGATTTATGGTAGTAATTACTTCAAAGTAGTGTTACAAATCTGTCTTAATCTAATGTGATCCATTTTTAGAATTGAAGTTGATGTATCTTGAGCCTCGGACTATGTCTTAAGCATCTGTTAAATTTTTTGTACTGATTCTTAACTCTGTGTGTTGAGAAGATGTCTGAGGTGTCAGGTAGAAAAGCCTGTGTGTATTTCTATTTTGCTTTGGACTTCTGTGCAGCACATGTAGCAGGCCATCTTGAGAGCTTTTCAATGCTAAATGGATCAGCTAACCCTCCCTCCTCTCAAACATTTTTAGTTGGGAAACCGTAACAAATATATGATTTAGTAAAGATTGAGCAGAAAGACTGAAAGAACTAGAAGCAAGATCCAGATCATACAAGCTTGATCTACCCTAATTAAAAGGGTATCTATTTGCATACCTAAAGATGCCCCGATCATTCACAAAATAGTAAATAAATTATTTGTAAATTGGGATCTACAAAGCTTCAGTGTTTTCCATCATTTTTATTATGATTGTTGCAGCTGGGTCTTTTTCAACAATTCTGTAAAAGGGAGAAAAAACTCAGTTCAGTGTTTCTGTGATGGAAACATTTGATTTTTTTCACTTTAAAAAAGAAACTGCAGCAGTGAAGGATCATTTGAACTTTGTTTCTGTGTGGGCCTCGTATGAAAGCTTTTGGAGAAAGTGGGTGATTTTACGTTGCTGAACATCATGTCTTGGCATGCAGATTTCATTGAGCTGGAATCCCACACAGTTTTTTATGTGATGTTGATATATACGTTGTCTTTAGAAAGGTATTCTGATTTGTTTAATGTATTAATCTGCTTTTTTTCAACTTTCCATTTATTTTTAATCCTTCCACTTCAGTCTTGCTGGAGATTATGCCCTCATTGATTATTTTATTTTATTTATTTTATTTTTATTATTTTCTGTAGACTTTGGTGTTACTGCTTGTGTTGTCAGCCAGTTTCTCTTCATCACATCTTTCTTTCATCTGATACTGTGGTAGCAGGTGTTTCGCCTTTTCCTAAGGAATTGCAGGAGATGAGCAAAAATTAATATTTCTTTAATCCATTTAAAAGAACATCCATGTGTTTAATCTCATGCTTCTTAGCTTTCATTTTTCAATTTCAAAGGGATTGGAAAAAACACATAGCAAAACATAAAAAGGAAGATTATAGGAGAAAAACAGCTTCTGAAAATGTTGAATTTATCTTTGAGCTCATGTTCTGGTTGCTGTTGAAAATGAATCAGATTTCAAATTACCCACGTAATCTCTTTCTTTGCTGTGGGATGCTGATCTTGTTTGTTGAGGGATGGTGAAGCTGATTAGTTCATAAGGTTTTGAATCAGGGCCTGTTTGTCTAGTTCTTCTGGTGCATTTCTAAACAAAATAAAAGGTGTCCCATCTATTTATATATGTGGAAAAACCTGCTGTTAATACTATCAGTGACAGCAGATAGCTCCTTAAAAAGGTCATATACTGAAAGTGGAAATGAATGTAAGCAAAATCTGTTTACTAGTGAAATTATGTTTCAAAGTCTGAAAAGTTTGAGGAAAGAAATATAAATCAGTGAGACAAATGAAGCAGGAGCTGTTACATCTGAGAAGACAAGAAACCAAAATAGATTCTGACTCTTGTCGCAGACATCATTTGATCCTCATACTTAAAGAAGAAACATGGTGTTTTCAGTGCATCAGAATTAACCATTGTATTTTTTCTGCATTCATTTTTACTGTTTAAGCTGGAACGATTTCCTACTCAGTGCATAGTGTTACACTCATTTACAAGTTACCCATTTCCTACTAGTTTTTTATTCTTTAATAACATTTGTACATTTTAATAACATTTAGTGCGGTTTGGCTTTTACGGAGTCAAGAAAACAAATGGTTAAGCTTGATTTTGTAAGGGAAAAAAATAATGCTGTCTTTTTCTAATTTTAGGATCTACTTACAGTGTGCTGTCCATAATGCCTTCTGATTCTGAAAGCAGCAGTTCTCTGAGTAGCATTGGTGAGTAAAGGATTAATTTAAGAACTTGATGGACAAATCTTTTGGGTGATGGGTTAATGTGGTTTTTAAGTTGTCTTTGTTGAGGGTAAAAGGAATCAAGTTGTAACAGCAGAGAAGCTGAACTGTATTATATAGCCATGCATTTTTACAAAGAATAAGTATACTCCTTTTGTCTAGTGCAAGTTCAGAATTCTTTTAGCTACACAAAGTTGTTGCCAATAAGATCTCTTACATCAAATGATATAACTGTGCTTCAAATTACTGGGTAAAATAATGTAAAAATCTCAGTGTTAGATACCTAAGACTCATAGAAGCCTATATGTAAACATACATATTTACAGACATAAATATGTATATATGTATGTAGATATTAAAATTGTAGTCAGTTTATAGCATCATAGATATTAAAAGGCTATGAACTTGGCTAATAGTATTTTAAAACTTCTGTGAGTGCAAGCTTTAACTATTTAATTTTGACCTGAGTGCAATAAGTAGCTCCATTTTCTGTAGTTTTAAGGCCATAGGGGAACTAAATATTTGGGGTAGAAAAAAAAGACTAGAGGGAAAAAATGCAGACAGCAGCCCTCTAATAACAAGATGATCTCAGAACAGCCGTGATCACCATCAGTTTTCCTGTTCTTATAGAAATACATTTATTGTGAAATACGTGTAAAAGTAATTTGCTGTGGATAGGGAATGTAGGCTTTCACATATTTAAAGTTCCAATTTTGTGTCAGGCATCTGTAGAGTTCCTTGACAGCATCAGGTAAGTCAGTTGTCTCTTTAAGGATGTGTATAGACATCAGTTGCAGTCATAGAGATGAGCTTTTATCTCCAACATGCAGAAACAAGGTTTTAAGCTTGACTGAATGTATGGGAAGTTGTGACATGTTAGTCTTATTTTTATCCAGGTCACAATTGAATGTTATTACTTGAAAGGAGAGTATGATTTGTTTTGTTATGAAGAAATGGGAGCTGAAGTTAGGAAGGAGAAATTTTAGGATAACCAGACTTGCAAAAGGACTTCCAAAGAAGGAAGTTCTTATAATGTGAAATACAGTAAGGTGGTGGAATAATTAGGTGAAGTGGTGCTAGAGATATGAGAGGGTGCAGGTGGTTCTTTCTGGTCCCATATTCCCAATTTTAAGAAAGGACACTTAAAATTGTTTTTCAGTTTTTATAACTTTGTGAGTGTGCGTACTTGATTCGTTGTTACTGATATTTTATAATTTTGGAAGTAAAGGTTAATAACAGGTATTTAACAGGATTAGCAACTGGTGTTTCCAATTGTGGAGAGAACTTTTACTTTAACAGTTACCACTTAGAAAATACATGCTACATATATATGGACTCTATTTTATCATTTTTTTTAGTGGAATGGTCTCTTACACAAGTGTGGGATTCCTGTTTCTGAGCACTTATTTAGAATTTGGTGTTTTGCTTCTGAGGAATTCTTTATTCCCATATATCAGTCAGAACTGAACTTTCTAAACTGTTTTGTTCACCTGATTTTTTTTAAATATTAGAATTTGTACTAAATACTGTCCTGTTTGTTTTCCTTTAAGAATTATCCTTAGAATTGTATTGTGTGCAGTGATTCAAGTATAACCTAAAAATAAAATCACCATTATTAAATAAAATCTGTGTTCCTAGCATTCTCCATAGTTCTGGGTGTTTTTTGTTATTCTTGGTTTTTTGTTTTTTGTTTTTTTGTTTGTTTTTTTTCCAGATGGTTAAAGTGAATTGAATGTTTAATATTAACTACATTAACAGTCGGGGGAGTTCCTTGTTTGAAGCTCATGTTTGCTTTATAGTCTGGTTACAGACTTGTTATTCATGAATATCATTTTTTTCTCCAAATCATTTTCTCTCTCACACATCTTGTTCTACAAGGTAAAATATTTTTAATGTGATCTTATATCAGTAGCAAATTCTCTCTACTTAATAACCAACATGTCTTAACAGACATGTCTGCAAGTCACTTCAAAGCTGCTATGAGATTATTTTAATACTGACAGATTTGTTAAGTGACAAGCCATCATAACGGAAGGTGTTTGCATGCCAACTCTCTGAAGGCTTCTTATGACTTACTTGAATGCAGTCCCAACAAAAACTGAGTTTCTTCAGTTTTTCATGGATTTAGAAGCATCTTTCCTCCACCACCGATCTCCACCACCACCTAGCTCACTGGAATATGTTTTCAAGGGTTGTGTGGGGCAGTGGAAATAAGGCTTTTCCTGTTAAATGAATGTGTCAGTGGAAAAAGGTGAATAGCTCACAGTTTGGAGTCAGTGTAAGCTTTGGAATATGTTGTTTGGCATTGATAGTTACGCACATGCATCTAAAGGAATATTATATTTTCTCCAACCCCATGTATCTTCTTTATGGGGCAGAGACGGACTACGTTTTATTTTTCCTGAGTTCAGAACACTTACCATTACTATTAAACACATTTTTGCTTCTGATGTGCTTTGTTTCTGTTTGTCAAACAGTGTGGAAACACATTTGATCTTTCAGAGAAAATCAGAAGGAGTACTAATTAAGCCCTGTTAAAGGAGCCGGTAATACATCTTAGTGTCTTCCAACTAGGAGAGATAATGGAAACTTCCGTTCATTGTCTTATACACCATAGTTCATAAAGTAACTAAAGAAGAGGATGTCCCCATGTTTCATCTTTTCCTTCCAATCTTAATCATCCTAGCCATTGTTTGAGGTAGTTTCTGCTGCTAGCATTCTTAATTAAGTTATCTTTTTCCGAAATGGTTCCAGGTAAGCCAGGATGTTGTACAATTGAGATGATTCTATCAACTGTGCTTCAGCAATTCATGCTAGAGAATATTTCAGGAATTTAAATTTAATATGGTCCTGACAAACACGTAAACATGTTCAAGGAGGTAAAACCTCTGTCTCAGGTAACTTCCTGAGCCGACAGTCACTGATAGTGGTAGACAATTTTGGGTAATGTGTTTTTAATGTTTTTTGTTTTGTTTTAGAAATCATTCTTAGAGATGGGTAGGATCCTGGTAGGAAAGTTTGTTCGGTAAAACTGTTGTATCTACTTTATCATTGACATCATTCTTGGAGGTGGTACAAATGCCCTCCACAAACTGTCTGATAAGACTCTATCTTTTCTGCATATTTAATGGCATAAATAGCTTGGAATCTTGATCTCCAGAAAGTATGAATATTAATACTTAATTATAGTAATATGACATAAATGAAGTGATGCGTTTATGCATGAGCATACTTGATGAGCAGGTAGTATTTTGTGTGAGATTGGCAAACCTGATGCTGAAGTACAGAATTATTTTTTGCACGTTGATCTGTTAGCTTTGTGATCTGTTGTGGTGTCAAAGACCTTTCTCCATTGTTTATGAATGCAGGAGTAAATTGTTGCTAACTGATTTGTTTATTTTTAACGGGACTTGAAAAAAATGTCATAAATAGGTAAACAATGTGTTTACCTATGGTTGCTTCATGTTAACTTAATTCAGTCCATCTCAGATGCTTCCTCATTGACATATTTTTCTCATTTGTAATAGTATTAATCTTTTCTATTTTTTTAGCTGTTTTTAGCTAGTTGTCTGTTATTTATTTGTTTCATTTAGTCAGGAGAAAAAGACTAGCTATGTCTTGAGAGTTTTGGTAATGCAGGCAACAGATGAATATAGGAAGGGCATTCAGTGTGTGGTGTAATGCAGCTCTGCAGATGCCTCACAGTTGTTTTCTCTTGCTCCAGCTTGTGTGTTGAACTCTATTTCTGTTTATCCTGTTGTGTGCTCTGTTTCTGTGGGATCTCAGCAGCCAGGTAGGAACTTGGACCCTCCATGGTAGGACAAGCCTACGGTAACACCAGAGAAGCAGCAGTTCCTACAGAAAGATGAAAAAATGACCTCATCTGTCTATTCATACCTGAATGCAGAACTAATTGTGAAAGAGGAAAAATGGTAATGGGGTAAAAGGCCCTCTGTTAGAGAAAAACTAAGTGTTGGACAGTTAGTTTCAAGGTGAGAAAGATGAATTGTGAAGACACAGCTGTAAATACACAATGTGACTTTTTTAATTTTAGAAAAATTGTTGTCTTGATCAGTGAGCTTTTCTATTATCATAAAAGCCTTAGTTGTTGTGAACATGAAATGTGTATGTGTGTGCTATAGAAAAGCAGGGGAATTTTGACACATAAAAAAAAAAAATCTTGCGAAAGTGCCTTGCCTGATCCTCAGTGACTTTCTAGTTGTTGCGTTTTTTTTTTAAATAAATGGTTAACTTTTTTTCCTTTCTTTCTGCAGTCAGTCAGATGGCAATAATTAGTCCCTTTGCACTCATTTCCCTACAGTAAGCTAAGGTACAGACTGACTTATGTAATACCGATGTTGCTGCGGTTTTTCTGTCTAGGGTGGGGGGGAAATAAGATTTTCCTGACAAGGATGCCATACAGTAGCAATATGATTACATGATTAGGTATTAGGTAGGATTCTTGAAACTGAGCCAGGTTTCCTTTCATTGACCACAGCAGTTGTTTGAATGTTTCATGCACTTTTCACTGACCAGAAATAGGTAAGCACAGAGGTAGATAGGATTTGGCATCAACTCATGAAATTGCTCTCCCTTTCATGTTGTTGATGCATTATTCATAATGATTTTTTTCCTCTAAGTCTTCAGTAGTTGTCATAGTTCTTATAGGAGAAAAGAGTGAGGAGTGATGTAACAGGTATAATGTGACTAATGAGACTCACAGAAGAGTTCAGGATCACTTCCTTTTCTTTCTGTTGTATGAATCAAGTTCATGCTGTGTATGTGAAACAGATAGTGTGGATAGGGAGAGTACTGAGGGAAGGAAAAAAAAAATCACTGTTGATTCACCAAAGAGATATAAGCTGCCACAATCCTTGCATCCCACTGCTGTGTTTCAGCCCCACCTTCTTTCCCCCCAAAGGATCAAAAATCCTCATTAACTTGTCTTATTCCCTCTGTATTTTGTTTCTCATTTCTCTGTGTTAGTCACAAAGATATTTGTGTCTAAACAGAAGCTTCCTTCATCTGCCCACTCTTTGTGCCCAGCATTCTTTCTCAATGGAGCTACAATCCTGCGTCTCTGACATCAGAATAATTATTTATGGAGTGCCTGATGTGCCAAGCACAAACCAAGTGTCACTTAGGAGTGAGATGGAACCCAGCAGCAGCGTTCTGTGTGACAGGCACTGGCTGATCTCCCAGTTGACCAGAAATGGTAATGGAGGGAAGATAGTGCAGAATAAAGGAAGATTTTTTTTAAATAATGTGTCAATTTGTATAGTGCACTCAGTCACTTAGCATTTATAATTTTTTGAAGATAAATATTCACCAAGCACTGAAGTGAATTTGTATAACATAATTTTGGATACCCAGTGCCTAATGGCCTCCTGGAGCAGGGAGGTGGCCCAGATGTCCTCCCCAGGAGGAGGGGGATGTACTGCTGAGGGACAGAGAAGAGTTTGGAGGCATGGTGGGACAAGTCACACAGCTAGAATACTATGATTGAGGGCTACAAGCTTTTTAGAAAAGATGAGCAGGGCAGAAGGGGGTGGGGAAGTTGCCCACTATGTTAAGAAGTGGATAGATTGCAAAGAGATGCCTTTAAAAAGCAGCTGTGATCAGGCTGAGAGTTTGTGGATTGAAACTAGGGACCAGACAATATCTGGTGGTCACCTGATCAAGGAGGCCATGAAAGTGCTTAGGGATCTGCAGCGCATCTCCTTCGAAGGAAGGCAGAGGGGGTTGGACTTGTTCAGTCGGTCTGGAGAAGAGAATGCTCCAGGAACACCTCTTTGTGGTCTCCCAGTACTCAAATAGAGCTTACAAACAGGAGAGAGACGGACTTTTTATGTGGAGTGATGGTGACAGGACAAGGGGGAACAGTTTTAAACTAAAAGAGGGGAGATTTAGATTAGATATTTGGGGGAAATTTTTTCCTCAGAGTGAGGCAGTGTAGGAGGTTGCCTAGTGAAGCTGTGGATGCTCTATCCCTGGAGGTGTTTGACGCCAGGTTGGATGGGGCCCTGAGCAGCCTGATCTGGTGAGTGGCAACCCTGCTCACAGCAAGGGTTGGAACTCGGTGATCTTTAAGGTCACTTTCTATCCACACTGTTTTATGATTCTTTGTCCTCCAGCCTCAGATGTTGTCATTCTGTGGGCTGTTCTTTCTCGAAGTTCACATGTTCGAGGTTCCTCGACAGCAGAAGGTATGTTGAAGTCAGCTCTAATGCTGAACTGGCACAAGGAGAGTAATGACCAAATTTTGTTGTTGCCTGGGAAGAGATGACTTAAAAGAGATAGGAAAAACAGTGGAAGTATTACGGAGATGTGTGTCTTGGACTTCTGTTTTTTTTTTTTTTTTTTTGAAATGTAGTATAGCTTTAAGTTTTGAATAGCAGTTTAGAATTGTTCAGGTTGGAAAAGACCTTCAAGGTCATCAAGTCCAGCCGTTCAATTTCAGCCTCTGTATTTCTTGCTGTACAGTGTGTGTTCTAGACAGTATCAGCTACTGGGCTGTATAGCATTGTCCAAAATCTCTGTAAATGTAGTTATTATAAAGAGATGCTAATACTTCCAGCTACTTCAGGAGGAATTGTGGAGTACTTTGTATGAATATTAAATTGCTGGCAACTTACAGAAATGCCGTAAGTACAATGAATCCTGTGTTATTTTGTCTGCCTTCGTATATCATATCAGCTGAATACCACTCTACTTACGCTTTAGCATGAAATTGTCAAATTTGGTTGTGATGGAGTGTACTAACACAATATCTTTGTTAATTTCTGTGCCTGTCTGGATTTACTTCATTTCCTATTTTTTATTTATTTTTGTCTTATTATTTACTTCACTTCCTATCATTTTTTTTCATATTTTTAAATTTCCCTTTTCGTCCAAAGTCAGTCTCCTTTATCTCTTTTTAGAATAGATAGGTAAGTCATTGTTCTGGCCCATGTTCTTTGAAAAAGTCTCTATGAATTGGCTAAAAGGCTATGTTTCAAGACTTCAGATATCCAGTACTTTTACAACCTCCGATAAAACACTGTTGACCTAAGTAGTGTGATGTCATGGCAGGATTATAGTTTCTGAATTGGAGCTATTTTTTTTTTAACCTATCTTAGTGCTATTACAAAGCATCAAAGTTTTCTTTCAGTGTGTTAAAAAAAAAAAAAAAAGTGATGGTCCTTCCTTTCCTTGCTGCACAGTATTTTTTTCTTTTTTTTCTTTTTTTTTTTTAAGAAATGTTCAATAGAAACCAGCAGTTACACTCAGGGATCAGGCAACGGCTCTGAAGGTATTCTGCATTATGCTTTTTTATGATACGTTTTTAACAGAATGGTGTTTCATTGTCTTCCATTCTTTAAAACTATTCCAGAATACTAATGAGAGGTTATTCAGGATGGAAAAGGCCCTCCATCTTCCCATATATATCATTTCCTTTTTTCCATAGCTAGGTCTCTGAATTGTTGTGGTTACAGCTGTCAATCTTGTATCCTCTTTATTCCTCATCCATACGATTATTTCAAGTGTTCGGTTCTTCAGTATCACCTTCCTGGTTGTATTTTAGTTGTTTTTCTTCCCCCTTTTCTCTTGACTGTTTACATCACTATTTTTCTGGGTCGGTTTCCATTCCAGTCTCTAACAAACAACACCATCTTTGGCACTATGTTTTTATGGCTTTTTCTTGCAGTCACCAGATACTGTCTGTCCCCAATGATCTATTCCAATTTTGACTTTAACCAACAGTGTTTCCTTGCTTAACTCTTTGTTAGCTTATCATCCTGACAAGCTATTTACAGGTAGTCTTTCACTGAATGCAATTAAAATATTTAATCTGAGGCCATTAATTCTTACTCCAAAGCAAACTTTACTTCTCTTCCATCTGAAAATAATTCCCAACATGGTCTCTTTTACTGCTTCCAAGTTTCGTGTTGGTCATTCTAACAACTGTCCTTTTAAATTGCTGTGATTTCCATTTATTGCTTCACACTTGATACAGCTGTGCATAACAATTACTTTGTTTTCGTTATTCATAGGAAGTGTTTGCTGGCAGGTGTGGTTTATGATACTCTTTCAAAGATAAACATTCTTTCATTGTTGGAAAAAGTGTTTTCCCTTTGCTTGCTCCTCCTTGACAGTCAGCCTCTAGGAGTCTCTTGGTTTTGATCTGTTTTTCCTTCTTTTTTTTTTTTTTAACTAATGCAAACTAAGTTTACAACTGATAAATATAACCGCTGCCACTTGTTCCTTTGTCAGTATATGCTAACATTACACCTGCTGAAGAGCCACAAATGAGGAGAAAATTTAACAGGAATGCTACCAGTACATTACACTGGAATCCTTTTGTGTATTCCAGTGATTGGCTTTGATGATCGACCTCCATTCAAAAGTCATTTTCCTCTTTTTATAGATCTAAATCCTATGTAATTTTCTTGTCCTTTGATCTGAGTAGTACATGTTTTGTTTCCTGGAAACAAAAGTTATGAAATACCCACGCTCTTTCATGAACTTAGAATAACTTCACACTCCTTTTTCACTCAGTTCAGTTTATGAATCGTAAATCTCTTTGCCTAATTTTCGGTGTGTTTGTTATTAACCACCTTCTTTTAAGTAGCAAGCACTTTGAATTGCTTTATTGTATTCTCACTGACTTTTATAGCATCCATTTCCTGGCATCTCTGGGTTTAAGTGTAGTCATGCAGTTTTTTGTCACTTCAGAGCCACCCAAGAATTACTCAGTGGATGTGATGCCCTGATTTTAAAAAAACAGACAAACAAAAAAAAACAGTAGCAATGAAGAAGTTAACTTTGTCAATAAATAGTCTTGGGGAAGAGGGAGTTGTGGGCTTGATTTTTTGTTTGTTTGTTTGTTTTTTACATTGCCTCCAAAAAATCAGTTTGAATTAGTTCTTGATCTCTTAACGGTTCTGCATAAATTTGGCTTGAAAATCCCTGATCTGACTGCAGCATTTCACATGCCTCAGTATCAGTGTTTGGCAGCAGACTGGTGGGATTCCTGAAGATTCAGTCCGTAACAATCTGAATGGGAATGCAGCGTGTGTCAATCCACACCTCCTGCACTGCAGACAGCATGTCTGGAACATGGTGTCTTTCCCTACTCCCTGCATCCCTTTATCAGTCTGCGTATTCAGGAAATCATTTTGGTGTCAGCAGTTTTCTTTTTGGGCTATAAAACAGTATGACGAGATGATGCTCAGAGCTTCCTGTGGGAGAAGCTGCGGCGGCAAGCGTCAGTGGAGCCTCAGCCTCAGGTTGGTATGCAGCAGCTGCCCAGCAGCTGTCCCACTCTGTTTGGATGGAGTACCTGAGCCCAGGTTATGCTTCTGCTGTGCAGTTATAAACCTGATGAACATCAGGTTTGATCCTTCCCACCAGGGAGCTGCTGGCTACTCAAAAGCAGAAGCTTCAGCTGTATTTCCTTGGCTATGGTTCAGGTTTTAATCTCTATTGTATTTTAGCTAAAAAAAAGAGTTCTGCAGTGACTTTTCAAACTGACATAACTGGTACTTTTTTCCTTGCCTTGCAGTTTTTGAGTACTGGGTTGTAGATTTTCATTCACGTTGATCTTTCCAGAAGAACTGCTCAGCTCTTTCTAAAGTCTTTCTAAAGTTTTCTAAAGCTCTTTCTAAAGTTTATCTAAGTTGAAAGTTTGTATTGCGTGCTGGCGGGTTTGTTTAGGGTATTATATTCTGTAGTAAAACAAATACTGAAGTGTTGCATATTGTTTTTCTTGCATGTTACATGATCCTCACTGCTTTCATAACCTGTTAGGTTTTCTGTCTGTCAGATGAAGCTCTTCTGCAGTTCAGTATTGTACCTTTCAGTTTCCGTTCCTCCATGTACTGCTGCTGTTTTTACTGTTTTATTTCACCTACAAGGCAGTTCTGTTTAACCATCTCTGTTATTTCAAGTCTACTTCAAAAGATACACCTGAAGAAATGCATCAAATGATAGGTTCTGTTACGTAATCCCATTCTAGACCTCATAAATTATTGAAGGAAAGTAAATATTTTAGCACAGATTTTCCTACAACTGGAATAAGCGTTCCTGAGCTTAGAGAGAAACCCTATTGGTCATACTTTGCAATGCATCTTTTGTCTTATTTTGCAAGTCTGTTTTTTTTACATATTCTCTCACAACTTACAAGGCCTTAAAGAAATGGTATTCAGGACATCTATGTTGATTTCTTTTTAAATGGAACAATGACTTGAAAAAATCCAAATAAAGATTGTCTTTTGAATTGATTAATACTCATACAAATGTATTTCTCAAAAGGAAACATAATGAGTTTGTTATAACTTAAGGTATTTTCATATTATTTATTAAAAATAAATGCTTATCCATTGATACTCATTTTCCCACTTCAGCGTTTTATCGATTCAGTGCTGTGGTACATCTTGATCGGTTTAACAAGTATCCCAGCCCCATTTCTCTTAAAATGTTATTTTTACTCCAAGAAGTGTGCTGCCCTACCCCCAGGTAATGGAAGTGATATGCAAATGAAGCTAACTGTGCAGAACTGTCTGTGTGGCTGTATTATCTCTTCAATCATTGATTGTTAGAGAAACCATCAAAATTTGTATTTGATGATTACTGTGTCAGTGGATCCTTGTGACTTGCATGAAGTCAGGTGTTTGAACTGTGACAAATGTAGTTGCTTCAGCGTCTGTTGTAACTGCTTTTCTTTTATAGAATGCACGTATGAAATTGGGCAAAATGTTGTTTTTGATTCAGTTAATGTGTACTTCATGTGTATACTGCCTGAACTGATTTTGCCCATAGTCCTCCCACTGCAGGGCTGTTGTAGGAGGCAGTGGAGTGCTGCCTACCTGGAGGCTGGCAGCATGTGCCTGGGTACTGCTGTTTCCTCAGCACCAAAGGGGAGCTGATATGGAAAAGGAGTTCTGAGGCTGACTAAGTAGATGGGTGAATTGCACTTGACAGGACGTGCGGTTAGATCCATTTTTACAAATCCAGATTATCTGAGAAAGCAATAAGTTGCTGTAAGGTGGCATCATTTGGATAATGGAAATTTAGCCTTTAGGCTTGTATGTTTTAAGACCAATTTGAGTGGTTAAAATGCAGAAAGGAGGTACTGTTGTCTAAAATATACAGTGAGATGGAAAAAGAATACAAAGCTGGAAGCACAGGTCACTTTCCTTATACTGCATCAGGATGTCAGATGCAGTAAGAAGCTTTTAGCATTCAGCTATAAAAACCCCTTTCAAGGAAATGGAAAGTATTGAACTTTTCTGATAAAAGAAAAGTTTGCTGAAGCTTTTTTGGAGTGTCCACAAATTTGATTTAACATTATACAATTATTAAAAATGTACAGTTGTTATTATATTGAGCAAAGATACATTTTTGGGGGTTGTTTTAAGGATAAGAGGGAATATTGGTTTTATAGCTCTTAAATCTTGACTGGTATTATACGCTGACAATATCAGCATTGCATTTGACGTGCAAAAGTATTTTTTTATGTAAATAGAAAAAGTGACAGGTTAATGAAAAATAACCATTTCTGGTGCTAAGATTTATGACTTCACATTTTTCCAGGAACTTCTTTCCCAGGGCTAGATAGCTTGACTTTATTTAAAGCAGTCTTGCCTCGCCTTTACATAGCTTTGGGATTGAATCTGCCGAAGACCGTGCGCCCTGTCAGTTCCTGAATTAGGGAGTATGTTTGTCTACTCTTTCACTTGTTTATGAAATTGCCTTCCTCATTAGTATGTCTGTACTGTTCCAAATGAACATGCCTTTTGACTTTTCCATTTGTTGTTTCCTGTTTATTCATTACAGCATGAGCCTAGAATAGTGCATGCTGTTTCTGAATAATCTTTCATTAAAAATTATGTAGAATAATTCTTATTTTAGGAAATAAAACTAGCAAAAGGAAAATACAGTTGTTTTAGTAGTGTGAGATCCGTAGCCCTCATGGAAGAGGGTATTCCTGAATGAAGGAGTAGTAGGAGAAAAACCCAGATGTAGGCTCCATTAGAAGTTCCTTAGAGCAGTGTGAGTCCATGTCTTGCATCTTTCTACAGAATGTGGGATGTTCCTGCAGTTTTTAACTTCATCTGCTATTAAAGCATTTGCATGCATTATTCTAACTATTGCGTAGTCTGTGCTGAGATATTCTTGTTTCAGAATTATATTAACAGCTGAAGGGAATAAGAATGGGGATCCTATTGTACTGGATGCTCTGTGTATGTTAGCCCGAGCCCTGAGGTTAGTTTGCTGTGGAAACTTAAGGACAGGAAGCTCTACTTAAAAACTGGAGGGAGTTTTTGCATTCTGTGGACACATCTCTTTGTACTGATATCTGAGATACCAAAAAGACAGTGGGGCATTACTGTTCATCTCTGGTGAACAAGATGGTGATACTGATGAGATCCTGCATGTGCTGTCCAGTTGCAGTGATTGTAACGTGCTCACTTTAACCAGTGTTGTTAAAAGTGAAGCCTGTCTCTCATGATTTGCTGCCAAGTCAAATCTTTACATATGTGACTGATGAGTAGTAATGTGTGAAAATAGGATTTTCCTTAAAAAAAAAAAAAAAGATATACATTCCATATATCTATGGAATAGTCTATCTATGAGGCTAAAGGAGCAGAAGAGTCCCTCTACTGTAACAGTTTGTCTGCTGTCACTGAGCTAAGTTGATATAAGTGTATTTTTTCTAATTTTCTATATATACTCATTATATATATATATTTTTTTTCCTTAAAGCATGGAACCCAATACTTCATTGAAAGTAACCTTTTGTCTATGACTTTTTTGTCACTGTGCTTGAGGACTTTGCAGTTATGAGTCCAAAGATGCCTTGTCTTTTTTTATACAAGCCATATGTGTAATTGTCTAATTTCTCTTGCTTTGCCCATCAGTTGTCACCTCTTGGATGGTAGTTTGTAAGTACGTGAGGAAGCATGGGACTCACTCGTGCAAACGTTACTTGCAGTGCAAATAAGGCTGTTCTGCTAATGTGAAGCCTGACTGAATTGAGTTATTCTTGTGTCAACTCATTGATGAAAACTTGCACGATCCGGTTTTGAACAAGAATCTGTAAAAAAAAAAGAAAAATATTGATTAGTATTAATTATTTCAGTGAAGTGGCATTGTTCTTTTGAAGAGTTCTCTGACTGTCAGTTCATTGTCTTTTGGTCAGGTACAACTGGTAAAGCATCATCTCCACCACCTGTAACAGACACGAGACAGATGAGTGAGAAGCTGGAGACAATATTATTTCAGCTCCGACAGGTAACTCGGGAGAGGGATGAGCTGCGCAAGCGACTTGCACTTTCATCTCCTGGATCAACTTTTGATGACTGCAGGTAAAAAAAAAAAATAATAATAAAATAAAAAATAAAAAAGGAGAAAACTGGATATTTCAACTTAGTCTTCACTGGCTTTCAAGTATCTTGTTTCTTGCTTGTAAAGCAGTAATAATATTGCAATGTATTTATGTTGCTTTTAAGGTACATACATTGTGGTGACATGTATGTAGGATGAACACATCGAGGTTTCAGAGCTGCATGTGGAGTGCATGTTCCCGCTTTTTACAGCAATTTTGCTTTGGGATTGAGAGGAATAGGACTCAAATCAATCTTGAGGGAAGAAAACAAGGTAGTTGTTGAGGTTTCCTAGGTTAAGTTACAGGAAGAGGTGGAAGACAGTGACTGAAGCATTTGCTGTTTTGAAGTGGTGATTAATTGAAATTTTGTCAATAGGAGAGATCTCAAGATTTGAGCCAGTGAACAAAAGATGAGAGAATCTGTGCTCTATTATTCACTCCTTAGCTGACTATTCCGGTTTCCCCACCGTGGGGTTGTCGGAAGGACTACTTCAGGGACTGGGGAGCTTTGTATTCTGTCTTGAGGGTCTGTAAGTGTTGTGGTGATGAGAGAAAAAGGTTGTCAAATATCAATATCTTTGACAGAGCTTTGGTTTACTTCTTACTTGAACAGAGATTCTTCATATCTGAAGCCGCGTGAGCTTAGACGTTGAGGATTTTACAGCTTACAATATTGTTCTCTATAATCCCAGATACTATTAGTAAAGTTCTAATGAGTTGTGCTCTAAACTGCCCTAGTTTTCTCTCTTTAATTGTCAAATCAATCTTCTGCCAATGTAGGATTTGTATGTTGCAGAAAATTTAAAAGTTTACAGCTTAAAGAAAACTCATTAAAATAAACATTGTGTTTGGACAGTTCTTGAATGGTTTATGTAAGATGGAAGATGCTTCTTTCAAAAAAATTAAATATTTCATGACTGGAAAATGAATGAAGGTTACTACATGAATTTTTTTTCTCTTTTGTAAAATATAAACTTATTCCTCTCATATAAATATACTTCTTTGCATTGTGAAAACTTGATGGTATTTTTCACTTTGTTCTGCAATCTTTTCTCATACAAAAAACATCGTCAGCGTTCCAGTAGTCAAGGCACCAACACTGCTAACTGCCACTCTGAATTGTCAAGTCTGAAAGACTACCATTTAGGTGGTGACTTTCAGAGCCCTAAAAAACATTGTACGATCACAATGGCTCTATCAAACACAGGTGCTGTAGTGACAGATCTCAACAAATCATGGTGGCATGTTTGGAAATAGCTGCAGTTGGCAAAATGTTTGTAGGCTGGACTGTGCTGGCTGTGAAGGCAGGTGGTTGCAAAGTTGAGAGCTGTTTTTCAAATCTAGTGTTGACTAAGTCCTAGAGTAATGGAAGAGGAGCCACGGAAGTGGATTGTGATGAGCTAAATCAGATTAGCACATGTTGCTCTGTTGGATAGGAGTAGGATTGGTCATGCTGTGCTTGAGTCACTTGAGAGTGACTATGCATACACGTGCTGCAGTAATAAAGGAAAGCTTTGACCACATTACTTCTTGTGGTCAGGGTGCACTCTGTATGTGTAGTTCCCTCTGGAAGTAAAGCCTCCTATGTAGATTCATGGAAACTACAGTGGTCTGTACAGCAAATTTTCAGCTATAAAACACTCTTCTTCAACACAGTCACCACTATTAGCTATGCATTTTCACCAGCAATGAACAAGAGCCTGCATGCTGCTCTCATAAAAATCTGCACAAGTGGAAGTGACCCACTATCACTGTCACTACTTTTGAAACGCATCACACATGGCCTCACTGTGGTCACATTCAGTGTTTGGTCTCCAGAAATATTCAGGAAGTGTCAATGAATGTCAAAGGGTACCATTTATTCTGCATGGAGGAATTCATTGACACACCTTTTCTTCATATGCACGCCATTCTGTCAGACTGTCCATCTGCTGCCATCTGTCACACATGTAATGGAATATTGGTGGGAAGGTTCAGCCTTTACTGCCATACCACCATCTGCCTCTGGCATTGTGGTCCAACGTAATAAAATATGAGGCATGACTTTCAGAGCAACGCTTGTATTCTGTCTGGCAACTGACCAATGCAGAGAATGTCTAGAATGTGTATCCAATGTACTCAGCACGTTTATTGATATGAGAAAATAATAATTCGTAGAATCACAAATCATAAAGTTTAAAATTTGCAGTTAGCAGGATTATGCCTTCTTGCTTTGATGCACTAAACTTCTAAAAATACTCTAAATTGAAGTTTCAAAATGAAGCTTCTGACAACTGTCTATATGTCTTCTCCTGGGTATCATACCTCTAACAAGCAATTGGGGAAAAAAAAGAAAAGAGAAAAATTAGTTGGTGTCTTAATTTGCTCAGTCTCATATCACATTTACTCCACTGCCACACAGATCGCCCTTTCTCCCTTTCTTGCAACCATACTCTCTCTGAAATGGCTGTAAGCTCTGTTTGAGAAGTAACCAGAACTCTCTTAGCTTCATACAAGAACAGCAGCATGAATTCTGGAACTGAAGTTTGTCTGGCAACTGAAACTAAAGTAAAAATGGTGTTGCATGGCTGCAGTGCTGAGAGTCATACGGAGATGCATAGCAGTCACATCTGACTCACAGGTGCTTAGCATATGTTTGCAAGGTGTGAAGGTACTTTTTAGAAACTCAGTTGTCTTTAGGTTGCTGAGTAGTAAGGTCTTAAATTGTAATTCCTCTTTGGCTCCTTACTCCAGGAATAAGGGAAAAAAAAAAGAAAAAAAACATCAGTTCTTTCCTTGACTAGCAGACTGCAGTAACAATTAAAAGGCAAATTCATATAAAGAAACTGAATGTTCAAGTCAAATCTTCAGGGATGTCCTTTTTTTCCAATTATATTGTTATTTTTTTAATTCACTATCTGTTTCTGGGTATAAAAAGAAATACTTCATTCATACATTCTTACAAATTTATTACCGTAACTACTGTAGTGTTAATCTCCCTTTTAAAATATAACTCTAATTAGCAGTAGTAAAAAACTCTTATTTGAAAAGTTCACACCCTTGACAGAATCACTAAAAATCCAAGTATTGATTTAAATTAGACTTCAGGGTGAAGTTATTGAAAGTCGGCACCATCTGTCCAAGTCATTAAAGCGAGAGCAGTAAGTGAAACACATTTAACTCTTAGTTGCAGCTTTAAGCTTACTGAGTCCCATTAACACACGCTCATACTAAGTTAATCAAATCCACTTCCCTGCAAAATATTTTGTTGAAAGAAGTTCTGCTAAGAAATAACTGTTGAGTCAGCCTCACAGTTATGGTGAGAACTTGTTTGGCGTCTCTAACATGAATTACATGTATATTTCATATATCGCTGAACTCTAAAAAAAAAAAAGCTGTAAACTAGGATATCATGCAGGTAAATATAGATGTCAGCGTACAATGAGAAACAAACAACAATGCTGCCAGTAACCTCCTGCACTCTTGCTCATCTACAGGAAAGAAAAAGCCTGCACTGCCAAGGCAATATGTTCTACACTGCTGTTCCAAGGGCCTACGTCTTAGTAAGAAAAAGAGGCATATGCAGTAAGGGAACTGTATCACTGGTCAGAAGTCAGAAAAAAAAAACCTTAAAACATAGCAGTCCATTCAGAACTATGTAGCTGTTGACTCTTGTTTAAATAAGATCGCCACAGGTTAATGCTAAACTGCATCACAAAACCCAGAGGTGTGATTTCAGTCACTAAGTGTCAGTTACTGCATTGAAAACATTGGTTCAAACAATGTACAAATTTTAAAATGCATCAAAGGTCCAACAGCCTGTTGTGTGATAATATTTATTTATTGAATAGCTGATATTTTACTTAAAATTTTATTTTATTCTTCCTAGGCCTAGTCCAAAACCTAATCATGACTATGAAAGATTGAAGATTCAGTGCATGAAGGCCATGTCAGATCTGCAGTCTCTGCAGAATCAGCATACTAAGACATTAAAAAGGTGTGAAGAAGCAGCGAAAGAGGCTGATTTTTATCAGTAAGTATTAGTAAAGCTGTAAGAAGTAATTTACCAATGAGTACTAGATCACAGCATATTAGAACATGGTAAACAAATGATTGCTTGTTGTGTTATTCACTGTAATTGCAAGATTAATGTTTGTGTGCATCAAATAAAAAAAAAATAATAATTTGGGACTATTAGACCTGATAGAAGTATGGACTACCTGTTTTATTTTGGAGCACTTGAGGTAGAAATCCCTGATAACTCGACAGGACATAGACAAGGAAAGCCTGGTTACTGACTTGCAATTACAATCCAGTAGTCAGATTTGAAAGCAGAAGGTAATTAGAGAGAATGTAGTTTGTTATTTTTATGTTCTTTGATTTTTCTGGTTCTTATAATACTCATTTGAAGAATTGAGTTAGTTTGATCTGCTTTCTACGTAGCGAGCTCTTACTTGAAACTAGTTAGTCTGGGCAAATTTATCTCCTAATGCATATTTTTCTGTGCTACAACAGCACATTGCACAGTCGACTGCTGAGTGACCAGTCACAGCTGAAGGAGGACATGGATACCTTGAAGAGGAAAAACACGCAGTTGGTGAGAGAACATAACCATCTCCAACAGTCATGTGAGGAAATGAAAAGGCTTCATGACGAGGATCAGAAAGAGATAACAGACCTACGTAGCCAGCAGCAGCAGGTAAGCTGCAGCTTGTGATGTATGTGCTAGAAGACATGAACTTTTTTCTTTGACAGATAAGTCAAGAAAAATGAATGTGTAGCATTGTTACATTTTATGTCTCACTAGTCTAAAAAAATGCCTTACATGTTACAGCACTAGGGATTAATGTGAATTTGAATCAATATTTTTCTGCATCTAGCTGGAGAACAGGGGATATAGGATATTAGATAACATGATTTTGATGCAGAGAAGAAAAGTGTTTACGTGATGAAGATCATATGTGATGTGGTTTTTTTAAGTGGATAGGGGAGGCATCAAAAACCTAGTTTGAAGTTGCAAAGTGATTGAAAAAGGACTATTTTACTGGAGTATTTTATGGGACAGGGCTAGCTTTAAACTTGCATGCTATGTCTTTTTTGTTGGTTTGTTTTTTTTTTTGCCGAGATTAAAATGATTACAGATTAAAATGAGTGGCATTTTTCTTTTAGTGAGAACTTAAAGTTTAGGGGAATGGCTGAACTAAGATTGGTTATTTAGGTTCACAGACACTATTGAGTTAGAATGAAGTTATAGATCAATTAATGTTTATCAACTTGAAACAAAAAAAAAAGCAGTCTTTTCAGGGCTGGAAGAAGGCATTTCACAGCTGTATCTAACAGTCTCAGGAGCAAAGTTGCTTGTGTATTCTGAAGAAGGAAAGGCAAGAGGAATAGTCAGTAGCAACTGGTGCTATCAAGTCCATGGTTCACATCCAGAACAGTTAAAAAAGTTACAGTAACATTTGAAACAGCTAATTAGAATATCCTATTTGACTGTGCATAGTCTGATTCACAGGACAAACTTGCAAGTCAAACATTAGACTTCAGAAGTAAAACCTATGTAAACAAAAATAATCATTTGCTAGGTTGGGAGGTGCAAAGGTCAAAACAAGCTCTGTGTGCTGAGCGGTGCCTTAGGGGGTGTTTGAGGGCTAGTGCAAAAAGGAATGAAGACTTGCATTTCCTTGTGATCCGATCCTCTAAACTTTTCATCTGTTGTGAAGTGGTTTGGTGACTTGATTCTGAATGTGGGTTATGTTCTGTGCAGCCTTGTTAACCTGGGCAAATGGCGTAATTGTTCTGTGCATCAGCTTGTCAGGCTGAGAAGCAGAGGTGTGAAGCCTCTAAGAGAAGGTTGTTGTGTTTTGAGATTGTCTTTACCTAAAACTGTCTGTCAGCACAAAGGGAGGTTAAAGCGTCATTTTAAATTTTTATTGAAAGAAATTCAGTCTCATGTCAACAATATTATGATTATACCTTTAAAGTATATGTGTTAGTCTCAATGAGAAAGTTGTGTAGCTTCATTTCTCATCATGTCAAAGTGAATCATGTTGTCTTGAAGGAGTGCCAAGATCCTTATCTTGTCTGTGTCATTTCTCATCTGTATTAGTCTAATTCTATTTTTGTTGATAACTCTGACGTATTGTTTCATCTTCAGGCTGTGTCAAGACAGCATCTCATTGGCCTTGGAGAGCACAAACTTTTGATCAAATTACTCTTAGTTTGTTATTTATTTACTGTTTAGGAGCTGCCCAGCTTATGTTTCTGCTGCTCACACTGTCTCTTGTAGCTGTCTTCCTTGGTCCAGCTGGGACTATTTACTTTTTCTCACACTGGGATTTTGAATGGGAGACCTTCTTTATTGCTGTTTCCTGTTTATGGCATTTTTTTCTCCCTCTCTGAAATCTCTGTTAGCAAGTTTATGCTAAATTCCATCAAACTTATGGAATAACTGTCCTTCTTTAATTATTTAGTGTGCTTTCATCAAAAAGACAATATGTGTGTGCTTAAACAGTGAGAAGTGGTTTGTTTCTGTGTGGATTCTCAAGAGCTCCATTTTCAAACTTGTTTTGGGAAGTAATCTTCAGGAAAAGAGTACTCATGAGTACATACAAATCAACATATACTTTACATATGTTTACATTTTATTATACAGAATAATAGTATGTTCTTGCATAAGAAGCAGCATCGGCATGCTTATCTTCTTCGAAATGGTTCACTGACTTATGCTAACTAACGACAAATCCAGCTCTGTGTGGCTTGTGCTACTGAAGCTGATGACAGCATGCCTGTGTGTATGGAATTCGCCACGCTGATGCGATTCCCTGAAGCTCAACCTTGTTCCTGGACCACTTTGTGAACACTTAAAAAGGAGATCAGCATCGGGCTAGAATGTTACCTCTTCTTTTGTCTGTGCACTGAGGTGTTTTTCTGACAGTAACAATTGGTCTGTGCTACCTGTGGTCAGTGAGCAGGGCGCACCAAGTGGGCAGCTGCATGGTGGCAGCTGTTCCTGCTCTGCAGACATCCCAGCTCCTGTGTGTTCAGGCACTGGTCCTTGCTCTGAACGTAAGGAGAGGATGAGGAGCCAAAGATACCTGAAAATGTCAGTGACATGGTATCTATGTGCATGGCAGGGAAAATCTTTTCCAACTGTGTAGTGGAAGTATGCTATCACAACTCTGGAACAGATGGCTAAAAAAACAAGTCTGGTTGTTGAAATGTGTTTGATTTTGTGTGTGGAGTGGTTGCTATGTGTTTGTTTTGAACTTTTGATAAAGCTCAAATTTTGTCTTTCTTTTTTTGTTCCAATTCGCTTTTTTTTTTTTCAGACACTAAATGATGTTTGTATGTAGTTTTCAGATGAGATATTGTATGAATATTGGAATAAATACCTATGTATATCTAGGTTAGATTTTGTTCTCTGAGTTTTAAATGAGTTGCTCTTGGAGCATGGAGGTAGTCTGCCACGAGTGCCACCTCTTGGTCATTTCCTAAATTGCAGCTGTTATCTTGTTAACCTCTTGCTAAAACTTAAAAAACAGTTCAAAGACAGTGTGGATTTAATATTCGGTGGTAGCAATTACCATTAGAGAGATTCACTAACTTGTGATAAAGCAGATTTTTTTTTCCAGTTAACATTAAACAGATATAGTGATGTTTAGAGTAGCAGTAATGTTAAGTGGAGGCTCTATTCTTTTGTGATCATTGAAAAAAATAGTTATTAAAATGGGGGAGTATATTTTTGTTTTATTATTCTTGATAAAATTATTGGGCCGATTAAAAATAAAGTTTATTTCTGATACTATCAGTTTTTAAGAGTCTGAAGTTAAGATTATTTAAATGCAGAGGTTTTATCAGTACACTGACCAAGTAATGCTTAAATAAAGACTTTAGCTGTGGATACAGTAATTGTAAGCACAAAATAAAAGCAGATGATTTTCAAATACCTTGATGAGATGTGAAAATGCATGTATTTCTCTACATGCAAGACTTAACAAAGTTTCCCTTTCTTTTTTTTTTTAGGTTATGAAGCAAAATGGGTCATCAGAGATATTAAATAAGCTCTATGATACAGCAATGGACAAGCTAGAGGGTGTGAAAAAGGATTATGATGCCTTAAGGAAGCGATACAATGAGAAGATAGCGAGTCACAATACGGATCTCAGTCGCCTAGAGCAGGCTGAGGAGGAGAACAGACGTCTTCAGAAACAGATTGACATGCTAATGAAGCAAAGGGACACAGCAATACATTTTCAACAGCAGTGTTCATCCTCTCTCAGACGGTATAGTTTGTTTTTATATTTGGGTATATTATGCAGGCAGTAACAATCTTAACATTGCATCTTATTTTCACTGTGAAAGAAATCCTAATAATTTCTCTTGGTGAAATGTGTAAGCTTCTGTACAAGAATTTCTAGAACAGCATAGAAGGTGTGATGGGGATGTTATTTGGAAAAAGTATTTATAATTTCCAAAGGATGTTTAGCTAGTGAAGATATTCTCGAGTAAACTTTTTATGACAGAAGAGTTTCAGACCACAGGGAACTCTTTAGACAGAGCTTAAGCCTGTCAGCAGAGTTCACTGAAGGCATCTCTGTGTCGTAGCTCACTGGGAAGGTGTTGTGACTGAGAGTGGCACAAATGCCAGAGCAGAAGGGCATGAACAATATCACACCATACGTAACTTCTCTCTGCTCTTGCTTGATACTAGGCCTACACAGATAACCATGTTGGGTAAGATGAATGCTAACCAACATTAAGAATCCAAAGCACCTCTGTAGGTGTTGAGAATTTTTTCACTGTGAATCTCCCACACACCAAAGCCAAAAAAGTATTCACTACTTTCATAGATACATAGTATTTAAAAATATTAAATTGAGCTATAGATGGTATGCATGTGAACAGCATGTATACAATTCTAATCCTTCTAATAAGTTAGAAGAGACAGTGAAATAGAAGAATAAGTCGTGTAACTTAGACTTGCATGCGTTCTGTAAAGTGAGGAAAAGCCTTACGTATGTACTACAGCAAACACCGGAACCATGCTAATACAAGGTGAAGCTCAACATGTTTGTATTGACTTGTGGTTTGGGTCTCTTTCTTGAGCAAAAAGTTAGTTTGATGTTGAGCAAAGGTCAGTTTTAGGAATTTCAGACTTGATATCCTTATTCCTGTGAAGCAATGATCTAATTAAGTTAATAAGATTGGACTTAAAGAATTTATACCTTTTGGTTATCTTTGCATCTGGACTTCTTTTTACTGGCTGCTAGTTACAGCTGCTAGTTACAGAAACTCAGGCTTTATTTGTCTTAATCTTCATACTGTTTTTGCATAACTGTCACCAATTTATGGGCCGATTCGGCCCGTTTCTGTGACTAATGGGGTGGGGGACCTATGGACCCACGCCCCAAGAAAGGGGAAGGGAGAGAAGGGAGAGGGTAGGGAGATGGGCCTAAAGACAAAACAGTGGCAACAATCTGAGGAGGGAAACTAATTTACTAAATAAGATATTAAAATGCAAAATAACACAGTGTAATACAATATAATTGGAATTGAGCTAATAAATCAAAGAGAGAGAGAGTGTCTGAAACTGAAGGCCTTACGCTAAAGCTGAAGGCGAGATGGCTGGGGAACCTCCACTGCTGAGATG
>JANHGO010000012.1:33492793-33533165 GCA_024606505.1 Aquila spilogaster | reverse complement strand
TACTGAAAGCAGTGTATATGTGAGGAAAACAATGGATGCAATGGATGTGTCTATCCCCCCTGCCTTTTTTTTTTTTTTTTTTTTTTTTTTAAACCCACTGCTGTTCTCCTCATGCTGTTTCTGTCCCCTGCACACCCTCTTGACCTCATTGCTGCTCTCATGGCTACTGCTGATGTGAGAAACAAAATGAAACACTTGATCCTGATGGTAGCTGCTCTCAGTAACACCATCTCCTTTAGGAACATCCCCAGTATCTTCATAGCCCGTTCAAGGAGAGGGATGTAAAGGCGGCTGGTTCACTGGAGGCTTAAAGTGGAGAAGAAGTGTCAAAGCCTGCTGTTAAGCCTACACAACAAAGCCTGTTTCAAGGCTACCTATGGAGGCACAATTTTTACTGCCTGTTCTGTTACTGATATGGGAACAGCAAAATGTGGATGTTTATATGGTGAATTGAAGAGGTTGCAAAGTGTTATGCAGTCTATCTGCTACTCCAGATCACCTGGCATGCTTACTTAAGGCACGTCTGTGCTGGCACCAGTAGCTGAACCTGAATGCTAAAGTTGTCCTCACTCAACCGTCATGCCTGAGAAGTGGTGCTGGTGGGGAGGCAGCATCCTCATCTGCTCCTCTGCTCCGAGAGATGTAGGTGAGAGAAGGTTGAGGGGAAACCACAACTCCGTGACAGGCAGGTGACTTTCCAAGCAGGACAGGTCTTGACTTGTTTATTGGCTCAGTCACCCCTCTAGGGTGGGAGGCCACTCTTTCTCCCCTCAAGGGCTCTGACTTGTGCTGTCCAATATACCACATTCTACTTCTTCAGTGCTGTAGTCTTGTTTTCTTTTGTGTTCTCTTTTGTCACTGTCTTAGTGGACTAGAGCATTGTATTTGCATTTGGAGTAGCATGCTGGACATTGAGTGCATTTGCTGAATTTTTAGCCTGTGTCTCTTCTGCAGACTCCAGGGAGGTCTGCTGCACTACATTAAGCTCAGTGTGCCCTGTCATGTAACGCTGATGCTGCTTCCTGGTAAGAGTGTGATTTCAGTCTTTTGGAGATACATCATCAGTGTATTAAACTTTAAGACTTTTTCCAGAATTGATGGAGCCGATGGCATTTGGCTGCCTGTATTGCAGGTGTTTTTTTCCTCCTCATAATTGATCTCACGGTGAATATTTGGCTTATAAAAATCCTCCCATTACAAAGATCTGCCTGGCTGTCACTAGTACGTCAAGCTCCCAGTTATTCTTTGTATGCTCACTGCAGTTGCTTGCTTGGTAACCCAGACCTCTTGGCTTAAAAGCTCATAGCTAAGCCCTTTTAAAGTCATTACCCACTCTGTGACTTGCTAGAGTTGCAGCAATTGCAGTTGCTTTCTCCCCAGATAATAATCTCAAAAAGGCTAAAAGGCCCGCCTAGCATGTTGATGCTCTTGCTATATACGAAAAAGTCCTCTCCAGACTCTAAAATTGATTTAGTCTTCAAACAGGGTCTGTCATCACAGAATTACATAAAAGATGAAGCCGGAAGAAGGAGCCCCTAGGAATATCTATGTCTAAGCAAGCAAACTCCTTCAGCACTGCAACCCACCATGTGGCCATGCAGGGCTGCCTCACCGCTCTGTCAAGCCACAGCAGAGGCTGAGGACACTGCTTCCTCCTTGCCCTGCCGTGCCTGTGAGAGAGGGAAAAGTAGCAGCACTCATGTCCTGCAGAGAAGAGGCAAAAAGGGGGAGAGGAATGTGTGCCGTAATTGCTTCCAGATGAGTTCCTTTTTTTCCAGCATTCTCTGCTCTTAGGTCTCAGGTAGCATGAGCATTTGTACGCATGAGCGCCCTGGTACACAGAAGGTGGCTTTTTGTTGTATGTAGTTACACGTGTTACTTCTGCCATTAGGAAGCTTAAGCAATGTTTTCCTGTGTTATTCCCTGTGTGTGTCAGGGAGAGGTCTGCTCACACACACTCTGGCAGTGCCTGTGCCAGTGGAGGAGGATATCAACCTGTTGCTGCCATCATCACAGCCGAAGGTTACTGCTGGTGAGGGATGAAAAGTTCCTGTGGGTGGTGCAGCTGTAACCAGAAGAGGCATGAAGTTTACCCCTGGGGATTTCTGCAACAAATTATTTTTGTAAATGGTTCATAGGTAGTAGACTTCTGTAATAATCACTCAGTACAGCAGAGCACTTAAGGACATACTTAATTGCGTTGTTTAAATGAGGGCGTAGGTGCGGTTTCTTTTTTATATCTGTGCGTTTGTCTTCTGAAAAAAGTACAGTCTGTGGTTCAAATATGTTCTTAATTGATATCGCTGCCTTCTCCACTGCCTCTTCTGAGGTCATATCAGTGCTTGGCACTTTCAAAAGTTGTCTGGTTAAGCTATTAACCTTTGTGAAAACTTGTACATTTATGGAAAGATTCTGTGTAGACACTCACAGAATATTTGCTCCAATTTGTCCAGTTTTAGAGAAGGGTCTCAGTCACTTTACCATGGATTCAACATTTCTTTTGTCTGCAACATTTGCTGTGTGCTAGTAGCGTTCACACAGTTCTGATGACCTTCCTGTGATTGTAAATGTCCTGAAGGGGACTTAGGCTTGAAGTCTGTAGATAATAGGGACTTATATCTCTCTTACTGAGCAGAGCCTTGGATTCTGTGCATACAGAATATATATATATATGTATTTAATAAGGAATTACTGCTGGCAGAAGGATTTCTTGGTCTACAGCACTAGGAGGGGGAAAAAAAGCTGTATGTTTTATTCTTTCTTACTTCTGCTTTCTTAAATGAAGCAGAGTGTGGGGTTAAAAAATAAACCTGCCAAGGAGACAAGAAATCTTAGATTAAATGATTTAGCTTAGATATATCTTTTCTATTACCATTTCAAGTAACAATCACTGAAAACAGAAAGAGAGAAGAAGCTTGGATACGAGCCCTCTTCTGTATGAAAGTGCATGTAGTTTTTTCCATTGTAACAACACAACAAAGTTGAATTTAAAGTCCTTCTCTGACATACCTTAATGAAACCATCTTGGGGTTTTTTTTTGGTTGTTTTTCCTGAAGGGGGGATACTTAGAGGCTGAATACTGAAGCATGCTATGAAGAGCAATACAAGGAAAATTCATTTTTTAGGGCTTAGTTGGGGGCTATGCATCTCCTTTCAAGGTTGAAAGGAGGTTACTTGAGCATTATGCCAGCTTTCATACCAAGTAACATGAATCACTTTTTCTAGAGGTGCATGGTTTGAAAAAGTCAAATCTCATAATGCCACTTGAATTTCAAAGGAGGTGTGTTGAGTATTGACTCCCACACAGTCCAAGTTTGGATGATTGTAATGATATATCTCTTGCAATCCTTATGAGCAGTAGATGTGAGCTAGTTTGTAAGTTGTAGGAAAATGGAGAATTCAGGCTAGAAACAACCGGCTCATAAGTCTTCCTAATTAGTTATTATTTACAGCATTTAATATGGAGAACATCATATGAGGAGATACTGTGTAAATGTAACTTCTTCAATCAGTTGCTGGTTCAGTTTGTGAATAGTAACAGGGTCTGCTTTTTGAGAAGGGTGTTCCAACTACTTTGTTCTATTTCTGTTAGAAGTTTGGTCCTTGTTAGTATGCTAGGGCTGTAGAAATCAGAAGGATATTCAGAGAAGATAGCTTTACGAGATTAAATTGTACATGGGCAAGTTTAGATAAGGTAGATATGGGTATAGGGAAAAAAGCCTTTGGACTTTGTTATGTTACTCTTCTGCTTGGAATCACAAAGGACTGGCCTAAAAGTGGCCTTTTTTTTTTTTTCCCTGAGCTGTAAATAGCACAACCCCTTGGTGTGGTTGTGGTTGTGTTCAGGTGCTTTCTTCCTTGTGTGCCTAATTTTCCTGCTGTACAGGAGTAAGCTAGAACTATGTTAAACCCATTTATCATTGTTTAAAAGTCTCTGCAGGGTAGGAAAGCTATGTGGCTTTAACTGTACCATTATCATTGAGGCAGATCAGTTCTTATATTTAGACTATGTTTAAGGATGGGTGTAGGTAGATGTGTGTTCTTGCTGACTTGTCCTTAAAAACCCAGTTTGAACCATAATGCTTGTTTGTTATGGGTGAAGTTTGAAGTGCTAGAAAAAAGCTCAGATTAGGCACGTGATGGATGCTCTTGTCACCCGCAGTTCCAGGCATGCCCCTAGCTGCTTCTGCAGAGGAAATACCTGGTTGCAAGACACAGTGAATTAATGAAAGGACTGGATGCTTTTAGAGGCCAATCTTGAGGAATTAACGCTTGCTTTCCTTGTTACCTGGTAGATTTCTAGTCTTTTGAATGTCAGTGTCTGCAGTTTTAAATACCTGTAGTTGCTTTTTCCTTTGTTCTTCCATGTAGGTTTTTTTATGGCATGGCCTCTTTAAAAACATAATTAGGTGGCTACTTCGATTTAATTCCAAAAATTTAAATTAAATATTAAATATAGCATTTAGTTGTAGAGTTAATGCTATTTTTTAAATTTTATTTTGCCATTCATATTACCTGACTGTACAATTATTTGATGAAATAATATGCTACAAAGCTCTGTGTGTATCTGTTCAAACTAAATGAAGTTTGGATTTCTTAATTGTCACGATTGCAAATTTAGTAAGGCAACTGTTGTTGATTGAGAATGCGTTTGCAGGGATCTAGCATTTACCACCTTCATCCCACAACAGTTTCTTGCTTTTGACTGCATAGTGTGTGTGGGTATTTTCTGAACATAATTTCCTTTCACTTACATCTTCTAGGGTCAGTTGCAAATGGCAGACGGCATAATCTTAAATGGCATAATCTTAGTCAGATTACTTGCAAAGCTCCTGGAATATAGCTCCTGGAATATGCCTCCAGATATCGAAATAACTTTGCAAACTGAGGTTTCCCTGGAATGAGTGCTGCATAACAAAATGGACAGGCAACAAGCCTTTCTTTAAACTTTAAGAACTGGTTAGTGTGCTAGGATAAATAGATGTGAATACATTATTATCTGGGCTTAGAAGAAGCTAGGAAGGAGATTTGAAGGCATTCAGGAATACTATTTCTGTCAAAGCTTAATGAGAGGGAAGGATATTCTGAGAGGTGTCTGTTCCCAGCCCAAATAATGACATGTGACTTGGTGCATCGTGAGTCTATCCCTTTTTCTTCTAGAATAAAATTGGATGTGTAATATTTCCGTATTTTTAAGAATTGTCACTCAGCTCTCAACTTGGTGATGTTCTTAAAAATTTTGTACCCCGGCATTAAAGGAGGTTGGGGTGGACTTTTCTGGGTCACTTGTCATATTTCCCAATTCACCTGGTTTTTTTTCTGCAGTTCTAGTGAGCAATACTACCTTTCAGTCATGGCCTAGGAGGAGTCCAGATTGTGTCTCTGATTCTTCAGTGTTGGTGTCTGGAGCTGCCCAGTTAGCTCTTCACATACTATGCATTTACAGCCCAGAAGAGCTTTAGTAGTCAGCACCAGGTTCAGCAGGTTTGAAGTGTGAGTTCCTGTGGATAGAGACCATTCATAGCAAGAGTAATGTACTTGGACATTTCCTTAACTTCTTATTTGCCAGAATGTCTAACTTCTTATCTGCCCTATACTTGTCAATAAAACTCAGAAAATGGATCAGAAAGACTGAGTAGTGGCCTTGAAAATGACATTTCCTAAATGTCTGACAGATGAAAACCAATCATTATCTAGATACAGGGCAGGTGAGAAACTTTCTAGAAGTAGTCGGGTCTGATTTACCACAATATCTTTGGACAGTGTTGAGGAATAGGCAGCTGGGACCAGATGAGACCAGGCTAGGTGTAAGGGTAGGCAGAACTGGGATGCGCTTTGAGCGCTGATACAGAGAACACAAAAAGTGAAGTTTGCAGGTGCTCCCTGGGTGAGGTAGATGGGTGGTGTACCGATGCTCGCTCTCTGCCATGTGTGTCCAGGAAAAGGAATATGTAGCTGCTCCCTGTTGGACATGGCACCTTACATGGCTGTAGGGACAAAAAGTACTGTGCTCAAGGTTCTGTCGGTCTGTGAGGGCCTGCTGCTTTCTGGTGACTGCCATCACTGCACTGCTCAGCTGAAGAAGCCTTGGGCCCTTCAGCAATACCTGGAATATCCAGCAAATGGTCAGAATGCCATTTTGTTGGACACTGTGCAGATGGAGTACTGAAGGAGCACGTGCTTGCCAAGTGGATTTAGGCCCTAGGTTATCCGATTTCCCTTCCTAGAGGCATAGGGATTGGTGAACGTCCTCTATTGCATCTTAGTCATCTGGGCGGCTTAATGAAAATTTACATCTCTCTACCTTAATAAATGAAATTCATTATATCCTCTTATGTATAGTTTCATGAGTAATCTATATTAAGAAGATAACTTTAAAAGAAACAGAGTTTGAGATAGCAGGAAGCTTGTTAAAAAAGTAAAATGCTATTATGTTTTCTCTTTTTCTTTTTTTTTTTTTTTTTTTTCCTCCCCTGCCTTTGGCTTATCATACATAATCCAGCAAACAAACATAATATTCCTGATGGCTAGAAGTGAGAAAAAATTAATGGATACACTGCTTTTTTACCAGTGCAATAGAGATGGGTTTTCCCAGAATAGGTTAACTGGTGTTGTTAAAGCAGCCATATTAAAAATAATTCATAAAAAGGATTTCTGTATTTGTTTGATAAGGTAGTCAGTTGTAATACCACATGACATTTTTAGAACAGAAGACGGCACTGCTGCATTGGTAATAATGCAAGGACCACCTGTATAATCCACATGAGCTGAAATATGTGACAATTTGTTTCACCTACCTGCATTGCAGTTTTACTAAGACTTCACTTTAAATGCAGCTTTTTCCTATCTGTACTAAAAGCTTAGGTTAAAGAATCTTGAGCCAGTTATTCTTTTCTCTGCCTTCTGAGTGTTAGCCTGCAAAAATACGCATTTCTCTTGTAAGGAAGTTAGCAGTGAAGGCAGTGCGTGCAACTCTACAATCCAAAAGTTGTTCTTTCACCAGATTCTGAGCAATGTAAGTTTGCATGCTGGTATTTTCACGGTAGCTAGGTATGTTGCTGTTAGCCTTAAAATAACTTGAAAAATCATCGCCCATCTCGCTGCACTACCTAATGGAAATTCAGGGCTGTAAGAGGAGGGCATGGTCATTTGCTGTTGCAGTTCTCCTCAGCTGAAATGGAGTGTTGGAGACAAATGACTTGTCAAGACAAAATGCACTCACTAAAGCGGAGTTAAAAGCTATCCCAGTCAAAAAAGCAAGATGACAAAGGTTAAAGCAGTTGTTTCTCGTTCAGATCCTGAATTGCTGCAGGACTTTTTGAATAAGTAATAGCAGCAGCAATTACGATTGCATCTTTGGTCCTACTGCTCCAGCAGATATACTTAATCACTTCTGATGTGGTTTCACAGAGTGCAAGAGATTAAATTAGTCATTTTATAAATTGTGAAGAAAGAAATGAAAGATTGGAAGGTAGCAAGGGGCATTATTTCTAGCTGACCTGATATACTTGGGTGTGGTTTTTTCTGTTTTTTTTAAGCAGTCATAAGTTTGTATACCTCTTTGCTTCCAATTACCAGTTGGTAATAGCTGCTATCCTGCTAATAAAACTTCAAGGTAATTTGGCTCTTAAAAATTGCTTCTGTCCCATCTCTTTAAGGCATTATTAGAGCATCATGTCCATGGCAAAACAGCTTGAATGCTGTCAGCTGAAGCACTGTCATCATGTGTGTTTTGTGAATCAAACTATGCAAATTCAGATCTGTAAAGATTTTTAATCTTTTCTGTGCTGCTTTGTGTGAAAAGAGGATGATCTGACCCAGTGCTCAGAATGCAGTAAACAAGAACAAATAATGCTACTAAAGTATGTGGACAGCAGCAAGTGTATCCTAACGGTAAAGTGATAATGTAGAAAAATGAACTACCTCATTTTCTTGTCTCTTGCCCTTTCCTCTTATCTTTCTCAGTGCCCCTCTTCTGCTTTTTTTATTGAAGGAACCAACGTCTGCTTCCTTTCATAATTCACATTGTAGTAAGATGCACAACAATAGTTCAGTGACTTAGATTTCTCTTAAAGATAGGTTGTAAATCCTTTTCAGTATAACTCACTGCATTGCTTCCTGGCTACAGAAAAAAAATATCTATAGCAATGAGGAGGTATAGATGTTGCTGGAGAGGATATACTTAGGAATGCATATTTAGAAATATCAGTCTGTGGGTTTATTCTACTATGAAGTGTTTTGAACAGATGTTGCTTAGAAAATAGGAATTTTACAGATATTTCTCTCTAGTGATGTTTTTAACAGCTGAAGATCAAATGCTCTACTTGACTGTATGACTGACAACTAGGAACCTAAGCATCTGAACTCCAGGCTTCTTTACTGATGTCTCTGGCCTCCAGCAGGTTACTTAACTTTTCTGAATCTAAACCTACACAGAAATTGTCATATTAAATTAGAATGAACCTGACTTCTTATTCTGTCACCAGTGCTGGTTTTTACTATATGTTTCAGAGAAAGGTGCCAAAGTCCTTGTTCATGTGTTAAGGACTCTTCTGTCCTTAACAAGAGTTTGTTCTTAATTGCTTGAAATTGAAAGATAGATATTTTAGTGCTTAAGCCATCTTTTCCAAAACCACACTTTTAATAATAATATCTTAATATTCCATAAATAGGTTGTTGTAAAATGTCTTCCCCATTGTAAAAGGAAAATAAACTTTTTGACCCTCACTGTCTCTGTGAAACTGTTATAGACTGAGACATTTGGGAAATAAAAATTGAAAATTTTTAGCTGCTTGATTATTTAAAAAGCCATTTAATGTTCATTTAGTTTTCATGCTGTCCTAAAAATAAGAGGATTTTATGCTGCAGGGAACACTATTAAGGAACTGTAGGTGTGCAGAATAAGTAGTAAAGCCATGTTTAAAAGCAGATGGAGAAAGAGATGGCAAACTTTTTCTGATATGACCGATACTACTGTTTTACTGCTAAGTTTGTACCTTTGTTCTTGGAGTTACTTATATCCTTAAAGGTAAATGACTGTGAAACATCTGAAATAAATGACATGGATGGAAGCAAATACCCAATTGAAGGTTTTGCGTGAGGTCAGAATTTAGCATCTGAACATCACACAGCTTCCAAGAATAACTGTGTCTTATGGTTTCTGACAAACCTGGCTGCACAGGCTGCCAAGAAGAGAATAGCCTCAGAGATAGAGCATGGCAGATCCATGTGATCTTAAGCTACTTGGGCAGTTTTGTTTGTTGTAAAGGCAATGGGAACGTTGTAATCTGGGTCATTCCCAGTTTTAATCAAACTTTTTTGCTCCCCCACAGCAAGTAGGAGTCCTGCCAAAGTCAGTTTGGTTTGGTTCACAGAGATGTGGATAAACAAATGTTTGTCACGCTGCCCCCTCATCCAGTGCGTTGGACCTCCATCAGAAAAATCATTTGCTGACAAGAAGTTGAATCAGCTGGCAGTCACTGTGCTGGGAAGGGAGGTGGGAGGAAGAGCAGAGTTTGAGTAACAACGGAAATTCACAGCAGGGGAGCATAGAGAGTTGTTTAATGTCATCCTTAAAAGCAGAAGTGTAGCAAAAGAAATTTGGGCAGGAGAAGCATTTCTTCTAGGCTCAGTCCTACAATGAGCTAAGTGTTCTTAGTTAGGAAACATGCTTAATTTAGGAGTCAGCCATACTGCAGATCTTAATGCAATCCTTAAAGATGGGTGATGTGCCAAGAGCTGTGCAGCTAAGACTGGAGCACTCCCCATCTTGTGGGATGAAACACCTAATGCTTATTGAATTAAACCCTGGTTCTTCACACACTGAAACAGGTTTAGTATATCTGCCTCTTTGGCCCTGTGCTGAAGGTGTGTATCTGAGGGAGTAATTATTCTTATTCCTGCACAGTCAGTTAATACAGCAAATTTTGCAAGATGAAATAGCCTTCAGTTGAATTATAGATATAATTTTGTAAATATTTGAAAGAAAAATATACATTTTGGAAAAAAAAAATAATTGAAAGCATATGCGCAATGAATTCTGGAAAGCTGAGTCCCTGTATCTTATTTTGCCACTACAGTCCCCTTGGATACAGTATGCTTTAGAGTGATGAGCAGAGCCTATGTACGTAGTTGTATTTGTATGGAGGAGGAGGAGAATGTTCTATGCAGCCATGGCAACCCTGACATTCAGGTTGTGTCCACATAATGAAATTTGAACATAGTGTGTTTTTCTCCGAAGTCATTCAATAATTTAGCATTTAGTCCTAGAAGATATTTTACTTGATCCTTTGTGCTGCTTTCTTACAGAAGGTACTAAGGGCAAGCTTGTTTTGGAGGCTTTGCTTTGAGATTAGCTGGCTTGTGTTTTTAAGTCTCTCCTTGAACTACAGGTGATGCCCAGTGTTACATGGTGTTTCACAATTCAGATATTAGAAATATAGAAGAGAAAAATGTTCTGTTTTAATTCTGTGCTAGTAATTTAATTCTATAAGTCTAGATTTGGCATTGCTGATGAGGAAATTGCTTGGTTAGACAGTTGGTGTCTTGTTAGGACATGTAATTTTTTTTTTTTTTCCCCTCCACCATCATTATCTGTCTTAGCAAGGGAAATATATATCGCTGTTTCTGTGTGAATGTTGTGTGAAAGATGGAGGCAAATTAGAATCCAGTTCCTCTGCTGTCCCTGGAAGCAGCTTCCAGAGTTAAGCAACTAGTTCCTTTCCTGAATTTGCGAGTTTTTAAGTGGCCTTCCTGTCATCTGACTAATGAAGACAGTAATAACTTAAGGATATTTGACATGCTCTAATTGTTAAAAATAGAAGGAAATGGGATTCTTAAGATTCTCTAGTATATACCATTGCAGTTTCTAAATCCCTCTGCTCTGCCAAAGCTGTTTAATACAGCCAGGAACCGATCCAAAGCTTAAATCTGGATGAGCAAAAAAGAAATGCCCCAAAAGCAAGTCTGCCATGCAAAGACAGGATGCTTATGCTCTTTTTCCTCTCTGTATGGATGTGTATCTGTAAAAGACAGGTCACTCTTTTTTTTTTTTTTTTTTTAATGAAGTATGAGTAGTATCTACTGTTTTTCTCAGAATCCTGTAATTTCAAGTTGTAATTTTGAACTTAAACAATATGTCAGCAATTGTTGTGAGTCAGTGAATTTAGATCAAATGTAGGAAGTTTTTGTACTGGGGAACTTTGGCATGCGAGGTGAATACTAGAGGAAAACTATGAAAATATTTGGAAAAGTATGGTGAAAGGCATGTGAACCCCTAGGTGTGAAGCACTTTCAACATGAACCTGAAAAAGTAGTCATGGCTTCTTGTTGGGTTTTGTGTTCTGATCTTATTTTTTGTGCAATTTGACAAGATGGACAGTCAGAAAGTTTCAAGAATTTGAAATAAAGTGGAAAATTGCTCAGCAAGGGGGACAGGGAGGGGGGTGGTTTTGCAACAAATTTCTTAAAATACCATGGTTGTGTAGCTCGTGAATAAACAGGATGTTCTAGTGCCTTTGGTTATAGAAACTAGCTTGTGCCTTTTTCATTGCCTTTTTGCCTGTATCTGAATTTGTGTTGGGGTGGTTTTGAGCATTTTCATTTATGTGAGGAGGCATCCTATAGAGTAGGGAAACTCTGTCTTGGAGCATTTTCAGGTACTACTGAGGTACTGCTAATTTGATCAAGCGGAATACATCAAGTACAATGCTATTCTAGCCTGAATTGGATACATGGATGTGTATCAGTTCAGTACCTAAAGATGAATTTTAATATTGTGAAAGCTATGTAGAGTCCTCTGGTTATTGTTTCTGATGCTTACTAATACTGCTTCTGATGACAAAGGTGGCACGTGTTACAGATAATGGACTTGTATCCTGTGTAGTTTAAAACCAAACCAAAAGTAAACACACCCACAGCCAGCCTTGGAAGCCAAACAAATGCTACTAGATTTTTTTTTTTTTTCCCTGTTAGAAGTGAGGAATTATGAATGGGTCAGATGATTCTTCCTCTCTTCACAATTGTACGTTTTCTTGTGATAACATGCCACGCATACTGGATTTTGCATTTACAGATCTGATCTAATGTCTCTGTTGATGAAGTCAGCTTCACAAAACTTTTCTCTCTATTCCAGAGAGCAGAATTTAACTTGTTTAAGTCCTGGCTCTGGCTTTTAATGCAGGAAAAGAAGACAGAGAGCATCAAAGCTTCTTAATGATAAATAAAAGCAAGATCAGCTAAGATGATGAGGTTTTGAGTCTTTTCTTTCTCTGCTCTTAAAAAGAAGCAAAAGCAGCTAATGATCAGTAGAAGTTTGCTTAGGTATGGGACTTCTATGTAATCTTTTAGAGGAACTGGGAAATTTTGCCTTAAATTGCCGAGTATAATGAAGTGTCACTTCTTGGCACACGGTTTTATTGTGCTTGAGTCCCACGCAGTTTTGATACCATCTCGGTACACGATGTCTGTCATAAAGATGTTCTACTTTAGGATATTGATCTGCTTTTTTCAGCTTCCCTTATGATTCTAATCCTTCTAGTCCAGACTACAAGAAATACTGCAAGTCATATGAGTTTAGAATATGCAAAGAGGTTGATTTTAATTAATGCAGAAATTATTTTGCTTTTAATAAGCTTTAATGAAATAGGAACACAGCTTAAATCGTTCTGTGGAAATGTTTGAAATGGAAGCAAAAATGCACAGCAGATTTTTTTTTTCATGAAGCCAGTGTGTCAGTGACATGCTTGTCATACGTTTTATTTAAAAATCAGAACAAAACAAAAAACCTTACATTCCATACAATCAACTAGAATTATTTGTAACTAATGCATTTTGAATAATTTTTCACAGGGATTTGTCAGGTTAAACAGTCTACTTCAAGATTAATTTCCTTTTCTGGTACTTACTTTCTGCAATGTCTGTTAATAAAACTGGAGGATTTGCTTAGAGGGAGTTTTCCTTGCATTCCAGTACTTGTTTAAGTTTGCTTTTGCCTAGACATCACTCCTTTTATCAAATGTAGGAGCCTCATTCTTTGTCAAGATAAATAAACACACCCCATTAAAGTTGGGGTCTATGTCACTTTTACTAGCTGAAGATCGGGCCCTAAGTGTGTGTGCTTTTTTTGATTCACTTTGCCTGTTACTGCTTGTGTTGTTAGTAAACTTATCACATCTTGTCTTTCCTTCATCTAACACTGTGGTAGTTACAGATGTCATGTCTTTTTCTAATAAGAAGGAGAGGAGATGAACAAAAACTAGGATTTCTTTCTTATTTTCCAGCCTGTCCTTTCTTTAATCTATTTCAAGGGTAGGTCCATGTGTTTAATGTCATGCTGCTTCTCAGCTTTTATTTCTTAATTTCGAAGAGACTGGAAGAAACAAATATTGAAACATAAGGAGGACTATAGGAAAGGCAGCTCCTGAAAGTATCAGAACTGTCTTTGAGCTTGGCTGTTGTGAAGACAGGTCTCACATCCTGGCTAGTGCTGAAAATGGACCAGATTTCAAATCACTTTTGCACATAATCACTCCCTGTCTTTACTGCGGTACTTTTATCCTGTTTGTGAGGGATGGTGGAGCTGTTTAGTTTGTAAGGTTTTGAAGTAGGACCTGTTTTTCTAGTTCTTCTGGTAAGTAAAATCTAGCATACTTCTAAAATAACTAAATTAAAAGGCGCCTCTGTCTATTCATCTATTAATACATGAAAAAACTTGCTATCGTCAGTAACAGCAGATAGCTTTGTAGGTCCTTGCTTTTAAGGTCAGATACTGAAAGTTGCAAATGGATGCAAGCAAAATTTATTTACCAGTGAAATGAAATTTCTAAGTCTTAAGGAAGTTTGAGGGTAAGAATACAAATCAAGTTACAGAATGAAATAGGAGCTGGTACATGTAAAAAGATAAGAAACCAAAATAGATTCTGACTATTGTCACAGGTATTGCTCATAATCTTCACAACGTAGAGATGAAACTCTGTATTTTCAGTGTTTCTGAAATAACCACTGTATTAGTTCAGGATTTTGCTGAACTCTTTTTTACCATTTCATCCAAATTGATTTCCTACTCGGTGCACAGTGCAATGTTCATTTACAAATTATACTTTTCCTGTTAGATTTTTATGCGTTAGTGACATGTTCTCTAATTTAGTGTGTTTGGCATCTACAGTATCAAGAAAATGAATGGTTAGCTTGGTTTGGGGAAAGGAAAAAAAAGTAACACTGTCTTTATTTTTCTAATTTTAGGGTCTACTTACAGTGTGCTGTCCATAATGCCCTCAGATTCTGAAAGCAGCAGTTCTCTGAGTAGCATTGGTGAGTAAAGTATTAATCCAACAACTTGAAGAGCGTGCCTTTTGGGAGCTGGGAGAACAAGTTTCTAAGGTTGCCTTTGGGAAGGGTAGAGGGATTCCAGTCATAATACCAAAGAAGTTGAACATGTAACTACGCATCTTCACTAGGAAAAAGTATACCCGTTTTGTGTAATGCAAGTTAAGCCTTTTCATGGCTGCATGCAGTTGTTACCCATAAAATTTGTTACATTTGGATACATTAAATTATATAAGTATGCTTTGTGTTACTTAGTAAAATGATGTAAAAGTGGCAACGTTAGGCTTACACAAGTCTGTGCATATAAAATACATATATATGCGTGCATATATGTGTATGTATATATTTATGTAGATGTGAAAATTGTAGTCAGAGTCAAAAACATCATAGAAATTACAAATATTGTTAGCCAAGGTCATAGCCTTTTAAACTTTCGGAAGTGACTGCAAGCTTTAACCCTTTTTTTCCCCTACATGCAACGAATTGCTTTATTATCTCTGTTTTTAAAGTCACTGGGAAAGACAAAATATTTTAAAAAATCAGAGTTAAAAGGAATGTGGGCAAAACACCTCTAACAAGATAATCTTGGAATAGCTGTATTAGCTGTCAGCTTTCTTCTACTTACACAAATACCTTCTATTGTGAAATCCATATAAAAGTCATTTGCCTTGGATAGGGAATGTAGGCTCTTGCATATTTAAAGTTCCAATCTTGTGTCAGGCATCTGTAGACTTCTCTGACAGCACCAGGCAAGTCAGTTGTCTGTTTAAGGATGTGGGTAGACATCTGTTGCAGCCATTGATTTGAACTTTTAACTCCAGCGTGTAGGAACAAGATTTTAGGGTTGACTGAACTATTTGCTGAAAATACAGGAAGCTGTGACATGTTAGTTTGATTTTTATCAAGATCACACTTGTATGCTATTACCTGAAGGAAGGTTATTATTTAATTTGCTATGAATAAATTGGGGCTGGAAATAGGAAGAAAAAATTTCCTATGTTTTTGGGACAACCAGACTCAAAAAGGAGCCTTCCAAAGAGGGAAGTTCTTCTAAGATGAAATCCATTAAGTTTGTGGAATAACTGGATGAAGTGATGCCTGAGATAGGAGAAGATGCAGGTGGTCCTTTCTAGTTCCATGTTTCTGATCTTAAAAAGGAAAGCTACACTTAACCCCCTCCCTTTTTTGGGGGTGGGGTGGAGGCAGGGTTCAATTTTTATAACTTTGTGAATGCACTGTATCTGACCTTTTGTAATTTTGGAAGTAAAGGTAGGTGGATGAACAGCTAGTGTTTGCCATCATGAAGAGAATTTTTGCTTTAACAGTGACCACTTGCAAGCTACAGATACATGGCCTCTATATTTTATTTTATTAATTTTCTGAGGCATAGTACCTTATGCAAGTGCGGTATTCCTGTTTCTGAACGCTTATTTAGCATTTGGCATGTTACTCCTGAGACATCCATTTTATTCCCATATATGAGTCAGAACTGAATACTTTCCGAACTGTGTTTTGTTCATGTTTTAAAATACTGAAGTTCATACTGAATCCTGATCTGCGTATTTTACCTAAAGGGCTGTCCTAGGAAGTGTTTTATGCCTTTGGTGTGTGCAGTGATCAAAGTTATTTATAACCTAAAAATTAATTGACATGCTATTAAACAAAACTTGTGCTCTGGTATTCTCCATGGTTTTGTTTTGTTCAGATGATTAAAGTGAGTTAGGTATTTAATACATTAACAGTCAGGGGAATTCTTTGTTTGAAGCTGGCATGTTTGTTTTATAATCTGGTTATAGACTTGTTATTAATGAGTACAATTTTCTTCCCCAACCATTTTCTCTCCCTCAAATCTTGCTCTGCAAGAGATAATATTTTTAATGTGCTCTAATATCAATAGCAAAATTTCTTTGCTTAATAACCAACACATCCTAGTAGACATGTTTGCAAGTCACTTCAAAGCTGCAGTCAGATTATTTTAATTCTGACTGATTTGTTGAATGACAAACCATCATAACTGAAACTGTTTGCATGCCAGCTCTCCGAAGGCTTCATATGACTTCTTTGAATGGAATCCCAACAAATATTGAGTTGCTATAGCGTTTCAGGAATTTCACATACATCTTCCCCCCGGCTCTGTCCTCATCTCACTGGAATACATTTTCACAAGGGTAGTTCTGTGCAGTGGAAATTATAAGTTTAGGCTGTGAAATGAATGCATCAGTGAAAAAATGTAAATACCTCATGGTTTGGAGACAATGTAAGCTTTGAAATATGTTCAGTTTGACGTGGATAGTTATGTGTACACACACGTATATAAAGGAATATTTTTGTTTCCCCACTCACACGGACCTTCCTCCTGGGGCAGAAAAGGGATCTGTTTTATTTTTCCTGAGTTCAAAACACTGGTTTTCATTACTATTTAACAAATTTTTATTTCTCATCTACCTGGCTTTTGTTTGTCAAGCAGCTCAGAAACACATTTACACATTTGACCTTTCAGAAGACATGAGAAAGGTATTGGGGCCTAATTAAGCCCAGATAAAGAAGCAGAGTGAATCTTAGTGACTTCTAATTAGGAGCGGTAATACAATCTTTCATTTGTAGTCTTTGGACTCCACAGTTCATAAAAGTAACTAGAGAAGGGTATGTCCATGTACTTCATCTTTTCTTCCCAACCTTAATCACCCTAGCTATTGTTGGAGGTGGTTTCTGCTGCCAGCATTCATAATTAAACGATTTTTTTCTGAAATACTTCCAAGTAAGCCAGGATGTTGTGAAATTGAGGTGATTCTATATGTTTTATAGCTATCCTGGGTTTCTGAGTTAATTGGTGAAGCTGATGTATATATTAGTGGGCTTATTTTCCAGAAAAAGACCCTGATCTAAGAACTAAGCTTAAATAGTATTAAGATGACTGTTCTTAAGAGGTAGTTCTAAAAAAACATGTGCTCAGTCTCAGTCAAATAAATAAAACATGGTGTTAGTATTTGGAAAGGAAGAGGGAAAGATGAGAGAACATTGTTTTATCACTGTATAAACCCATGGTGTGCCTGTGTCTTGGGTATATTTGCAGTTCTGATTCTCCCATTGAGAGACAAGAGGGCAGCAAGCATGGAGAGCAGCAGCATGGATGAACAGTCATGGAGAAGCTTGTATGGGGAACAACTGGATATGTTGGGGTTCTCTCAGTCTTCAGTAATGTCATAGTCCTAATATAAGAGGAGAGTAAGGAGTGATGTAACTTGAATAACATGACTCAGAGAAGAGTTTAGGGCTACTCTATCCTGAGTACTGTGGTGTCATCCAAGGTTTTTTTTCTCTTTCCCTGTCTAGATGGGCTTGCAGGGCATGAGGGATGCAACAAGAATGAAATTCCAGTCTCATGTGCGTATGGTATAATAAGCAGTTGAGTGGAAGCCAGTTTTCCTACCTGTGTAGCAGCAGGATAGCAGCCTTGCAGAAGAAACTCCTCTTCGTAGGTTTATCTGCCTTGACCATAGGTGTATCTGCCTTTTTTCTTTTGTATCTATATGTAAATAAAAATACAGAGTGACAGGTCATTGCTCCTTACAAGTTTTTCTTATGTATTTTCCTCACCATTCAATCAAAATTGGTTTAGATGACAGTATTTTCTTTTTTCCCTTATGCTTCCTTCCTTTTCTTTCCCAGGTATTAAAGTTCATGCTGCACATGTAAAATAGGTAGTTTTGATGGTAGTGAGGGCAAATACTCACTATTAATTTCCTAAAGAGGTATGATATAAACTGCTATAATCCCAGCATCCCACCATTGTGCTTCAGCCCCACCTTCTTCCCCCCAAAGGAACAAATCCTCATTAAATTGTCATGTTCTCTCTGTATTTCCTTTCTCGTTACTCTTGGCTGATGACAAAGATTTTTGTGTGTAAATAGAAGCACCCTTCATCTGCCCACACCCCATGCCGGGCAGACTCTCTGAATGGAGCTGCAATCCTGCATCTCTGACATCAGAATAATTATGTATGGAGATTCAGTGCCTGGCATGCCAAGCACGGAACAACAGTGTCAGTCAGGAATTGGATAGAAACCAGTAACACATCTATATGTGACAGATACTGGCTAGTTTCCCATTTGACCGGTCATCATAATGGAGAGGAAAAGAACATAGAATAAAGACCCCCTTTAAAAAAAAAAAAAAAAAAAAAAGTGCCAATTTGTATAGTGCACTCAGTCATTTGACATTTATAATTTTGAAGATAAATGTTCACCAAGCACTGAACTGAATTTAAATGACATAGTCCTGGACAACTGGCTCTAGGTGGTCCTGCTTTCACAGGAGGGTTGGACCAGATGTTCTTTCTGTATCCCAGCAGATAATTTTCTGGACCTGTAATGGAAGATGGAAGGCCTGTGTTCTGAAAGATTATCTGTGGATGATAGAATATCAGCCAGGTATCACCCTACATATACAGTACTTCAGCCTGAAATCATCAAATTTATTTGCTATGGGAAGTAGTAACACAGTGTCCTTGTTAGTTTCTGTGCATCTCTCAATTATCTACTCTACTTGCAGTTTCCATTTTTTTTATTTTTTACTTCCCTTGCTCTTTTTTTTCCAAAAGCAGGTTCCTTTCTTCCTTTTTACAATAGCCAGTTAAGTTACTGTGCTGGCCCATGTTGCCTAAAAAAGCCTCTGTGAATTGACTTAAAGGGTGTATTTCAAGACTTTTGATACCCAATACTACTTGTACAGCCTACAGTAACACACTGTTCACCTAAGCAATATGATGCCATGACAGGATTATAGTTTCTGGAATCGAGCCATTTTTTACCTACCCTAGTACCATAATGAAACTTGAGAGTTTTCCTTTAGTACTTTAAAAATGTGATTCTTCCTCAATGCACAGGTTTTGGGTTTTTGGGGGTTTTTTGTTTGGGTTTTTTTTTTTTTTTTGTGTGTGTTTGTTTTTTTTTTTTTATATAAAGAAATGTTGTTTAATAGAAACCAGCAGCTTGCATGCAGGAGTCAGGCTATGGCTCTGAGAGATAGCTTCCGTTATGCTTTTTCGTAATGAGTTTTTAACAGAAAGGGATTGCATACTCTTCCATTTTTTGAAAATATACTGAGATCTAGTGAGAGGATTTTTGGAATGGAAGAGGCCTTCCATCTTTCCACATGTATAATTTCCTTCTTTTCACAGCCAGATCTCTTTGCATTGTTTTGCTTACAACTGTCAATCTTGCATCCTCTTCATTCCACATCACATATTATCACCTTTAACTTTTAACAGACTGTTATTGTTCCAGCTGTTCAGTTCTTTGCAAATGGTATCACTTTTTTAGTCATAAGTGTTTTTTCTTGCTCTTCACTGTTCATATCACTGTAGTACCTTTTCCTATGGGAATTTACATATCAGTCTGTAACAAACACCACCATTGGCACTGCAATTTTATTACTTTTTCTTGCAGCCATCAGGTGGTTATATATCTGTCCCCACCAAGCTCGTCCAACTTTAACTGACGGTATTTCCTTGCTTAACACTTTGTTAGCTTATCAGCCTGACAGGCTATTTACAGATAGTTTTTTCACTAATTGCAATTCAAGTTACTTAATCTGAGAGCCTTAGTTCTTACTCCAAAACAAACCTTACCCCCCTCCCATCAGATGATAATTCCTTCCCAACAACGTGTAGTCTTTCATTCCCCATTTTCATGCTGGCCATTTTGACAACTGTCCTTTTATGTTGTTGTGACTTCAGTTTATTGCTTTATCCTTTCTACAGCTGTATATGACAAAGTCATTGTTTTCACTGTTCATAGGAAGTGTTCATTTGCAGGTGTGGCTTATGACTCTTTCAGTCAAAGATAAACACTTGTTCCTTGTCTGAAAGGGTGATTTATTTATTTCCCCCCAACAGCCTATAGAAATCTCTAGTTGTATTTCTTGCCTTTTTTACTAACACAAACACAAAATTTATATTTGGCAAAGATACCTGAACAGTTAACATATACTGACAAAGGAACAAGTGACAATATTACCCCTGCTGACAGGCCAGAAATGAATGAGAAAAGGTACTAGGAACACTACCAGTACACCACATCAGAATCCTTTTCTGTACTGCAGTGATTGCCTTTGATGTTGCACCTCCTCACCAATCAGTCTCTCTATTCAGAAGTCATTTTCCTGTAAAATTTGGCCTCAATGATTGAATTAAACCTCTTTTTCTGGATTTATTTCCTATGTAATTTTCTTGTGCTTTGATCTGAATAGTATCTGTTTAGTTTACTGGAAACAAGACTTTTAACTTGGGAAATAAACACAGTTTTCCACAAACTTAAATTAACTTCACTCTCCTTCTATTTTATTCTGTTCATGAATCATGTAAATGTCTCTAGGATTGTTCCTTATTCTCATTGCCTAATTTTCAGTGTGTTTGTTAATAACCACCTTCTCTTAAGTAATGAGCACTCTGAATAGCTCTAATGTATTATCACTGACTTTTATGGCATCCATTTCCAGGCAGCTATGGGTTGACATGTAGTCATGCACAGTGTTCTCTCAACTTCTGTCGCTTCAGAGGTACCCAAGAATTACTCAGTGGATGTGATGCCCTGTTTTAAACAAACAAACAAACAAACAAACAAACAAACAAAAACCCCAACCCAACAGTAACGACAAAGAAGTTAACTTTGCTGATGTATACTGATACAGTCTTGGAGGAGGGGTGTAGGGGTTTTTTGGCCTTTGTTTTGGTTGGGGTTTTTTTTGTTCTTCTTTTTCTTCTTTTTTTTTTCTTTTTTTTTTTTAATATTTCCTATAGCGAATCAATTTGAATTACTTTTTGGTCTCTTAAGGGTTCTGCATAGATAGGGCTTGAGAACCACTAGCAAATAGCTGACCACTTCATGGTATTTTGTTTGTTATAATAGCGTCTTAACATTTGGCAGCTCCCTGGAGGAATTTTTGAAGATTTGGTTGGTCTATAATGATTTGAATGGAAATACAGTGTGTGTGAATACCCTTCTCCTGCACTCCAGACAGCATGTCTGGAATACGGTGTCTTTCACTACTCCCTGATGCTCTTTATCAGTCTGTGCATTCAGGAAATCGTTTTGGTGTCAGCAGTTTTCTTTGGGGGCTATAAAACAGTATGGTGAGACAATGCTCTCGACTCCTCTGCAGGAGAAGATGTGAAGGAACAAGCGCTGGTGGAGTCTTATCCCCTTGGTCGGTGTGGAGCAGTTGACCCTTGTCATTGTCCCCCTTGGGACACTTTGTTTTTTTTTTTTAGACACTTTTGTCTAGGTTATGCTTTCATTGTGTGGTTGTAAGCCTGACAAATGTAGGGTGTGAGCCTTCCCACCAGGGCGCTCCCTAAACGCAGAAGCTTCAGCTGTATTTTCCTTGGTCATGGTAACAGATTTTACTCTCTGTTGTATTTTAGCTTGGCAAAGTTCTGCAAGGACTTTTTGAATTGACGTATCTGCCCTTTTTTCTACTTGCTGGTTTTGAGTATTAGGTTGTAAGTTTTCTTTCATGTTGATCGTTCTAGAACCAGTGTTCAGTTCTTTCTAAAGTCTTAAACTGACTGAAGTTGAAAGTTTGTTTTACATGCTGATGGGTTTGTTCAGCTTGTTGTATTCTGCACTAAAACAAAAACTGAAGTGCTACCCATTCTTTTGTCCTTGCATGTTACATGATCCTCATTGCTTTCATAACCTATTAGGTTTTCTGTCTGTCAGATGAAACTGTTTCCACAGTTCATTATTTTACCTTTCCGTTTCCTTTCCTCAATGTACTGCTGCTTGTTTTTACTAATGTTTTGTTTTACCTGCATGCAATTCTGTTCTGTGCTCTCCGCTATTTCAAGACTACTTCAAAAGATATATCTGAAGAAATGTATCTAAATGGTAACTTCTGATATGTAATCCTGTTCTAGTCCTCATAAATTATTGAAAGAAAGTAAATATTTTAGCATGCATTTTCCTACAGCAGGCATAAGTCTTTACTCCCCACCCCTTCCCAAGCTTGGGGAGAAACCCTGTTGGTCATGCTTTGCAATACATCTTACAAGTCTTCTTTAATGTTTTCTGTCATGATTTACAAGGCCATCAAGAAATAATACTCTGAACATCCCTGGTTTTGTTTTTTATGAAAGAAAGCAATGCAAAATGCTTGACTGTACAATGGATGGTCTTCTGTTTGTTTGCAAGCAAGAATTGGCACACATTTATAAGATAAGTTTAAAAAATTATCATAAAATTCAGGCATTCTGTTAGCTTGTGACAGATTGCCTTTTGCATTAGTTGAACCTGTCATACAAGTGTATTTCTCAGAGCAATGAGTTTATTAAAATTCAAAATATGTTCATGGTATTTCTTAAAAGTAGGTGTTTATGCATTGGTACCCATTTTCCCACCTCAACATTATATTGATTTGGCATTAAGGTACATCATGGTCAGGTTAACAAGTTTCCCAGCCCTGTTTCTCTTAATTTTTTTTCCTTTTTTTTTTTTTTTTTCTTCAAAAACTGTGCTACCCTGTCCCCAAATATGAAGCTAACTGAGCAGTGGTTTCTGTGTTGGCTGTATTATCCCTTCAATCATTGATTATTAGAGTAATCATCAAGAATTGTATTTGGTATGTACTACAATAATGGACCTTTGTGGTTTCTGCAAAGTCCAGCATTTGGACTACAATTATGGAAGATATGATTGCTCCAGCTTCTGTTTTTCAGGTTTTTCTTTTATACAACATATGGTGGAAATCCTGCAAAATCTTGCTTTAGATTAAGTCAATGCATACTTAGGACTTAATGCATGTACTGCATTATGGGAAAAATGCATTTTGCCCACACAACGCATCGCTGCTGTCGCCTGCGTCAGGAGTTGGTGGAGTGCCGCTTACCTGGAGGCTGGCCAGGGAGGTGACTTCCATACGCTTGGGTTCTCAGAGCCCAAGGGCAGCTCACGTGAAAAATGAGTCGTGAGGCTTTCCGAAGCAGATGAATGAGTTGCATTTGGCAGGACACGCGGTACATGCATTTTTCACAAATCCAGGTTGTCTGAGAAAGCAGGTGAGTTACTGCAAGGTGGCATAATTTGGTTAATGGAGATTTAGCCTTTAGGGTTGTACATTTTAAGACCAGTTTGACTGGTTAAAGCACAGAAGGGAAGTACTGTTGTGTAAAATATGCAGTCAGATAGAAAAAGAATACAAAGCTGGAAGCACAGGTCACTTTCCTTCTGCTGCATCAGGATGTCAGATGCAATAAAAGGCTTTTAGCATTCAGCTATAAAAGCTGCTTTAAAGGAAATGAAGAGTAGTGAATTTTTCTGATGAAAAAGTAGTTTACTGAAGTTTTTTGGTTTGGGGTTTTTTGGGGGTTTGTTTTTGTTTTTTGGTTTTGGTTTTTTTTTTTTTTGTGAGCATCCACAAATCTGATTTAACATTTGTGAGACCTTTTGTACAACTATTGAAAATGTAAGCTTGTTAGTAAATCAAGCAAAGATAAACTTCTTTGACTTTTTTTAAGGATAAGAGGGGGAATATTTGGATTGTATTGATCTGTGTTTTTACAGCACTTAAAAGGCATACATCTCTTGGCTGGTATTATGTGTTGACAACAATATCATTGCATTTGAGATGAAAGTATTTGTTGATGTAATTGTAAATAGTGATAAGCTAATGAAAAATAACCTTTTCTAGTACTAAGATGAATGGCTTCATCTTAGTCAAGAAAGCTTCTTTCCTAAGGCTAATTAATTAGCCTGCCTTTATTTAAAGCAGTCTTGTCTTGCTTGGCACTGTTTTGGGACTGTGTGCACAAATGTTCTCCTTTCTTGAAGAAGATTGTCACTGGGGATGCTGTCAAAGCTGGGGCGGGGGAAGGGGGAAGGGGGCAAGAGGTGGAGGAGCAGAGGTATAACTCTTGCCTCCTTTTACTATGTTCTAGATTCCTAGAGCAGCTGTTGCATGCTTTTGCAGGACTTGTGTAGTGGACATTGTCCATGGGACTGCTGCTGGGGTTAACGCTGATATTAGTGATGGACTGTTGTTAATCCAATGCCCTTTCCTCTGTGTAAAGCACACCAGCCTTCCTGATTTATCTCCTCCTTCCTCTTGTGCCCCTTGCATCCTGTTCATCTGTTTTGCTCGCAAGCAGCCCCAGGATGAGAGATAAGCTTTTGAACGTCTCTGTAAGGATGAGAAGGGGACTTTTTTAGCGTTATGCATGTTCTGATGTGTCAGCTCAAATGAGAAGATGTGCAGGTTGCCACTGAATTTACCCAAGACCATGCAGTCTGTCAGTACTTGAATTAGGTTTGTCTGCCTTTACATTTTCACCTGTTTATGAAACTCCCTGCTCATTGATGTGTTCAAACTGTTCCAAATGAATACATATCCTGACTTTTTTAATCTGTCCATTTGGGTTTTTCCCTATTTATTCCCTATACCATGAGCTTAAGACAGTGCATTTGTATTATTACTGGGTTTTGTATAATCTTGCCTTATAAATTCTGTGAAATGGTTCTTATTTTAGAAAAAAAAAAGGATAACTGCCATTTAAAAGTGTGAGATCCGTAGTGCTTATGGATGAAGGGGCTCCATCTGGCTGGGGGAGTGAAACAAAGTAGTAGGAGAAAGCCCAAATGCAGCCTCCATTAAGAATTCTTTTGAGCGATGCGAGTTTGTGTCTTTCTACAGAATGCAGGCTATTCCTGCAATTTTTTTATTTCTTCAGTTCTCTATTAGAGCGTTTACATACATTATTATGCAATAGTTAGATTAAAAGAACAGTCTGTGCTCGTAAATTCTCATTACAGAATTACAGTAACAGCTGAAAGGAATAATAACAGGGATCATCTTATTCTAGATGCTGTATGTATGATCGCCCTGACCCTGCAGTTATTTTGGTGTGGGAACTTTAAAGCACAGGTAGTTCTACTTAAAAGTTGGAGGGAATTTTTGCATTCTGCGGCACCTTCCTGAACTGGGTTTAGAGATAATAAGCCAGTCCTTGCAACTCATTAGCATTTGATCAGATGAAATAACTTTGAAATTCTTTCTTTGAAAAGACAGTGATCAGAGTGCATTATTTTACTATCGTATCTTTTGTTTCTTCATTTTTAAAAAAGGTGTAATAAAGTTACATCCTAACAAGTTAATACATATGTCAGCAACTTGTTTCAATTGTATAATTATGCAAACTATTTCTAGAATTTCTCTTTTGGGTAGAAAATAATAATCTCCTGTATACATTTAGGCCTTTAACTTTCACATCTGTGATCTATATCTTTGAGTTTGCTCTCATGTGTCTGGGATAAAATGAGCAGAACTAAAATTACAGTTGAATTAATTGTCAGCATGTTGTGAAACAATATACCAGACTCTCATCTCTGAGGTGGAAGAAGACCTCTTTGTATTGGTATAGCTGTCTGAGAAGACAGTAGGCATCATCGTTCATCTCTGATATTAAGAAAGCTGAGACTTAAAAGATCCTACAAGCCTCTTTAATGTATGACTGCCCCTTAGAGGAAGCTTGGTGCATAGTCCAGTTGCAGTGATTGTAATGTGCTCGTTTTAGCCAACGTTGTTAACAATAAAGCCTGTTCCTCTCTATTTGTTGGCAAGTCAAATCTTTAACTTCATGTACTGGACTGATAAATTACAACATGTGAAAACATAGAATTGTGTTAAAAATAAATGTTGGCAGTAGCACAGAGCAGAATAGTATGTCTGTGCTGCTAGATAAAGGAAAAGAGCCCCTGTCACTATGGTAGTTTCTGAGGTGTTTGCAATTGTGACTGCAAACTTGCCTTGCCTTTTAGGCAACTTGAAAGTTCATGAGTAAGCAAGGAACCTAGTCATGCAAACTTAGCTTGCAACACAGACAGGGCCTTTCTGCTAGCATGGGATCTGACTGGAGTTGTTCTTGCCAACTTACTGATGAAAACTTCTGTGACTTGTTTCATTTTTGAACAGGATTCTGCAACCAAATATACAGGATTTTTTAAATTAGTGTTAACTTCTTTAGTGAAGTTCTGTTGTTCTTTTGAGGAATTCCCAGTCTGCCAATTTTTTATCTCTTGGTCAGGTACGACTGGTAAAGCATCATCTCCACCACCTGTAATAGACACGAGACAGATGAGTGAGAAGCTGGAGACGATACTATATCAGCTCCGTCAGGTAACTCGAGAGAGGGATGAGCTGCGCAAGCGACTTGCACTTTCATCTCCTGGATCAACTTTTGATGACTGCAGGTAAAAATAAAGGACATGCAGCATTTTAATTTAGTCCTCAGTGGTGTTTTCAAGTGTTCTGACTCCTCCTTACCTGTAAAGCAGCAATTGCAATGTATATATGTTGCTTGTAACCTACTTGCATCCTGGTGATGTGTGTGTACGTAGGTGACCATATCCAGGTTTCAGAGCTGCCTGTTGAATGCCTAATGCCACTTTCTCCAGCAATTTTGCTGTGGGAATGAGGAGAGTAGGGCTAATCTCTGTTGAAAGAAGAAAGCAAACAATTTGTTTAGGCTTCCTGGATTATGCTGTGGGAAGAGAAAGACAACAGTTGCTGAAGCATTTGCTGTTTTGAAAGCAGGAGAGAAAAAAGGGAATAGCTCTGAATACTTGGCTGGAGGACAGAAATTAGGAGAGGAAAAAAAATCTCAGGTATTCCTGTGCTTCTGCAAGGGGAGAGAGGTTTGGACTTCTGTTGAGGGGAGTAAGTGTTTTTTTGGAGATACACTTTCTGGTATACATATATTGGGGGACTGCATAGCATTAAGATGTTGAGAGTAAGGAACTCTCCTCCACTGAGAAATTGTGGGTGCTGCCAAATTAAAATAACGTGTTCAAAGTCAGTTAATAGCCAGCAGCCTTATGCAGCTCATTCTATTTTGAAGGTTGAAAAGTTATGAGGAAGATAGTACTCAGGGAGAGTATGAGTTAATTGCAGATAAGGGTTTTATTGGGTATCAAACAGAACTGGTTTATTTTAGAGGGTTAAAGATCTGCTAATGTTTATAAATGTGACTTTGGGCACACTGAGCAGGTACTTTTTGCCTGCAGTAAGCACATGTAAGGGAAATTTTTTGAATGTTGGAAAAAATTATCTGTCACTGAATCTGAAATAAGAGCAACGAACAGATTTTCTGGGAGGTGTTGCCATAATGCATAACTTCTCTGAACTTCAGTGTTTTGTTGTTGTTGTTTATATCTGTTACTTTGTCAGCTCTACCTGTGTGTGGTCAGGTGGTTAATTAAACTTTTGGTCCTTATGAGATAAGGTCAAGAAATGAACCAGTGTCCTAGAATTGAGAGAATCTGGACATTTTCTTCACTCCTTAGCTACTCATCTTAATGCCCCTTTCTTCCCCCATGAGTTCTGAGGGCTACTTTAAGAGCTTTGTGTTCTATCTAAGGGTCTCCAAGTGTTGTGGGGATGGGAGAGGAAAAGGTTGTCAAGTGTCACCATCTTTTGCATAGCTTCCAGTTACTTATTTATACGGAGGGATTTCATATTTGAAGTCACTAGAGCTTAGGCATTGAGGATTTTATAGCTTACAATAATGTCCTCCATAATCCAGGATGCTATTAATAAAGTTCTGATGAGCTGTCCTCTAGACTGCCCTAGTTTTTTTCTCTTTAATTGTCAAATCAATCTTCTGCTGCTGGTGCAGGATTTGTATGTTGTGGAAAATATAAATGTTTACAGCTTAAAGAACAACTCATCAAAATAAATATTGTATTTGGGCAGTGCTTGGACAGTATATGTTAGATGGAGGGTGCTGCCTTCCAGTTACATATTTGAAGAGTGGGAAATGAATGAAGATTATTAGCTGACATTTTTTTTCCTCCAGTGTAAAAGCAACTACTCCTCCCATCCACATACACATCTATGTTTTTTGAAAGCTTGCTGGTATTCTTTTTACTTTGTTTTTCATTCTTTCCTCATATAAAACTAATCTTCAGCCTTCTAGGAGTCAAAGCCCAGACATTGCAAACTGTTACGGTGAAGCGTGAAAGCTGAAAGATTATTATTTAGATGGTGACTTTTACTACCCAAAAAGGGCTTTTGCTTTTCTGACTGTGTATGCTGCTTTAACCATGGCCGTACCAAACACAGGTGGTGTAGAGGCAAATCTTGACACGTCATGATGGTGTGCTTCAAAACAGTTGCAGCTCGCAACGCATTCGTAGGCTGGGCTGCGCTGGCTGTGAAGGCTGGCAGTTGCAAAACTGAGAGCTGTTTTCCAAAGCAAGTGTTGACTAAGTCTGGAGCAGTGGAAGAGGAGCCACAGAAGTGGGATTGTGATGTGCTGAATCAGATGAACATGTGTCATCCTGCTGGACAGGATTAGGATTGCTCATGCTGTGCTTGTGTCACTTGACAGTGACTGTACGCATGCACGTGTTGTTGTGATTAAGCAAAGATTTGACCAAATAATTCGGTGCGCTCAAGGTGCACTTTATAGACTTAAACTTGCTGTTCTTACTACTTATGTAGTAGTAGAAAAGAACTGCAATACAAGTAAAACCCCTGAAAACTTCTTTTGAAAAGACTGTTTTATGTGTAAGCTGTAGGTGGTGGTGGTGGTGGTAGTGGTGGTGGTGGAATTGCAATAGTAAATGATAACATTTTCAAGTTGTTGGGTAGGCATTGCCCACAAAGTTGGATCTGCTGTTGGCATTAGCTTTTATGTCAGCATCGGATGCGTGTAAATGTCAGTCTCACTGTGGCCTTGATTTATGTTCAGGGTAATTCCACTGGAATACAAAGGATTTTTAGAGTGTTATATGAATATCAGAAAAACAGCTGGACCTTTGAAACTAGCATTTGAAATTTTGTTAACGTTTGAAGCAATGCTTCCAAAATAGTAACTGAAGCCTCTCCTTCACTGAAATCATAGTTTTCTGTATTTTGTGAGGCATTTTAGCATAAAACTATGGTGGTCTTACTTAAGCAAGGGTCAACCGCTACACGCATTTGAATGGACTGCTTTGTTGCAACAGTTTTGATTTTTGACTTCTGACCAATATTCCTCCTGTGCGTATCCCTGTTTTGCTTGCTGAGATATAAGCCCTTGGAACAGTGCTGTTGAACATACGGCCTTGGCTATCCAGGTGTGTTTTATTTCATGTGGCTGAGCTAGAATGCAGGATGTTACTGGTGGCGTTGTTCCTTCCTCATTGTGTAGGTAGGCTAACTTCTATAGTTACCTACGTGGTTTCCATATGTTTATAGGATTCTTTTTTTTTTAATTTCTTTTAAGAGTAGTGCTAATATTACTTCAGCAATATAAGAAATACATGTGATTAATGTTGGACTTGTAGTTCTCATCATAGGTTTGAGACTGACCTAATAGTTTTCCTTTAGTAAAAATTCATACACTGAAATATTTTGCACAAATATGAATTTATGATTACAAGCTTAATGTGAACATGTGTTAATGGGTCTTAGTAAGCTTAACACTTCAATTGAGAGTTAAACTGTGCTTCAGTTAATGTTGTAATTTTAATGACTGTGGTGGACAGATGGTATCTACTTTCAATAATTTCACCCTAAAGTCTAATTTAAATCAATACTTGGGTTTTTAGTGGTTCTGTCAAGGGTGTGAACATTTCAAATTGAGTTTTACTTATGCTAACTAGGGTTGTATTTTAAAAAAATAACACTGCAGTAGTTGCGGTAATGTGTCTGTAACACTGTATGAATAATGTACTACTTCTTTTGGCAACCCTAAAAGACATCCCTGTGGATGTGACTTGAATATTTGGTTACTTTATATGAATTTGGCTTTTAATTGTTGCTAAAGTCTGTCAGTCAAGGAAGGGTTTTTTTGGTTTTGTTTTCCCCAGGAGCACTTCTCTAGAGAAAGGAGAAAAAGAAGAATTACAGTTTAAGGCCTTACTACTCAGCAACCCAAGTGCAACTGGGTTGCTAAAAAGCACCTTCATATCATACACACGCTCCCTAAAAGTCTGTGAATCAGATGTAGCTGGCATTTATTTTTTTCTTTTTAACAACTCTCACCACTGCAGCAGTGTGAAACTATTTTCTTTTTGATTCAGTTGCCAGCTGCATTTCAGTTCCAGAATCCATGTTGCTGTTTTTGTATGAAAGCAAAGAGAATTCTAATTGCTTTTCAGGCTGCGCTTACAGTGAAGCTGCTTGGGGGAGAGTGAGGTGGGAGGCAGAAAGGGTGATCTGTGCAGCGATGGAGCAAATATGATACAAGAATAAACAGAGTTAAATTAGAGAGCAATTGTTTCCTTTTAGGGTTGGGTTTGTTTGGTGTTTTTCATTGCCTGTGGAGTTATAAGAGACCCAGGAGATGACACAGGGACAGCTGTCAGAAACTTCATTTTGAAACTAGAAAATTTAATGGTGCAAAAATTTTGTGACCATATAGAGGAGGAACAGTTCAATTTAGAGTCTCTTTTAGAAGCTTAGTGCTTCAAAACAAGAAGGCATAATCCTGCTAATTTTGTTTCTAGAATGATTTATGATTTTTCTAATAAATAAAGGTATCATATGCAAGGACCACACACTCCAGACATAATCGATGTTAGTCAATTGCTTGGCAAGGTAGATTATTTTAGAAAATTTCTCCTCTCCCAATCATCCTGATAGGCTAAAAAAAATTTCAATCAAAAATTTTCTTTTGACTGACTTTGGCTTTTACTTTGTTCAGCTTACTGAAAGTTGCTTAGTGGAGATTATATTGTATTGGAGATTCCTAGTAATTACTTGAATAAAATTTGTGTTATCTTACAGAAGTATGAAGTAGATTCTGACATGTTTTCTCATTCATTTATAGTGGTTTAGAAGAACATGGTAACGCTGAATCAGATATGTAATTCAGCAGAATGACTTGGTCAAATTATTTAAATTCAGTGCTTGATTAGTCATGCTGGTCAAATTCTGCCAGCACAGATGCATGTGTTTGGTGTCTCGTTGGAAGTCTTTCTCTGAAGGCTAACCCTGATTTTCCTAGGGAGCTATAGGCAATACCCTCCAGCTGCTGCCTAGATGAGAAGTTTTTCCTAGCCCAGGTCTCCATGCCCCCCCCCCACCTGACTTTGGCCGCTTCTTTTCAGCCGCACTCTTAATGCTGCTCTGTGCTTTTTCTTTGAGAGTTTTGACATGGTAGCGCAGGAAAGCCGAGCATACTGTGATTGACTTGTTCTTGTATCAAGTGACAGTTCTGCTCTGTGATAATTCTGCTGCTCAGAAGAGAGGTGCACACATGCTCAGTACTATTTCTGGCAGTGTTAGTGATAGACAGAATTATCTCATTATTAGATGTTATGTCTCAGTATAAAATTAATACTGGTTAAAGCCAGTGAATTTTTATTTGTGGTTGCATCTTAATGTGAAGTGGTCAGTATTTAAATTAAAGCATAATGTAACCTAAGTATCAACAGTTGTGTGATACTATTTTTTCATTGGATAGTAATTTCCCAGACTTTTCATTCTCTTTAGTAGCGGATGTTTGACTTCATATTCTTTTTCCATGCTAGGCCTAGTCCAAAACCAAATCATGATTATGAAAGACTGAAGATTCAGTGCATGAAGGCCATGTCAGACCTACAGTCTCTGCAGAATCAACACACCAAGACACTAAAAAGGTGTGAAGAAGCAGCAAAAGAGGCAGATTTTTATCAGTAAGTATTAGTAAAAGTGTACAAGGTAAGAGTTTACCAATATGTGCTAAATCATAAAGTATTAGAACACTGTAATCAAATAATTTTTTAATTCTGTTTTTCCACATTAATTGCAAGGTTAATGTTTGCCTGCATCTGATTAAACATTTCTGGCCTATTTGAAGTGATAAAGTATGGATTGCTTGTTTTACTTTGAGGAATTTGAGGAATTTGTCTTGATGGGACACTGACAAGTAAAGCCTAGTTACTGACTTGCAATTACAATCCAGTAGTCTTACTGTCAGACTGGAGAGCAGAATGTAATTTGAGAGAATGTAATTTCTTACTCTTTTTTAATAGGTTGTGATAGCTCTCATGCCAATTTGTATAAGTTTTAACACAGGTTTAGACCAATTGTAAGCGTTTATGAAAATGCAATAAACCAGGGGGAAAATGGTGAATATTTCTAGCTTGTATTTCTGTTTAAAAATCAGTTGTTGATGCAAGTAGGAACATGTTCTCTTTACTTGAAAAGACGACAGCTCAGAAATAGAAATGCAGATAAATTCTTGGTTTGAAGTTTACTTCTCTTAAATCTATACTGTAATGTATTTAATGACAGCATTTGTTTTCATTGGGGGCTGCTAGTTCTTACATAGCACTTTCACCCACAACTCTTCAAGCCTTTAAAGATAGGCATCATTTCCCTATGTTCTTTTTCTAAAACCTGGAAATAGTATTAAAGGTTGTCGACAGGTGCAGATGTAGCGAGTCGTGTGGCTTCTTTACGAAGAGCTTTATGCCTAGTTTAATTTGAGGATTTTTGAGTATTTTAATTTGCTTGTGAATTTTGTGCAAAGCATTAGTGTACTGTACGTTGTAGATGGATTCTTTTCGGAGCTGAGTTACCTGTGTCCATCTAATGCTGACATGAAACACTTGTATTCTTTATCCTAAAAAATGAGTGGTTTGCTCACCTTATTTAGAAGTTCTGTAGTCCCTGAAACCATACTGTGTTAACACTCTGTTTATTTCAGTGTTTCCGTGATAGTATAAAAGGATTTACACTCTCATATCAGGAGAAAAACTCTTGATTTCTAAAAGATAGAATGAGTGATTGAAATACTCAAGTATACCACAAATATAGGCACATTCCTCAGAGACCAACAATTTAGGCTTCTGCAAAATGATGCATATATACAAGTACAAGCTTTTACATTTGTATTTACTACAGACTAGGATAATCTGGTCAGAAGAAAGTATAGCAAATTTGGATTGATTCAGAGATAATTCTTTTTATTATAAGAACTTATTTACTTGGATTTGAATCATTCAGTTTCCTACTTAAAGCTTCAGAGAGGCTGAAACTCACTGTTGGAGTTTAGGTGCCCAAAATATGACAACACATGTTGAAATCCATGCATGTGATTCCTGTTCATCCTATGAGTAATTCTTAGGGTAAAGAAAGGAATTGAGTAGAATATGTTATTCAAATGTTATTTTCTCCTGCAGTAATTCTTAAACCCCCATGTTTAAAATAATAATTAAAAAAAGGCAGATTAATTACCTACATGTAAAGATTATGTGTGTTTAATTGTGTGAATATAATTTATCAAAGTTTTTTTTGTTTTTGTTTTTAGCAGGTTGTTCTAATTTCCATTTTAATGCTTTGGGTCATTCTGTACAGTAAATGCTGGTATTTCACTTCATAAGGAAGGAATACAAAGTATCTTAAAATGTGAATTGGTTCTATTCGTTGCTGCGTGTTATGGGTTTTTTGGGGTTTTGTTCTTTTGGTTTTTTGGGGTTTTTTTTAATAAAAATGGACTTCAAACATTTTACTAGCAGGTGTGAAAGTTCAGTTTGAATCATTCTGTTTCAACAACAAAAATACTTGTCAGTATCCAGATGTCACTCTTTATTTGATTTGCAGTGGTAAAATATAATCAATTGATTTTTCTGCTCTTTTTTGGCAGTGGTCTGGTCTAATTTTGGGCTGCTACCTTGAATTATGATCTGAATGATAGCCTCCTCATGTGGCTCTCAGTTGTTAATTTTTAAGTGGGAGTGTATTTCTTTCAGTAATTATGGCTTGCATACCAAAGTTTGGAGTAACTTTGATAGCTTTTTACCTGCTTGAATGTAGTTGAAACATACATAGTGTGTTTTAGTTGTGGAGTATTTTTGTTTGTTTGGGGTTTTTTATTTGTTTGGTTTTAAAACAATAGCATACAAGGAGATTTTTTTGTAGTTTTCATCTGTATTTTGGTTAGCTGCTGCTCAGCTGGGGGGCCCAAGAGAAAGTGGAGGTGATTAGTGGGATAATTCCTATTATCTCCATGATCACCTTATGCTCACATTACACCATTTCTGTTTGTCTATCGGCTTGCTATGAAATGGCATTGATGGGTGGTATAAATCCGTCATGTCTTCTGATATGTTTTAAGAGTACTGCGTACTTTCACATATTTTCATACTTATGTTCCTGATTGTTCTGATATTTTTTTCCTGGTGTTTAGAATACTCAAATACGCAGAATTGAATTAGTTTGACCTGCTTTCTTGGTAGGAAACTCATGCTTGAAATGAATTAGTCCAGGACTTTGTCCTTGCAAGTTGGCCTCTAAGAGAATTTTCTGTGTGCCGTGACAGCACGTTGCACAGTCGGCTGCTGAGTGACCAGTCACAGCTGAAGGAGGACATGGATACCTTGAAGAGGAAAAACACACAGTTGGTGCGAGAACATAATCATCTCCAGCAGTCGTGTGAGGAAATGAAGAGGCTTCACGATGAGGATCAGAAAGAGATAACGGACCTGCGCAGCCAGCAGCAGCAGGTAAGCTACAGCTTGTAGTGTACATGCTGGAAGAGATCATGAATTGTTCCTTTGGTAAGTAAGTCTATAAAACTGAATGTGCAGTGTTGCTGCCTTTTATGTCTTACTGATTCTAAAACATGCGCTGTACACTTTATAGCGGTAGGGGAGAAAATGAGATTTTTGGATACTGATTGATTTTCTGTGTCTAGCTGGAAAGAATAATGAGGGATTTAGAATATTAGGTGGTATTAAGAAATTTCGATGCATAGGTGAAAAAAATGTACATGAGGAAGATTGTATATGCATGATATTTTTTTTAAGTGGGTGGAGAGGCATCGAAAACCTAGCTTGAAGTTGCAAAGTGATTAAAAAGATGACTATTTTATGGGACAGGACTAACTTTAAACTTACATGCTATGTTTGTTTTTTGGAAAGAATCACAATTTTAAAAAGTGACAGGTTTGTGGGGTTTTTGTTTGTTTTTTGTGGTATGTGTGTCTTGTTGGGGTTGTTTTGGTTTTGTTTGGTTTTTTTTAAATTGTTCTATTGACACCATAAAGGTTAGGGGACTGACTGAGCTAAGTTTGGTTATTTAGGTTTGCAGATGCTGTTCAGTTAGAACAAAGCTACAGCTGATTAATGTTTTTCAACTTGAAACAGAAAAAAGACAAGCTTTTCAGGACTGGAAGAGGTGAATGTTTCAGAACTGTGTGTAACAGGCTGTCTCCAGGCCAACGTTGTTCACACAGTCTGAAGAAAGAAGAGACTAATAGTAAGGAGCAACTGGTTGTATTGGGTCAGTGGTTCACCTATGGAAAAGTCTAATCATTTAGTTAGAATAGTTACAGTAACGTGTGGAATGGTTAAACAGAGTATCTTGGTTAACTGTGTGTAGGTTGATTCACAGGGCAAACTTGCAAGTCAAACATTAGGCTTCAGAAGCAAAACCTATGCAAACAAAAATAATTATTTGCTAGGGTAGGAGGGGCAAAGGTCAAAGCAAGCTGGATGTGCTGAATGGTGCTTCAGCAGGTGCTTGAGGGCTAGTGCAAAGAGGAGTGAAGATTTGTATTTCCTTTTGATTCCTTCCTCTAACACTATCTTGAGAGTTCTGCTGTGAAATGGTTCAGTGGCTTGGCTCAGAGGATAGCAGAAATGGTTTACTGTGTAAATCCCGGCAAATCACATAAATTCTGTGCCTCAGTTTCCCAGTCTGCAAAGCAGGGATGTAAAACCTCCGAGAGAAGGCTATTGTATTTTGAGGTTCTGTCCTAAAGTTTGAAATTATGTGGCAGCACGAAAGGAAGCTTAAAGTATCATTGTCAGTATTTAATTAAGAAATTGAGTCTCGTGTCAACATCATGATTAAACCTTTAAAGAAGACTATGTATGTGACTCTTGGTGAGAAAGTTGTGTAACTCCTTTCTCAGCGTGTCAGTGTGAAACATGGTGTCTTGAAGGGGCGCCAAGAGTCTTATCTTGTCTGTGTCATTTCTCATCTGAATTAGTCTAACTCTGTGTTGATCCCTCTGACGTGTTGTTTCGTTGTCAGGCTGTAGCAAAACACATCATAGTGGCCTCAGAGAGCAAAAACTTTTGATCGGGTTACTCTTTGTGTGGGATTGTCATGGATTTGCTGTGTAGCAGCTGACCAGCTTAAGTTTCTGCTGCTCGCGTATGAAGTTACTTGTTGCCATGGCTGTCTTCCTTGGTCCAGCTGGGACTATTTACTTTTTCTCAGACTGGGATTTTGAATGGGACACCTTCCTCATTACACTGCTTCCTGTTTATGGCGTTTCTCCTCTATCAAATCTCTGTTAGCAAGTTTATGCTGAATTCCATCCAGTTTCTAGTATATTCATCCTTCTTTTCTTTGATTATTTAGTGTGTTTTTAGCAAAAAGACATTCTCTATATGCTTTAGACAGTGAGAAGTGGTTTGTTTCTGTTTGGATTCTTAAATACTTGGTTCTCAAACCTATTCTCAAAATGCTTTGGGAAGTAGTCTTCAGGAAAACAGCTCTCTTGAGTGGGTTTAAATCAGTATGTATTTACACTTTACCTATGCCATAGTTAAAGGAGACCAGTGTGAGGCTTGACTGTGGAGAGAAGTGGTTTCCTGACAGTGGTGGTTGTTATCCACTACCTATGGGCAGTGAGTAGTGGGCAAAGAGCACGCAGTCTCGTTTCAGTCTCCTTTCCTTTTGGTCTGCAGGCATCCAGGTTCTTCCGTGTTCAGGAACTGATCCTTACTCTGAATATAAGACACAAAAGAAGATGAGGAGCCAATTTGTGCATGTAGGGTAGTTGCTATGTGTTTGGTTTCAGCTTTTCGTAGAGCTCATGTTTTCTCTCTTTTTTTCCTTCTAATTTTTTAATACTTTTTATTTTCAGGTAGTTAGGGATGTGCCTTTGTAGGCTAATGTTAAGGTTATATAAATTCCTGGCACCCCTCTATATAGGACATTCCTGTTTCCTCCCACTGCTCCATCAAGGCCAAATTTCAATTTAAAAGACAAAAACAGAAAAAAATGAGCATAGCATTAAAAAAAGCAGGGGCGGGGGGGTAGGTAAGGCCTCGTTTCAGGCACACTTTTTTGCCTTTTGAGAAAGAAAGACGACTAGATTTACTGAAGCTCATTAGGGGCTTTCTGTTGTTGCTGGTCATTTATCATCAACGTTGCTATTTACAAGAAGATTCTTATGTCGATGGAAATTATCTTGAAACTAAGATTCAGGTCAGACTTCATTCATGTTAAAATGGATTTTTCTCTTGCTGTTCATATTTTAAGGATAGCTTTTGAAATACAAACCTCTGTGGGTGGTTCTTAGATGAAATATTGTATGAATATTAAAATACATGCCTGCATTTCTAACATATTTAGGGTCGATTTTATTCTCTTGAAGTTTTAAATTATTTAATTTGTTCGCGGAGGATATAGGCAACCTGTCACGAATGCCACCTTGTGGTCATTTCCTAAATTACCGCTATCATCTTGGTCATCAAATAACGATTACCTCTTGCTAAAACTACAAAGTATTTAAAAAAACCCGTAGGTTTAATAGCTGTTGGTAGCAGTTATCATTAGGGAGAGATTTTCATAAACTTGCGCACTCCAAGTTGTGGTAAAGCAGATTTTTTTTACTCGGTTAACATTAAGCAGATGTAATGCTTAGACTAACAGTAATGCTTAGAAGCAGCTTAGTGTTTCCTTAGTCATTAAAAAGAATGATTATTAAAATTAGTGAATATATGTTTGTTCTGATACTGTTTCTTATATATATTTTAAATCCAATTTATTGGATTGATTAAAAACTGAGTTAATTAATACAGTTTCTGGCATTTTTTTAGGTTATGAAGCAAAATGGATCATCAGAGATATTAAATAAACTTTATGACACAGCAATGGACAAGTTAGAGGGTGTGAAGAAGGATTATGATGCCCTAAGGAAACGGTACAATGAGAAGATTGCAAGTCACAATACGGATCTGAGCCGCCTAGAACAGGCTGAGGAGGAGAACAGACGTCTTCAGAAACAGATTGACATGTTAATGAAGCAAAGGGACACAGCAATACATTTTCAGCAGCAATATTCATCCTCTCTTAGAAGGTATAATCAGGTTTTGATACCTTTCAGGTATTCTGGGAAGGCAGTAACTATTCTAATGCAGCCTCTTATTTTCTCTGTGGTAGAATCACAAATACTTTTCTGACTTTTTTCCTAAAGTTTTTCTCCAGTGTATGTTATCTTGGTGTGGTGAGTAAGCATGCATTTCTATATAAGATTTTCTGGAAGGTTCTAAAACGTGTGATGGGGATGTTTATTTGGAGAAACGGTGCTTTTTCTTGAGAAAAGGATTTCCCAGTTAGGGTTTTGGAATTGTATGAGGAATTTTAACCATTGTTTAGCTCATGTGAGAAAGGGATATTCTGCCTTTCAAGCTGTGTTTCTTCTTAGTTGTAGACACAGGAGTCAAATACAAACAAAGTTTTGATAAACCTCAGACTTAGTGTTCTAAACAAACTCCTCAATGGGTGGTGAGCCCATCAACATATATATTTTTATTTAAATATAAAAAACCAAGTCAGTAAGAGGATGCAATTTCTAAAAGTTGTTTAGCAAATGAAAATGTTCTCAAGCATAAGTTAAGTTTTCATGATATTAGAATTGCAGACTGTGTGGGACTCTGAGACAGAGCTTTGGGCTGGCAGCAGAATTCACTGGATGCAGACATCTGGGAGTCTTGCTTCACTGAGAAAGCACTGCTGCTATGAGCAGCACAAGTGCCAAAACAGAAGGGCACAGACACTATGTCACACCACGCTTAACATCTCTCCTTTCCTTTGTGATATTAAGCACACACAGTTACACATACGGGGTAGGAAGAAGGGCTCCAAAGAGCATCTGTGGGCGTGTTGAGAATGTTTTCACTGACATAACTTAGGGCTAATACACAACTCCCACAGACCAAAGCTAAAAAAAATAGGGTTTTTTCCACATTCATAGACTTTTAGTATTTCAAAAAGATGAGATCGAGCATAGACAATAATGTACTTGTGAATAGCATGTGCGTAGTTGTGATAAATCTGACTAAGTTATAGGAGAATATGAGTAATAAGAGAATTAGTTATGTAATTTAAACTGCCGTGGATTCCTGAAAGTGAGGGAAGGCCTAATGTATACTCCAAGAAACACTGCAACCGTGCTGATACATGTAGAAGCTCAACGTATTTGTTTTATGGTCTTGTGATTTAGGTCTCCTTCTTGAGAAGAAGGTGTGGTTTGATGCTGAGCAGAGGTTGGTATGGTCGGTTGACCCTGGCTGTATGCCAGGTGCCCACCAAAGCTGCTCTGTCACTCTCCTCCTCAGCTGGACAGGGGAGGGAAAATATAACAAAAAGCTCGTGGGTTGAGATAAGGATAGGGAGAGATCACTCGCCAATTACTGTCACAGGCAAAACAGACTCAACTTGGGGAAATTAATTTAGTTTATTACCAATCAAATCAGAGTAGGATAATGAGAAATAAAACCAAATCTTACAAGCACCTTCCCCCCACCCCTCCCTTCTTCCCAGGCACAGCTTCACTCCCGAATTCTCTACCTCCTCCCCACCAGCGGCACAGGGGAACGGGGAATGGGGGTTGCAGTCAGTTCGTCACATGTTATCTCTGCCGCTCCTTCCTCCTCAGGGGCAGGACTCATCACTCTTTCCCTGCTCCAGCGTGGGGTCCCTCCCATGGGAGACAGTGACTCTCCATGAACTTCTCCAACATGGGTCCTTCCCACAGGCTGCAGTCTGTCACGAACTGCTCCAGCGTGGGTCCCTTCCATGGGCTGCAGTCCTTCAGGAGCACACTGCTCCAGCGTGGGTCCCCCACGGGGTCACAAGTCCTGCCAGAAAAACCTGCTCCAGCGTGGGCTCCTCTCTCCACAGATCTGCAGGTCCTGCCGGGAGCCTGCTCCAGTGTGGGCTTCCCACAGGGTCACAGCCTCCTTCGGGCATCTACCTGCTCCGGTGTGGGGTCCTCCATGGGCTGCAGGTGGAGATCTGCTCCACTGTGGACCTCCCTGGGCTGCAGGGGGACAGCCTGCCT
>JANHGO010000012.1:33481409-33492693 GCA_024606505.1 Aquila spilogaster | reverse complement strand
ATCTGCTCCACTGTGGACCTCCCTGGGCTGCAGGGGGACAGCCTGCCTCACCATGGTCTTCTCTATGGGCTGCAGGGGAATCTCTGCTCTGGCACCTGGAAAACCTCCTCCTCCTCTTTGTTCACTGACCTGGGTGTCTGCAGAGTTGTTTCTCTCACATATTCTCATTCCTCTCTCTGGCTGCAGTTTCTGTGCCCCAGCAACTTTTTTTTTGCCTTCTTAAATCTGTTATCCCAGAGGCACTGCCACCATTGCTGATGGGCTCGGCCTTGGCCAGCGGTGGGTCTGTCTTGGAGCCGGCTGGCATTGGCTCTATCGGACACAGGGGAAGCTTCTAGCAGCTTCTTAAAGAAGCCACCCCTGTAGCCCCCCAGCTACCAAAACCTTGCCATGCAGACCCAATACAGTTGGTTTTGAGAATTTCATGAAAAGTGTTCATGTTCCTGTGAATCAGTGATCCAACTAAATTCATATAACTGAATGTCAGGAATTTTTGCATTTTATTCAGTTGGCTTTGGGTCTGGACTTCTTTTTTACTTGTTTGTATTTATAGAAACCTTTATTTGTCATATGTTTATACCCTTTCTTCATAACCAAAACCATATTTCTCTGGGTGACTGATGAAAAATTTTTAAAATGTATTTCAGTTGTGTGTACTTCTCAGAATATAAGACTCAAACTTGTAGTTTGAAGATTAATGGGTCTTAAATTGCAGCACTAATTTTTAAATTAATACCAAGTGTAAGCACAGTCAAAATAGGTTTTAGAGAGAGCAGACAGTGCCTCAGTGATGGCCCAGGTCTCATTTTGAATTAATCCTTGGCCGTAAAAAATATCAGAGAAGTGTTTCGCCTTTTTTCTTTTATCTGTAACGTTGTCACAATAATACACAGCATATGAATGCTACCGAGATGATTTAGTTGGTGAATAGTTTGCAACTTACAAATTAGCTATACCAGCATCTAATTCCTGTGTGCTAAACCTTACCCTATATGTGTGCCTCTGCATTTTGAATGTGGGCCATGGCACTCGGACAGATCTGCCTGTAGTTTGCAATTGCACTGAAGACAGAGCAGGTAGTCCTCGTGAGGGTTCTTTTCAGTATTGGTTGCTCCTTATAAACCCATACTTACTGCTACTGACCCTTGCAACCCATTCACAACAGTTGTTAGAAATGGGCTTTCTCTACAGGAGGCATCTGAAAATGTGATCCAGCTGCCTGTATTTCCTCCATAGGAGGCAATGCAAGATCAAGCAAGGCCAAGGTGTTTCAGCTGGAACTTTGCTTTCAGGTTTCCTCAGTTATCACTATTTAATATGAATGTCTTTCTATGGCAGAGACTTTCTTCCTCTGATTGCTGTCCCATGCTAGTATGCTTGTTGTGGTTTGGTTGTGTTGTTGATTGTTTCGTTATTTTTTTCCTTTGTGGTTTTTTTTTTTCTTCCTTACTGATGATATTTTTTTTGCTTGGCAAACATTGCGTTAAATCTTTTCTCCTCCCCTGTATCCTCCCAGTGTTGTCCTTGATTTAACCACCAAATAGTTTGCATATGTACTGTGGGTTCTCACATGGCGATGAGGTTGCTTGGCATAGTCTCTTAGATTTCTGATACATCCTGGTACTTCTCCTATGGTATATTCTTCTTACCTTCACGCTCACAGTTCTGAAAAGAAAAAATAAATCCAGTCTGTAATATGTTTGGTCTTCTGTAGTGCCAACCCGCTGATCTCTTAAACTGAAGAATTTCCCAAAAGGAGCAGGGTGATGGTTTTGAAATTACTGGCAGATGCCTCAGTAAAGCTATGGCAATGCTTTGAATACACTGAGGCTTTCAAGGAAGTATTTGAAATTGGGTTTACAGCTTTCTCTCAGGAAAGGTCAGGCAACATGCTGGATTAGACAAGAAATCGCACTTTTAAACAGTGAGAGGTGTGTGTGAGAGAGAGAGAGCAAAGTCTGCCAGAGGTTTGTGGGCACATGAAATTTGGATAACTGTAAAAGTCCATCAAGTTAGGTACAGTGTTTCCATCAATGGCATTTACCTGTGTGTTTTGGAAAAAACATGCAAGGAAATCTTAGTGTCTGACTGTGATAAAACACTTCTCAGGAGAAGTTCCTTTTCAAACCTAATTGTGAACTTGTGTGTGGAATCATATTCCTATTTTTAAGAATGCTTTGTCAATATAAACACAGAAGTAACTACTTACAAATTAAACTTTTTACGTCCTTTTTTTGATTGCACCATACTTCAGCAGGTTGTAGTGATAAAATACATATGTTTTTGTGTCAATGGTCAAAAGTAAATTTTAAAAATATTAAGATATTTTGCATTTCGCTTTTCTGGATGACCTACTGATGAAAACAAACAGTAATGTTTGAATTACCTGGTTTTAGTTCCATTGTCTGCATTTTTACTGTAAACCCAGGGGTTTTTTTCTCCTCTAACCTATCCATTACCAACCTTATGGCATATTTGGGCATGTAGAAGTTGTTCTGTTTTTTCCAATTTCTGCATTTGTCTCCCTTCTTCCCACATGCCTGAAAGCATGTGCTGGGAGAAGGATTTAACTTCTAAGATGAGCAGAGCTCAGCGCAGTGAATACAGTTAAACTTGTGCTACTAAATAACAGTAATGTTTTGCATTCCATTTAGAATAATTTGTTAGAAATTTACTTTTAATAATGAAACTAATTCTAAATTATTTCTAATAATTTTTATGTTTCAGTTCCTTAAAGACGTTCTCTAATATTCCTCAAGGTTCACTAATATTCCTAAAGCAATAATTAGAGTAACTTTTATTTTGCCGCACTGATTGTACATTGTCTAAGAAGTCCTCTGTGGTTGTGTTTTGCCAATGGACACATTTGGTTATCCAGCTAAATCCTTAATGTATGAAAAAGGAAAATGAGGAACAAGTATCTTACTGGCGTTTCTGCTTGGTTTTAGATTTGAATCAGTACAGCAGGAACTAAGCAACACCACAGCACAAAACAAAGAGTTGCAGAGAGAGATGGAGCGATTACAGTCAGAGGTTACAAGGTTCAAAACAATGCAGCTGAAAGCAGCAAAGGATGCAGAAAAATACAAGGAAGAAAGGGATTCAGTTTTCAATGAATACCGCCTCATAATGAGTGAGAGAGATCAAGTAATCAAAGAGGTAGATAAGCTTCAAACAGAGCTGGAGCTTGCAGAGTCAAAACTGAAGAACACTTCTTCTGAGAAGCGAGTGGCTAGTGAAGAGATGGAAGCGCTAAGACAGGTACTAACCTATTGTTTTGGTGGGGAAGGGAAATGAGTATGCATTGTTGGTGCTACAATCAGAAATGTATGACTGATGAATGGAAAATAGGAATGCACTGCAAAGAGGAAATTCTGTGCTGATGTTTTCCTATAGCAGTCCTTTATACTATCAATTTATTAAGCTTCCGTGTTTGAAAAATTGAAATTTGCTATTCACTTGACTTAATTCTGTTCTGCAGATTAAAAATCTTTCCTTTACTGCATTAGTTTTCTATGCTTTCTCAAGTAATGCTCTCTGTAGCAATATCGCTCTAAATATTCATTGTTTTTAACTTCTAACCTCTACAGGAACCACTGGATACTATCTACTATGACTTAAGACGGTACATGATAAAGTAGTCTCGAACATTTATGCAAAGCCTGTGCTGACATGCATGTTCTTACTCATTTGCCCTCCTTCTGCCTTTAAGTTAAAGAGGATATTTTGAAGATTTTTCAGTACAACTCAGGCATGCCTTAAAGTGTGTGAAACCAGAACTTTGTATTTTTCAGCAATATGTTCTTGAAATGCTTATACCACAACCATGTTATAATGATGCTGTTAAGGTTTCCAAAACACAATTTGCTGCTTGGTTTCATTTCAGCTGACATGCATTCACTTGACCCTTTGGTTTACAAATACTTAATTTAGCATGAAATAGATACAAGCAAACATATTGCATTGCCTATAAATCTCATTTTACTTTTTTCACAGCATTACATCTGAACAAAATGCCTTTTATGAAAAATTAAAGTGTGGAGCTTTTTTTTAAATAACACCGTTGTTGAGGGACATAATGTGGATTGTGACATACAGCATTGGGGCTTTTAAAAATAACTAACTTTGGTTTTAAAAATTCACAGTTTTCAACCCCGCGTATTTGTCAGCTAAGTAATTGAGCTTCTACAGTGAGTGAGGTTTTAATACATGTTTCATACCCATTCTACTTCCATCAAAGCCATTAAGCCAATAGAATTATCTGTTGATTTCAGTGGAATCAGGGTAGGTAGCTAATACGGAATACTGATGGAGGCAGCCAAAATTAGTTGTTCTGCTCCAATTTGTTGTATCTGTCATTGTGGCACTATAAGTAATTTGCCAAAGTGCTTTAAGGGGCAGGAAATTAAAATTTTAAATACATGCATATTCCCTCCTACCTAGATGACTTGAGTGGGTGTTTGAGTAAGAACCAGAAAGAGCCTAGGACTGGTGAGTGAGATGCTGGCAGGGCACAGACATGCATTTTTCTTCACCCCCAGAAATGGCCTATCAGAAAGCAGAAGTAACTGCTTCTATAATGTACTAGAAGGTGTAAAATAGCAGTACTGTGAGTTTTCTTTTTGTTCCTGTCTTCTTTTCTTGTAGCTATGACTCTTCTGCTGGTGAGTAGGTATGTTCCTGTGTCACATAGTACTGGCTCGCTGCAGCTGCATTCAGCGCGTAAGGGATTTTCTAGTTCTGGCAAGGCCAATGTTTGAAACATTGAAAAAATTTATTGATCAAGTGATATGTTCACTTGAAATAGTATCCTGAAAGGTGCTCCTGCGTAAGTGGGATTAATCCTGTTGGTGAATACTTGGTCTGGTGCTTGCCAAAATGTTACTTAATGGTCTTTGCTTTCTTTTTGATGTACAGCAGCTTTAAGTGCCTTATTACATAGCGCCCATTGACTGATTGAAACAGCACTGAATCCATTTAGGTCATTTAGAATGTAGTTTCTTCCCTGAAGCTTGTGTTTGCTAGTGTACCTCTTCTGTCCCAAAGAAATGCAAAAGCAACTGAAATGGAGAAGACATTGATTTTTTTTAAGCATTATAATGTGAGCAGTTACTGATGAGGTCAGTCAATGTCCTAGTTGGGTATTTAAGCTTTATTGGTCACATATGCCCAAACATAATGGGTTAATTTACATCCAAAATGTACTAATTGTCTGGCTTTTATAGAGATAATAGAAGAAATCTCAGGATTTTGCGCTGTGGACAGTTTTGGATTAAGGTCTTATGAGTTTGGCCACTCAAAGCTAGGGATTAGATGTTATAGATTTCCCCCTCTACTTTCCCCAGTGGTGTTTGGTTTTGGCATAATCTTTTGCTCCAGCAAATACTTAGAATGTCTTGTTTCATCTCAGTGGTAGTCAGCTTTCCCCTCTGTTTAATAGACCTGTTGTATTTTATCCTGTATTTTATCCTTATTGCACTATATTCTGATGCAAGAACTTCCTTCAAACATAAGAATTCTACACAAATTCAGAATTGTTCTTCAAACCAAGCCAGTCTAATGTTTCCAGACAAAAGCTGCTCTAGTCAGTGCCAAATGGCACATTGCCCTGTGCTATAATGTTGTAATTTTGTGCAAATGTCCCAGGAAAAAGACAGAGGTGAAATTTTACTACTGACCACTGGAGGCAATGGCTGTTCTTATTCAGATAGTTTATATTGAGCATGCTGGAATAAACTGTGACAATATGTATTTTTTCCAATCACCTTAAAGTACTGTAAATTCTTGTTTAATGAAGGGCTTGCTGAGAACTTTCCCTCTGCCTTCATACTTGATGACTTTCATCTCAGCTGCATGCGGGAAAAGACTTAATGTTTTTGTGTAAGTTTTATACATGCATTTGCACATTTCATACAGACTATAGTTAAGCTGTGCAAAACGTTGCTTCCAGTACTAAAATTTGTTTGCAGTGCCAGATGGGTCAGGGATTTCTCTCTTCAGAGGTACTGAGCAACGGAAGCTCTTCCTGATGTTGAAAAAACTTGAGTGCTTGGGTAATTGACATTCACTGATATGTTTAAAGTTGAGAGTGAGTCATTAATTCTAGTGCTTGTCTGTTACTCTACAGCAAAAATACTGCTTTTGATATTGTCGCAGAAAAGCCTGACCAGCCTTAATTAGATGCCATATCTCAAAAACAATTATGTTAGTAAAGCAAAATGCAATTGTCACCCATGCTTTAAATACTCAATCTTATTCCTTGGAAACTGTAGAGGAAAATAAAAGGGAAGTCAGTTTATGCCATGATGTCTTTCTGTCCTTAAGTATTTAGAACCTTTTCTTCTTTTGCTTTTGAGATGTCAGCTCTCTCTGGTAATCTTTTTGAGATCAAAACATCAATAGTTTTCAGTTGGGAGTGCCTATATGTAGAAGGACTTCTTTGTAGCCATTGGCTGAATGCTTCTAGAGAGCTGCACCTCCTTAAAATTTAGTGGCATGAAATTCAACTGTTACAATGCCTGATTTTTCCAATAGGAAGTCTAGTTTAAACTATTTTAAAAGGACATTGTATTTTAGAGCTACATTTACCTCATCTTTCTTATTATGATGCAGTTGAATTCCACATTTAATAAGATGTGCTGTCATTCTGCTTTATGGCATACTGTAGTTTTATCTTTGCACATTGGTGTCTTACTGGCGTATGACTTCAATGTCCCTTTAAAACTTATGAGGAAGCGCTAAGATACTTATGTAGCTCGGTTGTCTAAATTATTTCAGTCCTATAAAATCGAGGCAGTTGCTTAAAAATATTTGCAATATATATTCTTACCCTTTGCTATATTTAAAGCATTTTTAAAACACCAAGTCTGACTGGTTAAGAACTTTCCCTCATTTAGGTTCCTCAAAACTGTGAATGCCCCCAGATTCTTGCTTACTTTTGACATAGCATTGTGCTAATGTGATGGTATGATATGTTTAATACCAAATTTAATATTCTTTACTAGTACTTACTTGTATGTAATGTGAGTACAGTCCTGTTCTGCTCCGATTTTTCAGAATATTAGTGGTAAACTCTAGGCTTTTAAGGTGTCAGTGTGTATCCAGTTGGAAAGATGAATTATTTCCTTCTGTACTTAACCTACTGCAAACAATGGATCTTGTTTTAGGAGCTAAACTCAGCTCTAGTGGAAAGAGATCGAGCAATTTGTGAGAGGAATGAGTTGCTGGAAAAATACTGTCATGAAGTGAAGGACAAAGCTGAGGCCCAGAAGGAACTTGACCAAGCTTGCAAGGATATAGAGACAGTGAAGGAAGAAAGAGATGTTGCCAGGAAAGAGAGAACAGAAGCTATCATCCAGAGAGACCATCTACTAAGGGAATATTATCAAGCCCGTCAGGTATTGCAAGTCTTCACAGATGCCTTTTTCTTTCTTAGCTTCAGTGGGTCAGTAATTTTCAAGAGATTAGTTAAAGGTCTGAGCAGATTGGATGTCTTCCCCCTTTTCCCCAAGTCATTCTAAAATACCTACGTATAAACACACATACGTTCTTCAAGATGTAGTGACAGAACTTCTTGTTTGAAAGAAATACAGTCATGCTTCATATTAAGTTTCTGTTTGTAAAAAATAAATGGCAAATAAAATATTGTGGTGGCTTGTTGCCATCTATAATGTGTGTTGTTCATCCCTGTGACCTGCTCAGGATGTTAGCTATTTCTAATACTTCAAAAAGGAAGTTAATTGAAGTGTGATTGTAAATTTTCTAATCTATACACGTTCTTAGTGTAAATATGCTATTCTGACAATTTATGTCTCTCTGTGGGTAGTAACATTCTTACAATTGTGCACACTTACCAATGCTCACCTTGTGTGCGATACTAAATATCAATCCCCATACAACTGTAAATGCTTACACATAATGTAGTACAAAAATGCATAGTATCACAACTGTTATGCTCATGAAATAAATAATGAATATGCAATTATTTAATATTAAACTAGATATTTTGGATTGTTTTCATTAAACTTGTATTCTCTTTTCATTGAATACCAACACTTTACCAGTACAAAAAAAGTTTATAGTCTTGCCTGTCATACTGATTTGCCAATCCTGAATGAGTGTGTGGGGTAGCGATTAAATTATGTTTTCAGTTGTACCGGAAATAAATCTTTGATTGTGTTTAGTTCTTCATGGCCAAACCAATGGGATTTTGGAAACTTTTGTTTTTCTCAAGTAAGTTTGGGTGAACTTTGCTGTGACTTAGCAATGGACCTGCTCAGATGCTCACCTTTGGTCATTTCCAAATCAGAATTGACATTTTAAATATAAAGGTCCATTTGTTGGTCTGAGTGGATTTCTTGATTGTATTTTTCCTGCCAGTGGAGTGGAAGAGAAGAAAGTAATCCTTGAAAATGAAAGAGACAATCAAAATGCCAGACGTGACTCTTCATGGCCTCTATTTGGTCTTATTTGTTGCAACATTTTATTTTTTAATGTTGAGGTGAGAATGTAAACCTGGGGTTTAAGGTTCAGCGTTCTCTTATTTTTGAATATGATTATAACTCAGAGAAAAAAAGAGGCTTTAAAGTGTATTAATCGTGACTTAGTAGTCTCTCTTTGATTCATGGTCATGCATTCAGGTCTTAAAAACATTCCTCCAAAGTTTAATCTTGAATCAAATGACACATCTAGTCAGATACAGTAGATTTATTTATATTCTTGAAATTAATCACACACAGCTGTTTGCAAGCCCATGGCCTTCAGTGCTTGTGGTGGGCTATACTGTTGTAGTTGTATTTATTGTGCTGCAAGCTTTGAGTATTCTTTATGTATTTGTCTTATTCTTGTCATCGTGTCTCTTGTTCAAAATAGAGAATGTTAGCAAAACAAGTTAATTTAAGCAGAAAGTAATTCTTACCTAAACCAAGAAACATTCCAACAAAACTTTTCTGGAATTCTGTTGCTCTGCTTTGGAGTTAAGGGACCTGTGTGAATCACAAGTCTGTTTTGTGAACATGTGTGTCTAGTTGTGCCAGGGCAAATAACAGACGTTAATGTTGGAAATCTGTGTTGTAACTGCGTATAATGGTGTATCTGATTTCTAAATATCCTTGAAGTTTTTTCTGTCTGCTAAGCAGAACAAGATAGAAGCATGGAATGTCATCTCTAAAATACAAAATGTTCACTGATGTTATTTTGAAGGATTCTTATTCATGTAGACTGTATTCGCACAAATTTGTGTGCCACTGAATGAAATACGTTACAGCAGTTTTTATCTGTTTTTTCCCCAAAGTTGCCACTAAGATAAATGAACATTTTTCATGGAAAATGTGAGAATGGAATACATCAGGCAACACACATATAGTAAAACACCTAAAAATTGTGCCTAAAATACTTATCTATGTTTCTTAATTCCTAGATACAAGATTCTGCTACCCTAGACATAGAAAGAGCAAACAAAGAAATTGAAATGCTTCGGAAACAATATGAGGCAATGTCACAAGAACTAAAGGAAGCTGTCCAGGAAGCAGAAGTAGCCAAGTGTAGGAGAGATTGGGCCTTTCAAGAGCGGGATAAGATTGTTGCAGAAAGGGAAAGTATACGGTAAATGAATGCTAGATGGTACATGGGTGATCTTTATAACACCTTGTGTGCAGTTGATGCAATTCTAGGACTTGCTGGATTTTCCTAGCACTTCCTTCAACTTCTGCATTAGCTGTCACAGGGTGATTTCTTTGTTTTTTAAAAGTTGAGGACACCTTACAAGATACTCTGCTTTGTCTGTGCTTTCGTACTGATAATATGTCTCTAATAGATACCATAGAGCCTAACAGCACTGCTACGTAGGAACAACAAATTACACATTCTTTTAGGCATAATATACCTAATCCTGCTATAGCTATAGTCCTGCAAATAATTCTGTACCTGTGGGGACATTTTGCAAAAAGTACCTAACATAGTTGCTCCTAAACATGTGTAAGAAACTAAGGGAACATACTTCAGTCAGAATTTTTTTGTGCTAGATTAAAGAAGATAGGTAGAAATAAAGTTTTTGAAAGGCATGAAGGAAGTTTCTGTTATCTTGACAAGCTTTTCCTTAAGACCTAGCATATGCAATTTTTTCCTTCCTTATACTTTTTTTTTTCTGAGAAAGAGCTTTTGAAATTGCTTTTTAAAATTTTGCATTAACTATACAATATGGTAAAACTTGTTTGTTACTTTGATAGGGTTTTAAGTAACTAAATTGAAACTTCTTTGCTTCTGAAGGACTTTGTGTGACAACTTAAGGAGGGAGAGAGACCGGGCTGTGAGCGACTTGGCTGAAGCTCTTCGCAATCTGGATGACATGAGAAAGCAGAAAAATGACGCTGTTCGTGAACTGAAGGAACTGAAGTATGTTAGAGAAATGATCAAACTGCATGGAAATTTGTGATAAAAATTTTGGTTTGTTAGCTGTGTTCGCAAGCGAATCATATGTTGTTATAGCTGTGGGCAGCAGGTATTCAGATATTGTATGTGGAAACATTGCCTATGTATTTAGTTATCATGGAAATTATTGTGGTGGGAAGGACCCTAAGTCTTACTATCTTAACCCTTTCATCTCATTAATGAGACACATATTCTAAGCTTTATACTGTGGAGATACACTTGAGCAATATCAGATTCTTTCACTGAAGTTGGATTAACTGCAACTTGGTTCCTCCCAACTGTATTCTCACTGGTTTATGAATGCAAGGAAGATGTGCATCATATGTCATCTCAGTGGGTTGTGGGAGAGGTTTTGCTGTTGATATTTATCATGCCCCACTTGTCCTGAGCATACCAATATAGCTCCTCTGAGGGTAAATTAAATGCATTTTGGGAGATGTTAGAAACCTAACTGTGTAATTCAGTCATGTAAAAATAATGCAAAAAATGTAAGATGTATGTTAGGACAATATAGAGAAAAAGAAAGTCAATTTGATAATAGCGTAAGAGTATTGGAAAGATGGAAGCATGGGGCAAATTCTTGGCACAGCTTGGATTGTTGAGTTAGAAAACAAAATACAAAGTATCTCATAACAATGACATTATGTTATTTAAAACATATTTAAAAGGGTTTAAAAAGGGTTTATTTAAAAGGGTTTTATTTAAAAGGGTTGTCTGTTCATAAATAATTATTTTCTTTGCCTAGAGAGAAGATGGAGAATCAGTTGGAAAAGGAGGCCAGATTCCGTCAATTGATGGCCCATAGTTCCCATGACTCAGCCATAGACACAGATTCTCTGGAATGGGAAACAGAAGT
>JANHGO010000012.1:33467083-33481309 GCA_024606505.1 Aquila spilogaster | reverse complement strand
AGATTCCGTCAATTGATGGCCCATAGTTCCCATGACTCAGCCATAGACACAGATTCTCTGGAATGGGAAACAGAAGTAGTGGAATTTGAAAAAGACAGAGTAAGTCAAGGATGCTAACTGCGTTATTTTGTATACTGACCAGTTTTGAAGTCTATTATAACATATTGATGCTATATTTGACAAAAAATAATGTATTTTTTTTTAATTCTCTGTTGTGATAGGAACCAGGCACATTTCTAGTAACATCTAGATGAAATAAGTTGACAAAAATAAGTTGTTACCATACAAACTTTGTCTTTTTTCATACTAAATATGAATAAAAATAGTTCTTCCTTTTGTGAAGTTAAATACCGTATTCTTAAAATTGATTTATCGCAGAAATGGCAGTAGTATGGCATGAACTTAAGATGCAATGGGAATACTGGCATCACTGTAAAAGGCAACATTATTTATTGTCTGTGCATAGAATAGTTAAGCACTAACATGGAACTGTTTCTTCTCTTCCTGCTCAGATATGGCAGTTAGACATTTTTAATACTTGTTTCTGATGAACATATATTTTAGTGCAGCATTACCCTTCAGTTTAGACTTCCGGGATGAAAGGATGCTAATCTCTTACACTGTAAAGAAAACTTCTACATCCTTTTGTTATCCTAATAGTGTCATTTAATTTTATTATTCCCCACTGTAGTCTAGAGCTTATATTTCACTGCTCTTTATTCAAATTGTTTATCCTTTTCTAGTCAAAATTTTTTGACAGATGCGGGTCATTGTTTGCTAGTGGTCATTTTTTGACCCTGTATAAGATACATGCGACCTTCCAGGCTGTGTTTCACTTGCAGTAACATCTAAACATCAAATTATAGTAATAATATTGTGCCAACTTTGATAGGATACGTGAGGAAATCCTTGCTGATCTATCAACATTTGAATTTCTGGGGGGAGATTATGGAACTGATTAAGTCTAAATCCTTTTATTTTTGCTTCAGCATGACCTGTCTGCTTATGTCAGTGTTCTACATAATCACTCAGCTCAAAAATGGGAGAAATAATACTCGCTTAGCTCTGAGATAGTACAATTATACTATGATCTCTGCTCCATCTTTATTTTCCAGCAGCCCTACTCACTTCCATATGAACTTCTTACATAGAACTACTAGGGGAATCATAAGGATTTTGGTATATTTTTGGTCCAGTTGATTTGAAATAGAATTTCCTAATTTTTAAGGGTATTATTTAACTTTGCAAATAGCGATTTATCACTTGGACATAGTATATTTTATTTAACCTTTTTTTTTTTTTCAGTGACCTACTCATTTACCGAAGTAAACATTAAATTAACGTTTTCCAGTTTAGTTCAGTGATTGATTTGTCAAAGATAGTTACAACATTTCACATTGGGGATTATCTGTTCTGGGCCAGGGCTGGTAGAATATCACATCTAATCTGTGTTTAGAGTCAGTTTCTCATTATGTTAAAAATTTTGTTCCTACTTCTAGTCTCTACCCATATCAAAGCTCACTTTTTTCTGAATATATTGCTGAGATAAAATACTGTCATATTACCTTTATAATTGCTTTCGTGCTTAAGTGATACCTGTTCTAGGGAAACATGTCCTTGTTCTCTCAAGACGCATCCAGCATCATGCCTTAAAACAGGTTGTGCATGTCTGAACTTGCTTTCTTACATGCTTTTCTGCAGAGTTCCTTTAATGCATTATCTCACCTTTAATCTGATAGAGAATGATTGTCCTAATGCCCCACTGTCTAATGCCTAACGAAACTGTGAGCTTATATATTGAAGTACAAAATATAACAATTTACCTGTAATAGTTAACCTGTAAATATAAGGACATAGTGCAAGCTTGAAGTGATGCCTGTTGTTAACAGGCAGAGGCACAGTGTAATTACCAGTGCAGTTGAGTAACTTGTTAATAATATTTATTAGGATGATATGGACTTGAAAGCACTTGGTTTTGATGTGGCAGAAGGTGTGAATGAACCATACCTCCCTGGAGACTGTGGGATCTTTGTTACCAAAGTAGACAAAGGAAGTATTGTGGATGGTCGATTAAGGTAGGGTTTTATGTTGGAAGGTATGTCTTTTATTAATCATTAATTAAATATTGAGCATATTGTGAAGTCTTCAGTTTTGACTCTTCTTGAAATTCTTTTTTTTTATCATTGGTCATGTCTACCTTATTAATATTGATTAGGAAATTGCACTGACAAGACCAATACCTAAATATTTAGATAACTGAGGATTAGCACATTAAGTTATCAATTCCATTGTATCCCTTTTCCTGAGTATTATCTATGTGCTACATCCAGCAAAGCATGCTTGTAACAATGGCCTTCCTGTTTGTATTTACCTGCCAGAGTAAATGATTGGTTGCTGAAGATAAACGATGTGGATCTTACTAATAAGGATAAAAAGCAAGTTATAAAAGCTGTTCTAAATGGAGGAGGTGTTATTAACATGGTGGTTCGAAGAAGGAAGTCCTTGGGTGGACGAGTGATAACACCACTTCACATCAATGTTTCTGGGCATAAAGGTAACAGATATAAAGGCTGGATGTAAATGGTACACATTTGTCCATCCAGCGATGTCTTGAAATTAAGGTACATGTTCTGAGCTTCTATTTAAAACTCATTTCAACTGTTACTACCTTCTAGATGGGGATTTTCATGAATTGTTTTCATCAAGCTAAGAATGATCATATTGATGATAGGTTTATTCCATAAAAACAGTGAGTTTTATTTTCACACTTAATTCTATTTAGCTAAACCCACCAGTCAGTTTTTGTCTGTATGATCACATTAAGTTCTGGGATACCCCAAATCCCTATTTTCATGTTTTCTCCTTTCTTTGAAAGGGTTGTCTGAGGTTGAACAGCTCATTTGGTTTGATAGTTATGTTTCTTTATCCTGTATGCAGGTCAGATTTGTAGTTATTTGAGCAAGATATTTGAATTGCGGAAGTGAATTCATGTTTATTTTGTGAATTTCAGATAGTGGGGTAAGTCTAGAAAACGGAATTTTTGTTGCTGCTGTTGTGCCTGGAAGCCCAGCTGCCAAAGAGGGTTCCCTTACTGTGGGAGATAGAATAATTGCTGTAAGTCTGAATACATTCTTCTGATTTGTATTTATTTATTTATTTATGATTTATGAGCTCCTGTGAAACAAAATGTGATTACTATGGAAGTGCAAATGCATAAAGTCTAATGTAATCAAACAAATGTTGTTAAATTGTATCTCTACTAGGAATAAAAAATATGTAGGAGACTAGGCTTCTAGTGGATAACAGGTAAATGCATGATAAGGTCAACCTGACTTCAGTTGTATGTGACACATAAAACCATGTTTTCTCTCTCTCAGAGATGGTACCTTTAACTGCTCCCTGTCTGCTGCTTTCATTTTATGGATCTCAGTTGTTTTGTTTTTTGTTTCTTTGTTTTTGTTTTCTGTATGTAGATCAATGGCATTGCACTAGATAATAAGTCACTTAATGAATGTGAAGCTTTGCTACGAAACTGCAGGGATTCCCTTACCCTGTCGTTGTTGAAGGTGAGTAGGAAAAGCTAAAATTGCAGAATTTTCTTTAACAGACTTATCTGAGTTGTTAAAGAAAAAGTGTACTGTAAATGAATATATCATCATGGGAAAGTCTCTGCTAATGGCAAGATCATCTGGATGTGTTTCAGTGTTGGTACAGTAAGTAGATATTTCCAGAGAATATTGTGGCTTCTGGTAGGAAATAAAATTTATTTATTGCTTATTTTTTTTCCCATTTGTTTGCTGGTCACACAAAATGACTGTCAGCACAATTGTTTGTTTCTTACTGCTTCCTGCTTCAGAGCTGCAGCAGTTTTGTTGATGAAAGATAAATTGCATCCTGACTACAGTTTACTCTTAGCCAGGAGGGAGTTGCACAGAAAACTGAACTCTATCATCAGGGATAAGTACTAGTTCTTTTTCAGACTTAGTGTTATAAAAATATTGTTTGGGTTAGAATCCCGTTACACTAGACCTGTCATATAGGTTTAGTCAGTGATAATTCCAGTTTCTGAGAGCTTGACTTTTTAAGAACCTAAAAAAGATGAAATGTGAGGCAACAGGCAATGAAAGATGATTACTAGTATCATTGAACAGAGATAGAAGTAGAACGTGAAGGTTCCTTTGCTGTTTGTTCAGTGCTTCTGCCACCATGCAGGGTTCCCATTTTGGAATTGTTTTGAAATTGTTTCAGAGAAAAAGCTGACTTCATTTTATTTATCTTTTGCTTTGAATCTGCAAGATTTTTATTAAATTTTTCCCAAACGTATCCATGCATATGTAGGTCTGCATTCAGTTTGAGGTAAATAAAAGAGACTGGAATATACTTCACGCTAAACAGAAATCAAATAGAAATCAGACTTAATAAGGTTATTATGTGGTGGTTTGTTGTTGTTTTTAAATTTTGTTGATTCTTTTTTAGGTTTTTCCTCAGAGTTCGTCTTGGAGTGGTCAAAATATATTTGAAAATCTGAAGGATTCAGAAAAAATATCAAACTGTAGGGTTCATGCATCAGAGATACAAGCCCAAAACAAAAGAAATCTGAAACTCAACAGCTCAACACAGACTGATATTTTCAATCCAGACATCATGGATGTCAAGAAGGACCAGAGTGATCAGGGCAGTCGTTCATTTTGTGATCACAAACCCTTCCCTAATAACGCGTTACGAGTAGACTCCCACAGGAACACAGTGCACAGTTGCCACAGTAATTCAGAACATAGTCTCAGCTCCTTCAACCCAGAGACATATGGGGACCGAGGCTATGGAGTTGTTGACTTGGACAACAGGAGGCTGCCTTATGAACCTACAGAAACTGACTGTATGATGGTTGAGACTGCATTTGACAAAGGACATGGTGCTAAGCATAGTGGTGGTACTTGGCCAAAAGTCATGGTAAATATCTCAGCAACAGAAACAGAAAAGTTTTCTGTATACAAAAAGCCAAAACAAAGGAAATCTATCTTTGACCCTGATACTTTCAAAAGGCCGCCAACTCCTCCTAAGTTGGAGTACCTTTCTCCAAATCAGGTGACAGGCCATTCACCTCAGCCATCAAAAGCTGAAGTGGCTTCAACTCCTCCAACTCCTCCTAAGAGAAGTGACTCCATCAAATTTAAGCATAAACAGCAGGCAAGCTCTGCGTCAGAGTCTACAGTAACAACTGGATCACCACCTACCAGCCCAGCCACTGCCCAAGCTCCAGTTTCCTTGGCACTTAAACAAGACTCTGCTACTCTCAAAGGGCGCAGCAGGAATGCTGGAAATTATTATCATGAGGAAGGAATTGACTGTACTCATCTCTCCTCAAGGAAATCCTGTGAAGATGACATTGGCTTTCAAAGAGTTGAAGAGCCGGAGATAAAGAGGCCAAGGCCAAAATCTGCTCCTGCTCTGAGACATAAAATGACCCCTATGCCCATTCCTAATCCTGCGCTTCAGGTAGAATTTTGCTATGAAAATTTGTTTTTTTGCTTCAATATGAGTATTTTCAGAAGTGTGTTTTTGTGTATCCAGTTACATATCCTAACAGGAGAAACTAAGCCCATTCTCAAAATCCAAGTCCCTTGAGAAGCTACTCCTGACTCAGTTGTGACAGTATCACAAAATATAAAGTCACCAAGCAGAATGATAGGGTTCTGTTTTGTAACCACGTTTTGATTTTCAGTGCTTTCTGATGGAGGATTAGGGCTCTTTCCTGTGAGAAAGAGGGCTTCTTTACAGAAATCACACTCCCTCAATCTACAGATTAGGAGAAAAAGTTGTACCATTCATAGTGATGTTTTTTATTTTGTGTGTCTACATAACTGCAAATGTAATATGAAATTGGCAGGGCATTAGACTTATTGCACTATAAAGATGGACTGTCTGTGAGAATAGGATTTAACAGCATTGTTCAAAGTAGAGCTGTCATTTGTTTAAATAAATTTGACTGTGGAGATTTTGGGTAACATCCTACCAGGGAAGGTGGAGAAAAAATTCTGTGTGGTCTAGGATGACTAGCCTCTTCAGCTGACCACATTAGAAGAAGCGGCATAATTGATAGTGTAGTTTCAGATCCACCATCTCAAGTTTGTTCAGTTTGAAAAAAATATTACCTATATTTGCCGTCTGAAATCTCAAGTTTTAAAGAGTTAATTTTCGTCGCATCTAATCAACATCAAAATGACTTAGAGTGTGATTTTCTTTACCTTTCCTGCTCTGTACCTTGTCATGCCAGAATAACCATATAGGTCTATGGAGAAGAATAAAATTACATTATAGACTTATATATATATATTATATATTATATATATATATATAATTTTTTTTCTTTAATGTTACTCGAGGTATTAGCATATTTCCATCTCTAGGGTTAAATTAAGTCTGAGTTCTATGTTTGTTTTTTTTTCCAACTCCCCTAGTTTCTCTCCAGTGTCTAAGAAAATAATTACAGGTTTAACTCTAAAATTGTTGACTATAGAACAGTGGTGGCATTGTGCCTCAGAGTTGACACCATTCACTCTTAAAATGAGTTTAGTGGAATGGTCTTTGTGTACTAAAACTATGTTAGGTTTGAGTCTGGTCTTGCTCAACATTTTCATCAGTAACCAGGGTGAAGGTACAGAATGCACCCTCAGCGAGTTTGCTGATGGTACAAAGCTGGGGAGAGTGGCTGACACACCGGTGCATGTTCATTAAGTACGGAACAGAAATTACGTTGGCTCCACAACCTGAATTGTTATGTGGGAGATGTTGCTCCATGCCTATCTCAAAATGCAGGCTTAGAGGAAAATACTTTGTGGCTTACTAGCCAGCTCTCATTTGGCAACACTTGCAATAGTGGCTAAAGTAACAGAATGAGATCTAAGTTTAAAATGTCCTGTGAAAGCAATATTTTGAAGGAGACACATAACTAAGGTGTACTGTTTTGGTGGAAAGTATATCAGGTAAGTTTCAAACATTGGCCTAAAAAGCTTACGAAATGGTAACAACAAGGTGGAGGAAGAAGGAGTAGAGCTGAATAATATCAGTGGAAGATGAAGTGAAGTTGCAACAAGGACTGTCATGTTAAGTAGTGGCAAGCATATTCTGAAATACATACTAGAAAGTTTGAAGTTGCCTATGGAGTTTGAGTGTTTTCTACTTCTGTATCTCCAACTGCCTTTAATCAAATTTTCTGGTTTTGTAGGTGCAGAAGTATTTGCCAGCTAGTGAGGAACACCTGTCTCCAGAGCTACAGGAATGGGCACCATATTCACCAAAACGTTCTGCTAGACATAGTGATGGCTTTGTGTCTTCCGCCTTGTACACTGGAGGCATGTCATCAGGTGAGAGATACTGATGTGGATGGCAAGTGTCTCTTTTTGCTAAAGTCACAGAGACATCTAGCATGGACTTCTTTTCTGAGATCATGAATACTAACTGTAAAATTTCACCCTGTTAATTACTTTATTCCAGAAGTAAGCTCAGTTACACTATTATATTCTAAATATCTACCCTGGGATTAGGTAAGAACTCATATTTACTTTCTTGGAACGCTGCAAGGAATCTGTCCATACCAGTCAGGATAAGCACAAGACAAATATGAAATACAAAACGTATTTTCATGTTGTGTTGTAATCTGAACGTGATCTTTTCAGTTTCTGGACTGTAAAGAAGTAAAATCTGTTTAAGACCCATCAAGGAAGTTGAGCAGCTCCCATCTGAAGGATTTGTTGTATCTGATTCTGTGGTGCACAGGAATTTTGAATGTGTTAGTGGTGAACAAGGTGTAGCCTGTGCATTAGGGAGACAAATAAGATTTCTGGAGTTTTTGAAAGTGAACGCTAAGTGGAGGCAGCCCGTGTGTTAGCTACACTCAGCTTCTGAAGTACTTTAAAGCAAAAAGACTTGATATTCGGCAAGTGTCACACCTTAATTTCTATCTGTTGGGAGTCACGTTCTTCCAGTATCTCTGATAGAATGCCCCAATTGGTTCAGATTTTAGTCTATCTAAATTAATGATTAAAAGTTAGTGTATTTGAGATTCTAAGCTGCTGAAAAGGAATCTCAGAAGCAGCTCACACAAAAATCAATCTAATAAGGTAAAATGGAAAACAGCATGTTGTCTCAGTCATCCAAACAGTTGTTGGTACTGAAGTTCATAATAGCTGCTTTAAAGTTGGCACAGACTAAACAGAGTCTTTCAAGTGCTAATGAGGTTATTGTACACCATTTATTTTAAAACTAGTCAAGATGCATTTTGATTAGACTGGTTAGACCTGTTGCCAGAAGGATTGTTCAGTCTTCAGTGTATAGTTAGCTTCAGTAGTTACATATGATACTTGATTTTCACTCCAAGAAAACATTGATTTTTATGGATTTACCCTCAATTTTTCTGTGTAATCCCTAAGATGCCGCAGATTTGAAACTATGGAAAACTGATTGAAGTCTTTGGTGGAGGTAATGACTTGTGTGTACAGAATATTGGGCAGCTTTAGACCCAGTTGTCCCATCCAGTTTTCAGAACATGAAGGCATGCTCAATTGTATCTCAAGTCAAAGAAACTTTTATTCTGTGGTTTGTTACTCTTTTTCATATCACTTTCCTTCTCCTGCATAATATAATCCAATCAGGTCAAACCTACATTAGATGATATGTCTTGAAATATAGGTTTTTGGTGTAGCGTGTTATGCTACTTACTCATTTAAGAAGAAATTGATCAAATAGAGTACTGAAGGATGAGTGACTTTAATGAACAGCTTGAGTAATACGTTTTCTGAATAAATAGGTATGAAATACTGTAATCTAAAGCAATCAGACATGTTGGAAGTGGGATCTTGGACAACAGAAGAAGAACAAGAATGGCTGAATGGTCTTAACTGCAGTCAGTTCAAGTACCAAATAAAAGCTTCTGTTTCAGGGAGATGACTAGTCAGAAAGAAACATGAGATTCTTGTTGCTGTATAAAGAATTTTAACAGTTGGAAACAGATGAAATTTTTTAGGTATAAGTGTATTTTAAACGATGTGAAATGATGTGAATGATTTTTTTTTTTCTGTAATCCAAGGGAATTGATTTTGGTAGAAAATTATAATCCAGATTCGAAATATTCATGTTGTACTTAACAAGTGTGGAATTATTATTTATCTATATGGTAGTAACTTGGAATTATAGATACATGAACATACACATAAATAATAATACATAATTATGCAATTGCTTAAATATACTTGTTACCTGTAATTCATATGCTAGTAATGTTGGTAAGAATGTATTTCTATCATCTTAAGCAGGTACTGTACCAAGAAGCTTAGCACCATGCCCTGCAGTAACTGCAGTCATGCGAAATCCCATCTACACTGCGTGGAGCCATAGAGTACATACCAACAATTGCCCATCAGTTGCCAGCCAAATATGCCATCAGCATCTGCATCCCAGGTGTTTTGAACTTTATATCACCTTAAGTTTTTGTTCATGTTGGGATGAAATTGCTTCACGTAGCTCGTTTATGCAGTGTGGAGTATAACAGTGTTGTACTGTTTGACTCGAAATTCTGAATAGCATGATTTGCCAATTGCTTTCGTGTCTTTCAGAAACTGATGGTTTGTATTTTCCTCCACTTCTGCTGACTAATGCTGAAAAATAAGTTACTGTTTTAATCAACTACTTTGTAATGTTTTTTTTTAATCTTTCTGAACAAAATAAATGAAGTCTTACCATTTTTTTAAAGCACTTTAGGCTCTCTTTCCTCTGAGTTGTCTTAATTAGTAAAATGATGGGGCAATTAGGAAGTGGGAAGGAGGGGAGAATTCATTTTACTCAGGATAAGGATAGTCAAAATTGTCTATTGGCCAATTTACTGTTTGCTGAGATACTTTACCAAGTTCTGACTATTGCCTTGTTTTTTGCTTTGATGTAGTGCCCAGCATCAAGGTCGCTTGAGTTTGGACCTAAGTCATAAACACTCCAATGAATACTCTGAAAATCCACGTACAAGAGCATCTCATGGCTCAAATTCATTGCCATCCAGTGCAAGACTTGGTAACTAGCTTTTCTGATTTATTTCATGTGGGACTCTTGTATACAGGAGAAAAATAATAAATGGAAAATTCCTTAATTTCATGATTTATGGAATTGTCAAAGTTTGCAAAGCTTAAAAGGCTTCCTGTGTTTCTTTGCTTCATTTTTCTAGTTTTATGTCCAGTGGTGTTCCTTGGAAGTAGCCTTGTTTAGTTCGCTCTTTATAATCTCTTTAAAGTATTATTAGTGAGTGGTGCAAAATTCTCCTTTCAACTCCTGTTACTATTTGGAAGTATCCTCATAAAGCTGTGATGTCCAGCCAAATTATTTTTGAAGTTAATTGAGGTGGTGATGAGAAAAGGAAAGACCGTGCAGAACAAAAAAGTAATGACAAAAAAAGTAATCATCCTGTTGGAAATAAGTTACAATTATGTTTACTTGATTGACATATAAGACATTTATATGTATCTTAATAGTACCAAAGAAATGTATGTTTTCTTTAAACATTTTAACACTGTAGAATTTCTTTCACTTTAAATTATGTACTACTTTTTTTTTGTGCATGCGTGTGTTCCTGAGTTCCGTCAGTGATTGCATTTGCGTTTGAATAGAGCATGGCAGCTTTGTAGCCACAACAACAAGTCACAGCAGTTTGGAAACAGTGCCAAGGAATAATGTCTTCATTCAAGCAGAATATAATAAGAATGTTTTAAATACCTTTTGTCAAGTCCCATGGATTCTTAGTAACCTCAAGTGTTAGTTTCTTGCTCAGACTTCAGTTAAATTGCAATTGTATCAAAAATATTTTAAATATTTTTCAATCAAGAACAAACTGTACATATATGCTGTATGACTGCACTGTGCTGCTTGTACTATGTAACTATTTACCAGAAGTATGTTAGACACAATACGTATGAGGATAATCATTAATGCTTCTGCAGAAATTCAGAGCCAGTTTTAGTGCTTATTGAAAAACCAGAGTGTAAACATGATTTTTCTCGTGTTTTTCCTTCAAAATTTGTCAAGTTATAATTTTGTTGTTGTAAAAATAGGTTCTTCAAGTAACTTGCAGTACAGAACAGAACGGATTAAGATCCCTTTAACACCAAGATATCCAAGGTCCGTCATGGGCTCTGACAGAGGTAATTTTATTTGTAATATTTTCACTATTTTCAGTTCAAAGCCTTGTCAGTTACTGAATGAAGTTGCTCAAAAATCTAAATACGATAATTTTATGAATGTTACAAAATCTGTATTTTGCCACAAGGTGAATAAAAAAAAAATTCTAACAAAAAGCAGTTCCTCTTTGTTAGTTGATTCTAGGACATGACATGCTAGGAAAAATTAAACAAAAAAGTAACTATTGATATGTATTTTATGGTTGCAGTTTTCTTCTGGAATGAAGTCTTATATGTTTTGACAGAGAAATTACCTGCATTGTTTTTTAAATTATTTAAATATGTTATTTTGCATACTATTGTATTACTGATTGTTCGTTAAAAATTTGATTACAGAAAATGGCAACTGTTAGTTGCCATTGTTATTCTAACATTTTATAGTCTTAATGGATTCTTTGCAGTTGATTCTCCAACTGAGCAAATACAATTCTTACAAATGTTCTTTTTTATTTCATAATTAGCAAATTGAGATTTATTTTTTTGTAGCTTTTTCAGAGGAAACAAATTACTGAATGTTCTTCTTAGGGTACTTGTTTAATAAATCTCTCAAGGCAAGTACAATCAGGAAAAGGATGCAAACAAAATCAAGTCCAGTTTGTTAAAAATTGTAGTATTTTCTTGTCCTTACGTACAGTTCATGCTGGATTTTTGTTAGTGTTTTTGAGTGTTTCATAATGTATCTTATACACAAAGGAAGAAGCTATGCATAAAAATTTAATTTGAAATTAAACCAACAGATTTAATCTTTTTTTCTACTTTCTTGTTATCCATTGTTTTCCTTAACTTTATATTGCTGAATGTTTTTAGACATACTTTTTTGTACCAGCTCTCTATGGTGAGAATGGCAGTATGTATGTGCATGTTTATAGAGGACATATTTACCATATAGACACTAAGGGCAGTGAGTTTGCAAAGTCTGAATTTAGTTACCTAAGTTAGAAGGCTGCTTTCCCTTGGCCCTACCGGATTGCTAGCAAATGGTTTGGTCAGATATGTATGGTATCATTCCATATATCTCTGTAGATCTCTGTAGTATGACAAATGCAGGACACTAAAACCTAACTGATTTTTGTTTTTGATTTGGTTTTGTAGGCTCATTATCACAGTCTGAATGTAGCAGTCCCAGCTTGATAACTCCTCCACAGTCACCTCTTAACTTGGAAACATCTTCCTTTGCCAGCAGCCAATCTCAGAACTCCCTTTCTACTTTACCTAGAATTTCCATTAGCCCAGTATCTGTTGGAGAACGTAGAAAAGATAGGTAAGGTCCCCACGTTATTTCCTTTTTATAGGAATGTGTCCAAGGAGATCTTGTACATTTATTGGCCTAGAAGGAATGTGAACAGTTGATATAAAGGATGAATAAGAAGGCACAGAGATGCATCTGAGTTCCTGTTACTTAATGTTTTTCTTTTCTTTACAAAGTACGTAGAGATCTTTGTGTAAATTTCTTCTTTAAAACCTGTCTTGAGTTCAGAAATGTAAGGAGTTTCATAAAGATTTCCATTTTTTTCATGTTGGATTAGTGGCTACACCAAGTAACAGTCTAAATTGGGATACATTCACTTGAGCTACCTCAGATGCTTATTTATGATAGGCTTGTTCTCTACTCTAGAAAACTAAATAAAGCACCTAGTAATATTTGATAGTTAAGTATCAGCTGCCTTAGTATTGTACAATATGTGCTCTAACCACTGTGCCTTGATTAAGTTCAGCCAGATAAATAAAAATGAGAAGGTAACTGTGCAAGAATATATCCGTCTGTACAGAATCTATTTTATACCTTAACTGTGATCCCCTTGTCTATACCTGGACCACAACTGGCAATAGCATTAAGCATAGCTGCTTGCACTTGTTTAAACCTGATATTATCGTTTTCTTAAGATAGTGAAATTTGTGTGTTAATGACTTTTCATATCATTATGAATACATTCAAGACTTGTTGTTTATGGTATCAGTCTTGGACATCACTATCTGGCTAGACTGAATATATGAGACAGTTTGTATGAACTCAAAGCATTGGACAATAAGATACAAATCTGATTCAGGCTTTTATTTTCACTGAGGCAACCAAATGTCCTCCAGGCAGTGTAAAAGATCTATGATGTGTTGGAATAGATTACATTTATGTGGACTTCAGGACTCTTTTGTATTGCCCAACTTGTGTGAAAGGACTAACTATAAGAATGTGAATGAAGGAATAAGGATATTCTGTATTCTAAGTTTGCTGGTAGTAATAAAAAGCTATTATAAAATGTTATATGAGATGTTTTTTGTGTAGTTTAAATAATCTGTAACTAAGTTATTGTAGTGACAGTATATACTGTGTACAGTTACTTTGAAAAGGAACGGAGGAGGTCTTTGTTGGGTATTCATTCTTTTATACTTCTTTTTGACTTTTGTACTATGTTTGTTTTCTCATATAAATGTTCTTCTACTTGTCAATTGCAAATTCCAAGTCAGAATTTATTATCTTTTTCACTTGACTAATGATTATGTATAGTGTTCAATGACAAAAGCTAGTTTTTTGATACCCTTATAGTGCTGTGCCAGTACAAAGTACACATTCTAATCTCTGGGAATTAACAGTTTTTATTAATATTGATCTGAAGATCAAAGTACAGTCAGGCTCCAACCATTTCATTCTTGGTGTACCATTTGTAAGCAGTAGTCTGGATGACACTCTCAGTCGAAAAAGAATATTATTTTTCTCAGGAAAAAAACATCCCCCCAAAAATACAAAAACTGTTATTAAAATAGATACTTTTAAATTAAGTGTATCCTAAACAAATGTGATGATGATGCCTGGATAGCATCTTTAAATGGTTATTTGTTTTTTCTGTCACCTGTCCTCCCTGCAAAATATAAGCAATTTTCTTGGCCTTTCATGGAATCACAGAATCACATAATTGTGTAGGGGTTGGAAGGAACCTCCTCTAGAGATCATCTAGTCCAACCCCCCTGCCAAAGCAGGCTCCCTAGACCAGGTTGCACAGGTAGGCGTCCAGGC
>JANHGO010000012.1:33416719-33466983 GCA_024606505.1 Aquila spilogaster | reverse complement strand
ATATCCCCCCCCCCCCCCCCCCCCAGCTAAAATCTAAAATTTCAAAAAGTGTTATTTTTGCTTGTATATAATCACATCTTAATGACTTAGACTATCATATTCTTTTCCCGTACTTGTTTATATCTGGATCATCCCACCCTCTTCACAGAGTTTTAGAAAGAAAGAGACAGCAGAGCTGAATTGGAAGTAGTGCAAGGATTGGAGCCATATTTTGCAAAAATACTGGTATAAGAGAACAACTGGCGGTTTTGTTTGTCTTTTTTTGGCTGCTTCCATTGTATTTCTTCCGCATTCCCTAACATTTTTGGGGAAAAATAGTTACAGAGAGCTTTAAGCCTTTGTTATAGAAGCATCCAGCAAATTCTGCATTATTGTTGTGGTTTAACCCCAGCTGGCAACTAAGCAGCATGCAGCCACTCGCTCACTCCCCCCCCGGTGGGATGGGGGAAGAGAATCGAAAGGGTAAAAGTGAGAAAACTCATGGGTTGAGGTAAAAATTGTTTAATAATTGAAATAATAACTGAAATAATAATGATAATGATAGTGAAAATAAATAAAATTGTAATGAAAAGGAAGATAACAAAGAGAGAGAAATAAAACCCAAGACAGACAAGTGATAGAAGTGAAAACAGTTGCTTACCACCAACTGACTGATGCCCAGCTAGTCTCTGACCAGCGGCCCCCTGCCAACCTTCCCCCCAGCTTTATATGCTGAGCGTGACGTCATACGGTCTGGAACATCCCTCTGGTCAGTTGGGTTCGGCTGTCCCGGCTGTGTCCCCTCCCAACTCCTTGTGCCCCCCCAGCCTGCTCACTGGTGGGGTGGGGTGAGGAGCAGAAAAGGCCTTGGCTCTGTGTGAGCACTGCTCAGCAGTAACTGAAACACCTCTGTGTTATCAACACTGCTTCCAGCACAAATGCAAAGCATAGCCCCATACCAGCTACTATGAAGAAAATTATCTAACCCAGCCAAAACCAGCACAGAAAATAACAGAAAAGCATAAGAGTTTGATTTTGTTGCAGAAATCAGCAGATTTATTCTGAACAGGTCTGAAGAGCATTATGGCTAAGAGAAAGGTTATGGTTTTTCATCAAGAACTGCACTGCAAGAAGCAAAGGAAGGCATATTCTAATGTCATCTTTTGGCACATATATAACAACAAAACAAGATCAAGCTATTGAACACATTTGAATATGGGGTGTTTGCTTTATGTAGAATATCAAGTTGATCCATTAGCACTAATAGCCCCATGCTTCATTATAGTGCATTGTCGTGAGCATATACGCTGTCCTGGTTATAATTGTAGTAATATTTCTATAGCGAGTGAAGTTTCCAGCTGTGACAAGGACACATGTAGTTGGGGACTTACATGTAAGAAATTTGTTAGCTGTTACAGAGGGTGTGTTTTTGGCACTCACTATTTAAGAGACCAGAAAGGATAAACTTATTTATTACAGTTGGTTCTACGTACTGCCCAAGTGATATTGCAGATATCATATAGGTGTTGGTTCGAGGTGAGGAATAAAATTGTATAATAGAATTTAAAAGTAATAATTTTTGTTTTTTTAAAGTTCACTTGATGTATTAGTTACCTTATGTTTCTAAGGTTAAGTTAGGACTAGGTTCTGTGATTATTTTTTTTTAATTATTTTTTATCCCTCCTCTTAATTTGTCTCCCATTCTCCCAGAAAATAGGCTCAGCTTTGTAACTCTGAAGTTGTTGACTGGAGAGCAGAAGTGATGTTGTGCCTCAAAATGTGGACACCATTCACTCTGAGAATTTCACTCGGGTGGAATCATCTTTGTGCATTACAGCTACATCAGGCTGTGTGACAGTAGTGTCCAGCCTGCATGTATTCATTACTGAAGTAGTGTTTATAATATCAAAGATATGTATATAGAGCATGCAGTGTAGTTGAATTTGTAGCCATATTGGGTGTTATCAGTTTCCTTAGTTGTGTATATACACAGTTAAGGTTTTGTACTTTGATAAGTTGATAAATTTAAGAGAACTTTTGTCCCTGAGTAGTAGGTGGTACAATTACTAATGCACCCACGGTAGTGATCAAGTATTGATCTAAGAAGGTACCTCTGCATTTTAGAGTCTTTGTGCTCTCAGTAACTCTTCATTTAATTATAATACTGCTACCATAAAAACTGTAAGTACCTTTTCAGCGATTCTTTTTCACTTACTACATACTTCAGTCTCATGTTTTGTGCTGTACATTTCAAATGTATAAACTGTCTGTGCTGAGCTCTGAACTTGCAGCTCTCTAGCATCACTGTCAGTAGCTGAGCTATTCTCATGTTTCTTAACTTACCGGTGTCTACTCATTATGTACAGAACAGAAGTTGTGATGGTTCCAAAACCTGAATTGCTCTTAACAAGAGGTTGCTCCACACTTACTGAAAATACAGGCTTAGAGGAAAACACTTTCTGGCTTGTTAGCCAGGTCTTCTTTAGGAAACACTTGTGATAGTGGCTGAAATAACCATTAAAATGTCCTGCGAAAGCAGTATTTTAAAGGATAAATGTAACTGGGTGTTTTGTTGTGAAGGAAAGTATATTATTTAAGTTGCAAACATTGGTCTAAAAAAATTACGAAATAATAAAAAGGAATAATGGAGCAGGATGGAGGAAGAAAGGGTAGAAGCGAATAGCATCATGGAAAGATAAAGGTGTAACAAGCACTGTGATGGTGAGCACATTCTGGAACAGACACTAGAAAGTTTGAAGTTGCTTACTGCCTACAAAGTTTGGCTATTTTATTCTTTTTCTTCTGAATCTCCAACTTCCTATAATCAGATTTCTGTTTTTGTAGGTGCAGAAGTATGCTCCAGCTAGTGAGGAGCATCTGTCTCCAGAGCTGCAGGAATGGGCACCATATTCACCAAAACGGTCTGCTAGGCACAGCGATGGCTTTGTGCCTGCTGCCTTATATGCTGGCGGCATGTCAGCAGGTGAGTGACAGAACTTGTAGTTACTTTCTAGGAATGCCCCAAGGAATTCGTCCATATTGGACAATATTGGGGATTAGTCATGATAAGTGCAGAACAAACATGACTCATAAAACATATTTCCATGGCTTGTTGTAATCTAAGCATGGATCTGCTCAGCTTTCAGACTGTAAAGAAGTGAAACCTGCTTAAGAACCATTTAGGAAACTGAGCAACTCCTGGTTGAAGGATTTGTTTCATCAGTTTCTGTGCAGCAGAGTTTTGAATACACTAGTGGCGAACAAGGTGTGGCCTGTGCGTTAGGAAGACATGTAAGATTTCCAACATTTTTGAAAGCGAACAGTAAGTGGAGGCATCCCAAGCTTTAGCTGCTTAACTTCTGAAATACTTCTAAGGAAAAAGATCTGATGTTCAGAAGGTGCAACATACTAAGTTCTGCCTTTTGGAAGTCAAATGCTTGGAATATCTCAAGTTGAATGCCCAAACTGGTTGTGATCTTAATCTAAATTAAAGATTAAATGCCAACGTGTTTGAGATACTAAGCTGCTGAAAACTGGACTCAGAAGCAGCTCACACAGAAATCAATATAATCAGGTAGAATAGAAAACAGTTAGCATGTTGTCTCAGTTGATCAAACAGTTGTTGGTATTGAAGTTCATGTTAGCAGGTTTTAAATTGGCACTGACTAAATGGAGTGCTTCAGCAGCTAATTAGAGTATCGTATGCTAGGTGCTTTGAACTGGTCGAGAAGCATTTGGCAGATGGATTGTTCACTCTTTAGTGTAGCTACCTTCAGCAGTTGCATATGAAACTTGATTTTCAAATCAAGACAATATTGATTTTTATGAGTTTGCCCTCGATTCTTTGAAAAGCCCCAAACTCCTGCATGTTCTAGATATTATGGAAGACGTTCTTTTTACTGGAAACCATGAGGAAGGTAATGACGTCTTGTCCTGGTTTTGGCTGGGATAGAGTTAATTTTCTTTCTAGTAGCTGGTATAGTGTTATGTTCTGGGTTCAGTATGAGAAGAATGTTGATAACACACTGGTGTTTTCAGTTGTTGCTAAGTAGTGTTTAGACTAAATCAAGGATTTTTCAGCTTCTGATGCCCAGCCAGCAAGAAGGCTGGAGGGGCACAAGAAGTTGGGAGGGGACACAGCCAGGGTAGCTGACCCAAACTGGCCAAAGGGATATTCCATACCATGTGACGTCATGCCTAGTATATAAACTGGGGGGAGTTGGTCAGGGGAGTGGGAGCAGATCGCTGCTTGGGAGCTAACTGGGCACTGGTGAGCAATTGCATTGTGCATCACTTGTTTTGTATATTCCAATTTTTTTTTATTATTATTGTCATTTTATTACTATTATTATTCTTATTATCGTTATTTTCTTCTTTTCTCTTCTATTAAATTGTCTTTATCTCAAGCCACGAGTTTTACTTTTTTTTTCCCGGATTCTTTCCCCTATCCCAGTGGGTGGGGGAAGTGAGTGAGCAGCTGCATGGTGCTTAGTTGCTGGCTGGGGTTAAACCACGACACCTGTGTATCTGGAGCAATGGACAGCTTCAAACCCTGTTGTCCCAATAAATTTTCAGAATGTAAAGACATGCTCGAGAGTATCTCAGATCAAAGAAGCTTTTGCTCTTCTTTCTTTTACTCTTTCCTCTCTTTTTCTCTCTCTTTTGATGATGATATAGAAAAAGTATTAAAAGGTATTATTTCCAACTAAAAGCTTTATCTTGTCATGATACCTTTGCTTAATAACCCAATCAAGTCAAACCTACACTAGACAATACGATTGTATGTCTTGAAATGTGAACAAGTTTTCGATACTGTATTCTATGCTACCAACTCATTTAAGAGGAAATTGATAAGATAGACTTTGGTTGAGTACTGAAGGATGAGTGTACTTAACAGCTTGAGTAATAAGTTTCATAAATAAATATTGAAATAGTATAATTTAAAGTCACAGGACACACTAGAAGGGGGAGGCTTTGAGGCAACAGAAGAGGAACAAGAATCATTTCAGCTGCAGTCAGTTCAAGTACCAAATAAAAATTTGTGTTCCTGTCAGATGACTCTTCAGAGAGAAATGCAGAATTTTTGTTGCTGTATAAAAAAGTTTGGTACTTAAAAACATAAAATCTTTCAGTTACCAGTGCATATTAAAATTATATACTGTGAATGACTTCATTTTTGGTAATACAATCCACTTTATTACTGACTCATTACAAAATTATAAACTAGATTTTAAATATGTATGTACTGCTTAAAAGGTGTCACATGGTGCTTAAAAATTATTAGCAAATGCATTATTATTTATAGATACATGTTCATACGTGCAAATGTTGTAATACATAATTATATAAATATTTAAATGTATTTAAAATTTGTAGCTTATATGCTAATAATGTTGGTAAGAACATGATTTTTATCATCTTAAGCAGGTACAGTACCAAGAAGCTTAGCACCCTGCCCTGCAGTAACTGCTGTCATGAGAAATCCAGTCTATACTGCCTGGAGCCATAGAGTTCACACCAGCAATTGCCCATCAGTCGCCAGCCAAATATGTCATCAGCATCTGCATCCAAGGTGGTTTGAAATTTATAGCTCTTTAAATTTTTGTTTTCATTAGGATGAAATTGCTTCTGGTAGTTGTTTTATACAGTGCAGAGTGAAACACGCTGCTGTCGTGTATTATTTTGACCCAGAGTTCTCAAAACCATTATTGCGTAGAAGTGATGTGCCAGTTGTTTTCATGTCTTTCAGTAACTGATGGATTAGGTTTCCCTCTGCTCCACTGTCTGATATTGACAAAGACGTTTATTTTTTTAATGAACTAATTTCTAATGTTCTAATGCCAAAACAAATAAAGCTTTCCCCCCTTTTTTATAGCCCTTTAGGCTATTTTTCCTCTGACTTCTCTTTGTTCATAAAATGATGGGAAATTGGGAAGTGGGAGGGAGAGGAGCATTCATTTTATTCAGTAACTCAGGGATAACCAAAATTTTTTGTAGGCCAGTTTGCTATTTGCTGAGGTGCTTTGCCCAGTTCTAACTGTTGCCCTATTCTCCTTTTCTTTTGATGTAGTTCCCAGCATCAAGGTCGCCTGAGTTTGGACCTAAGTCATAAACACTCCAATGACTATTCTGAAAATTCACGTACAAGAGCATCTCATGGCTCAAATTCATTACCATCCAGTGCAAGACTTGGTAACTAGCTTTTCTGATTTATTTCCTGTGGGATTCCTACATATTGCAGACAAGGAATAAATGGAAAATTCCTTAAGTACACGTGTTAAGGGATTGTCACAGCTAGCAAAGCCTAAAGGCTTCCTGTGTTTCTTTGCCTCATTTTTTGTGGTTTTATGACTAAAGATGTTCCCTGGAAGTAGCTGTGTTTTAATTCATTCTTTACAGTCTCTTTAAAATGCTGTGTGTGTGTGTGTGTGTGTGTGAGTGATTCTCATTTCTGTGCCTGCTACTGTTTGCAAGTACTCTTATAAAGATGGGAGGCCCCGCCAAACAATTTTTGAGGTTCAGTGAGGTGGAGAGAAGAAGAGAAAAGGAGAGAGTCGCTAGAACAAAAAATCAAGGATGACTAATGGTGTAATGTGAATTGTATTCTTGGAAGATAAGTTACACTTATGTTTACTTGATTGACATGTAAGATTGTTTATGCCTATCCTAGTAATACCAAAGTAAACGCATGCTTTGTAGCAATGACATTTTAACATTTTAGAATTTTTCAAATTTTAAATTACGTAATAACTTTTTTGTGCCTGTTTGTGTTCCTGTGTTCCATCAATGATTGGCAGTTGTATCTGAATAGAGCATGGCAGCTTTGTAACCACAGCAAAAAACGGCATAACGGTTTGCAACCAGTGTCAAAAAATTAAGTATTCTTCCAAGCAGAATGTAACCAGAAAATTTTAAATGCCTTTTGGAAAGTTCCATGGGTTCTTAGTAAACAGAGATGTTAGATTCTCACTCAGACTTCAAGTTAAGCTTCATTTGATTGAAAAATATTTTGAATGTTTTTCATACAAAAATGAACAGTTCTTGTATACTGTATAGCTGCATTGTGCTCTGTTTATACTGGCTGTGTAATCAAGACAATTTACTAGAAATATGATACACACAATATATATGAAGGTAATCATCAAGGCTTCTGCATAGATTCAAAGGCGATTTTAATGCTCATTGAAGAAGTAGAATCTAAATAAACCTTTTTGTTCAATGTAGTTGCTTTTACTTTTGTCATTGTAATGTTTTCTTCTTGTAAAAATAGGTTCTTCTAGTAACTTGCAATACAGAACAGAACGAATTAAGATCCCTTTAACACCAAGATATCCAAGGTCCATGATGGGCTCTGACAGAGGTGAATTATTTCATAAGTAATTTTAGTCGTGCTATTTTCAGTATTACCAATCCAAAGCCTTTGCACTTGTTAAATCAGGTTGCGCCAAAATCTAAATATGACAGTTCTATTAAGGCTACAAAATTTGCATTTTGCCACAGAAAGGTAAAAAAAGGAAACTTTCTAATGAAAGTTGATTTTTCTGTTAGTTGACTCTAGCACATGGCACACTAAGAAAAAGTGCACAAAAAAAGTGAGAATAAGCATTGCTGTATGTTTTACAGTTGTAGTTTTCTTCTAGAATGATGTCTTAAAACAGTGAGATGACCCACATTGTTTTTTTGATTCTTTAAGTATATTATTTTGCATATTATTGTATTACTGATTGTAAATCGTATTTTGAAATGCAGTGAAAATATTTTAGTACTTCATTCAGAATTACTTGGTGGAGAATATTTAAAGACCTGATAAAAATACCAGTTGGAGTGCTGGAGAGCTGTAGAATTCAGTCTGATGACAGTAAATGGCAACTCTTCGCTGCCATCATTGTTCAAATGTTCTGTAGCCTTAATGGATTGTATGCAGTGGTTTTCCTAACTGGGCAAATACAATTCTTACAAACGGCTTTCATTTGTGATTAGTAATTTGAGATTTATCTTCTGTAGCTTTTTCAGAGGAAGCAAACTGAATCTTTCTGTCAGGGCGCTTGTTCAGTAATTACTCAGGGAGGGCACAATTAGGGAAGAGATGCAAGGAAAGTCATGTCAAGGTTGTTTGAAATTGCAGAGCTTTCTTGTCTCTGTGTGTGATTCATGTTGGGGTTTTGTTGGTGTTTTCAGGTGTTTCATAATGTATCTGGTACCCAAAGGAAAGGGCAGTACATAAATATTTTATGTGGAAATAAACCTACATATTAAATTTTTCTTTTACTTCTCCTCTCCTGTTTTTTATTATTTTTCATTAACTTTGCATTGCTAAGTGTTTTCAGACATGCATATAGTGTAGCTTGTCTGTAACATTCTCTCCTTCTTGAGAATGGCAGTAGTTGTAGGCACACTTACGAAGGACAGATTTGACATATAGTCATTAAGGACAGTAAGTTTGCACTGTCTGAAATTAGTTACCTGGTCTCCCTAAGCTCCTTACATGGTTGATAGAGTGCTAGTGAACAGGCGGTCCTCTTTCTTGTCTCAGATGTGTATGGTGTCTTTCACTGTGTCTGTGTAGATCTCCAAACTATGACCGATACAGGATACTAAAACTCAACTATTGATTTTTCCATAGGCTCCTTGTCACACTCTGAATGTAGCAGTCCCAGCTTGATAACTCCTCCACAGTCACCTCTTAACCTGGAAACGTCTTCCTTCGCCAGCAGCCAGTCTCAGAACTCCCTTTCTACATTACCTAGGATTTCCATTAGCCCAGTATCTATTGGAGAACGTAGAAAAGATAGGTAAGGTCTCCATGTTATTTGTTTTTAATACAAATATGTCTGAGGAAATTTTGTACATTTGTTTATTGGGCTGAAGGAATGTGAACATTTAATTTAAATGACAAAGATGTAGACGCAGAGGTGCATCTTGGGTCCTGTTACTCGATGTTTTTATTTTCTTTACAAAGTACGTAAGAGATCTTTGTGTGGATTTTTCCTGCAAAACTGAAGAGTAGGTTCTTGAGTTTAGGAAATTAAGGAATTTCGTAAGTGTTTTATTTCTTCCATGTTAGATTAATGGCCACACCAAATAAGAGCGGTCTAAATTGGAATACACCCTTTCAGCTGAACTGCCTCAGATGCTTGTTTGCGATAGGCTTGTTCTGTACTCTGGAAAACTAAATAAAATGAAGACTTAGTAACATCTGATAGCTAAATATCAGGTGCCTTAGCGTTATAGAATATGTGTTCTAACCACTGTGCCTTGATTCAGTTTAGCCAGATAACATGAAAAATTGGGGGCATAACTGTGCAAGAATGTATCCATATGTACAGATGCAATTTTACTACTGTGACTGATCCCTTTGGCTGTACCTGGACAGCTGCTAGCAATAACATTAAGTATATGTGTAGCTACTTGCAGAATTTGAACCTGATATGATAGCTTTCTTAAAAACATGAGCTTTTTGTTCTAACAGCTTTCTATATCTCATGATGAATATTTTCAAGATATGTTGCTTATGGTATCAGTCTTGGACATCTGATTTCATTTTATCATGATCTAGCTAGGCTGAATATATGAAAAAGTTTGCATGAATTCAAAGCATTGAATAGTTAGACACAAATCTGAATCAGGCTTTTATTTACAGTAGGGCAGCCAAATGCCGTTCTGGCAGTGTAAAGGAGCTGTGATGTGTTGGAATAGATTACATTTATGTGGACTTCAAGACCCCTTTGTATTGCTTGATTTTTGTAAAAGGATTGACCATAAAAAATGTGAATGATAAAGTAACAAGGATATTCTGTATTCTGAGTTTTCTGGTAGTAATAAAAAGTTATTCATAAAATGTTGTATGAAACTTTTGTCTTGTTTAAAGAATCGGTAACTAAGTTATTGTAGCAAATCTAGAATGTATATTGTGTACAAAGGACAGTGTTACTTTGAAAGAGAATCTAAAGAGGTTTTTGTGAATTTTCATTCTTCCTTACTTCAGTGTGACTTTTGTACTATGTGTACTCAATTTGTGTTCTCATATAAATGTTCCTCTTAATTGTCACTTGCAAATTCAAAGTCAGAATTTCTTTTCTCTTTCACATGACTAATGATGTATAATGTTCAGCTGAAAAAGCTAGGTTTTCGATACCCCTTTAACTTTGTATCTCTGAGCACAGAGATCTTAGGGAAATAAGAATTTCTGTTAATGTTGTTCAGATGATTGAAGTACAGTCAGGTTCCATCCCCTTTGCTCTTGCTGTGCATATATATAAATTGTAGTCTAAATTGACTTTCTAAAAAGAATGTAATGCTAAGTTTTGTTTTTATTTTTTTAAAAGCAAAACAAAAAACTAACACACACAAACAGTTCTTAATTTAGGAAAGTAGCTAAGTTAAGTATATCCCAAGAAAATGTTTTAAGATGCCTAGATAGCATTTTAAATGGTTATTTGGACTTATAATCCTTTCTGTTCCCCACAAAATACAAGTAAGTCGCTTGGCCTTTCCGCAGATAAAAAAAATAATAATACAGATGAAAACAAAAATCAGTGTTTCTGTTTGTTGTTGATTTTAATTTAAATGAAAATTAAAAGATCTTATCAATTAAGACTTTTTTCTAATCAGTCTTTAGTGGCAGGCAGTCTGAATGTTATAGAAGAGTGCGCTTCACTTGATTTTAATAACACTGCTTACCAAGTAAGACACCTTTTAATGTTATCATTCTGTTTCACTTTATTATTGATTCTCTACTACATGCATTAATAGTTATCTTTCATTTTGTATTTACTAGAATTCTAAGATATGATCCTGTGCAATTTTGTATGGGTTTGATTCTTTCTTATTCCAATCCAAAACAAAGAAACAAAACAAATTTAAAAATGCATGTGGTAGATGGAAAAACAGAAAGGTACAATAAATAAAGTTCAGAAAGATGTCATTTAGTTTTTAATGACATAGTATGTCTTCATAAATCCTGTGGTACTGAGAAGCTTCATATAACAACATGGTTTACATGCTCATAATGAGTTAAAAAAAAGTTCATGAATTGCAGTTTCCTGGGAGTTAGCACAGTTCAGTTAAGATATGCTACATACAAAAAATGTGGGCTTCAGTTTAAGTTTGCTGGTAGTAAACCTACCTTATCTTCATTACATTGATAGACAAGCTCTGAGTGATGTTGATGTTATAAGATTACTGGGTTCTGGAGTTGCATTCATATCAGCAGCCAGTTTTTATCTTTTATGCATTAATAAGCTGGCAAGCTATTATGCCCCTGCTGCAGAAGGCTACCGAATAGTTACCTTCCAAGGCTGTGGCAATAAACATAACTTATGATGTCCTCTTCCCTCTGCCCCCAACCCCAAGTCCTAGTCTTTCCAAAAATACCTTTTCTAAGCCTGACTCACATTAGTAGCAGTGAGTGAGGTCCAGTTAACTCATCTTGTCTCTGAACAGCACAATTAAAATCGTTTAAGCAGTTGGCACAATTTAGAGAATGCCTATATGATAAAATGAAGTGTTAGGAAAGAAAACACTCTAATGCAGTCAAATATAGTATAAAGCTATTAAAATAAAAAATACACCAGACCTGGTACCCAAGCTGTTTCATTCAGAACAAGCTCAGCTGTTAATATCTGGTGATGCCTTTTGCTGTGTTAGATACTAATAAGTTCATAGTAATATAAACCAGCACTTTTTAGGAGGCTACTGTTTGTTTATCCACACCATGAAGGGACCAGCCCTGTTTGTACAGCTGGATACATCCTAACTGTGGGGGGAGGAAAGGGGAATGTATCCGGGTTTTCTTTTGTATAAGCCGTTCTCTTGTTATACTACTTAGTACTACTGTGTGTCTTTTTCTAAGTGTTCTTTTCTTCTCAAATCTTCTACGTCTTTCAGATATCTGTTCCGTAATAGGTCTTTTCTGAGAATCCCTGTGGCTCCTAGGCCTAGGTTCTCATCACTAAGGAGTTTGAGGTTGGCCTGATATAAGGTTGTCCTTCTCGAGCAGTATTGTGCACTTTGTGCTATTTTACATGTTTGGATAATTGCTCTGAGGAGAATTTGCATGGTAATTGTAATGCTACCATGCAAACTGCTGTCCTAATGGCTTGAGTTTGCAACTGCTTAATTTTCATTGCTAATTTATGTTTCCCTGCATACAAATATGAAATCTGATATTTGTGCATTGTTGTCCTTTGGTTTACCACCTTATTATTTATGATGTTTATTTTCACTGGCAATAAAGACTCCCAGCATTTATATTTGTAACATACCTTTCTGGAATATGTTTTGTAAATTACATGTTATATACAGTGGTTCAATTACTTTTATATAATATGCATCTGGAAGCTTCTTTCCTTCCAACTTCACCACCATCCTATTTATAATTCATATTTACCATAATGTTTTAGAGCAGTCATGTAACTGGTATACATTTACTTCTGCCACTGTATGTTGCATGGTGTTAAAGGAATGCATTTATGACAGTTGACAGTAAATTTTTTTAAAGTAACTGTTTAAACCTATTTTATTATTACAGTTCAGACAGACATAAAGTATTGCATGTAACTGACATTGTGATGGTTCAAGTGCAATTTTGTCCAAATCAGTTTTAACTATCTCCTCTAAAAGGCCCTACATGGAAGAGCCACGTCATGTTAAAGTGCAGAAGGGTTCTGAGCCACTAGGGATTTCCATTGTGAGCGGAGAAAATGGTGGAATATTTGTCTCTAAAGTAACAGGTGGGAGCATTGCCCATCAAGCTGGCCTTGAGTATGGTGATCAGTTATTAGAGGTAATTGTTTACTTATTATTCCTATGGCTTAATGAATCAGTTCAAATGACTCCAGCCATAACTGCCTTCCCCAAAAGAGTATCTTGTGAAAGCTTGTTTGCTGTGAAAGGTAGCAAAGGGTACTCTGTATTGTACTATTCCGGTAATTATGATTGTTGTGACTTTTTGTCAGGCTTTATCATAAAATAATGTCTTTTGATGGTAGATCTGCATTGTATCTTATATAGATATAATTACATTTTGAGCTAGGTAGTTTCAGTACTTAAAACAATATAGTCCCAACACCATACTCTGCCTGACAAGGTGAGTAAATACTCAAGCAGCTGGCTTATACTGAGTTTCATGCTGCTGTTGCTGTGCCATATCCTTGCCTGAGATACCTGGTTTTAAAAATACTCAGGTAGGCTTTAGATTAGCTACAGTCATGTTTTTGCCTACACTATTAGACAAACATGTGGAGGAGCATTTTGTAAAGTACAGAGCTGCTTTGTAAATGTTAGATCTGTTCATGCTTGTGTATGTTAAAGCATCTTCTGTTGCACAATGTATGGATGACACTACAATGGACCTGAATGGATCATGGATCTGAATTTATCTTTAAATCCTGAATTTATTCAGATTGGTGATCTGAACCAACTTGTATTTAATCAGAGATATCAAATCATAACACAGCGCAGAATACGTATGTTTTTCAATAGTAAAAAAATTTTTGAACTAGTGGTCATGTTACCAAATGTTTTAAAATTACAGTGATTCTTTCCAAGGAGTAAACCCTAGGAATCATTATATAGCAGCATTTCCATCCACTTACTTACCCCAGTGGAAATAAGTTAGCATGTAGACATTAAACTAATTAGGAGACTGAAAGAATGATTTTGCTAGTTTCCATCTGAAAACTTGACATCCTCGTTTGTGCATCTTTCCCATAGTTTAATGGAATAAATTTGAGAAATGCTACAGAGCAACAGGCTCGACTAATCATTGGACAACAGTGTGACACCATTACTATTCTGGCTCAGTATAACCCACATATGTATCAGCTTGGCAATCATTCACGATCAAGGTAAGGCTGGCTAGACTTTGAAAAAACTACTCTCTGGTCCATGCAGTTATTTAGCTAATAGATAACTTCTCTACAGGTAATGTGTTTGCAAACATCAGCACATTTGTGCTGGGAAGAAGTGTGATTGCTTAGAAAAGTAATGTGTGAATACATGCTTGTCAAAAAGAAGAAAAATGCTTCATGCATCTACTATATTTTCTTTCTTATTTGGGCATAAATCCTTAGATACATTAAACTAAAACCAAACATGGCTTCTTCCTAGGATTACGAGATTCTAGTACTTCAAATCAACTTTAATTTTTTTTTTTACAGTTGGAGTTTCCAAAAACTAATTAGAGAAGTGAAATTATTAGTGAAATTATCCATCCCATTTTGATGCACGATCACACTTCAAAAGTGGGCTTTATCTTTCTTTCAGACTTATGGTGAACATATGTTATTTGGCATGCTGTTTTGGGGTTTTTTCCTTACTTTATCCTTGATTTATGGCCAAATTAAAAACTTTGTCTTAGTGCGAAATATTTGGCATTGGTGAAACACTAATCCCCCGTCTTTGTTCTTTTTTTTTTTTTTTTTTTTTTCCTCTCAGTTCTCGCCTAGAACCTGTGAGTAATCATTCCACCCCTCAAGGCAGTGGAGCTGCAACGCCTGACAATCATTCCGTAATTGATACTGTGAGTGAACAGGATGAAGGAACAATGACACCCCCATCCAAACAAACCACGCCAACTACAAGTCCCCGGAATTCCTTGAGGTAGAGAGTAAAATTTTTGCCTTAAGGAAAAAAAAAAATGGTCAGGGTGGTTGTGAAGGGTATTAAAAAACAAAGTGTACTTCTGTGAATGCTGTGTCTGGTTGAAATAAGTCAGCAGACAAGTTAAGTGGATCCCAGGATAAAGGTACATGTTTTCAGACTGGTTTTGAAAGACAGGGTCTGCAAGGAGTGAAGAAAATTTACTACAAGATTGGTTTAGTTAAGAAGGTCTGCAAGGAACGTGATGTTTGTCTTACAAGACTGTATCTGTAGGTGACCTATTTTGAATAATAATTATGTAAATATATATTCTTCACATGGCTAGTTGATTGTATGTAATGCAGGTTTTTAAATTTAAATACGTATGTTTTTTCTCCCTGTCAAAAGAGGCCCTGTGGACACAAACAAAAGGACCCCTGAACCTAGAACTGTTGTTGTTAAAAAATCCCAAGTGGATCTTGGGATCCAGATATGTGGTGGAAACCTGTATGGAATATTTGTCTCAGATGTAGATGATGATAGCCCAGCAAAAGGATCTGATGGACTAGTCTTGGGTGACATGATACTTGAGGTAAGCTATTAAGAAAAGTGTGCAGCATACTGACAAAATGTCTAGGACGGTATAAAGAGGGAGTTGTACAAAGAATTGTGCTGTCTCGCAATGGGAGATGCTCTGTGAACCTTGAGTTCCTGCCACAAAACCTGGATAACAATGGTGAGAACACGTAACCTTCATTCTGGCTGCAACAGATGAAGAGCCAGATGATGTGGACCTGGAGAACAACCACTGTTGAGAACACAAGTTGCCTACAGGTTTGAAGGACTACTCTATGTCCACTTGGACTTATGAACACCTGCTCTCTTCATGTAAATAGGAAGCCTTGAATCCAATTGCTGTACGTAGGAGAAAGGCAAGGATATGAAAGATACTGCAAAACAGAGAAAAATATTGATCTTATCACTATGAAATTCTAATGAGAGTTTAGAGAAGGCTGTGCAATATGTCTTTGACTCTGCTTTCTATACCTGAAACAAGAATATTTATCTACTTGGCAGGACTGTTAAGATGATAAACACGTGTGTTTATGAGCTTTTCAGGTACAACTGAGTGTTGATACTGTCTGAGCACTGAGACTCTCCCATTGTGCCTCTAGTATCCAGATGGAGATTTTGCTTTCTAACTGTGTTTCTGACTTCCCTCAGACCACTTGCTTTCCCTAAAAATATTAAATTCTTTCCAGTGTGAATTTTATGATTCTCAGCTTACTCTTTGAAAACTATTTAAAGAAGTGCAGACTCTCTCTCACAGTGCATGTCTGCTCAGATCACTTGGGTATTTTGTTTTCCATCCCCATGACTCAATCTCCTGCTAGACATCTTAAGGTGCAAAGTGTACTAGGGTCAAGTGGCAAGATTTACTTGTGTATAGAGCCTGCTAGCGCGAAAAACAAACTCATTTTGCATGTTTTTCAAGCTCACCTAATTCTGTTACCTGTTAAGATACAATTTCACACCAAAGAGTTTCTGTGTTTTGTGTTTTGCAGTACGGTTCCATTGATATGCGAAATAAAACAGCTGAGGAGGCTTATCTTGAAATGTTGAAGCCTGGAGAAAACATCAAAATAAAGACCCAGTACAGAATAGAAGAGTTTAATAAGATAAAAGAACTTCCTGGAGATGGATTCTACATCAGGTATTTGAGCGCGACTGGTGATGACGGCATGACTGTTAGGATAATGCGCTGACCATCATGAGAGAGATAGTATCAGCTTTGCCACGTTTTTTAAACTCAAAGTTTACTAATTTATCCCAGCTAGTCTCTGACAGTGAGTACGCAATCTGTAGCATAGTAAGTCTGCATGTTTTGCTCTAAACTTGTGTGCTCTTGAAATGTAGAGTGTGCCGCGAATCTGTTAACTTTTTTCAAAATAAGTATGCGTGTTCTTCCCTTGAGTTGGTGGAGATCAGTTGCAGAGCCTGTTTATGTCTTCCTTTTCAGAGCACTTTATGACCGTCTGGCAGAGGTAGAACAGGATTTAAGCTTTAAGAAGGATGACATTTTGTATGTTGATGACACTCTACCACAGGGAAACTTTGGTTGCTGGATGGCTTGGCAGCTAGACGAGAATGCTCAGAAGCTGGAAAGAGGACAGATTCCAAGTAAATATATGTAAGTGACCTCAGTTACAGTATTTTATCTTATAGTCTTTAAAAAAGTCTGATGAGTGAGATGTGGTATAAAAGACTTGTTTGCTTCTGTTTTTTCTGGGATATACTAATTCTTAGACATGTCATTTTAGGGATGGCATATTTTAATAATATTGAATTAAATATATTGGTCTATCAAGTTGTTTTTAATGCTACAAAATAGTAAACTAGAAATGGAAATGATACATAGACCAGTGTTGTAATAGATAATACAATAACAAAAGTGAGAGTATCCACAGCAAAAATATCCTTGAATCCAAAGTTATCACAGTCATTCTTGGGAAGCATCAGTGGTTTTAGCGATCTGTGGACAGCAACGTTATTGTAAGACGGTGTATCCACCGCAGTCTCGTAATGTCGGTAGTTAAGAAGAGTATGCAGAAACTAAATTTTTACATTGTTACTGAAATCACATAACTTATCACTCGATGATTAAAATTTTTTTTTTTTCATTTTAAGATTACTGGTTTTCTGGTTTCCTTTTCTTCTAATAGTCTTCTCTCCATGTCATAACTCAAAATTCATCCTGACAGTGGGACAATGGTACTATGTGGAATGTGTGGAAGTACAATATATACATGCAGACCCATACACATCATTGCTAGGCTTGTTACTGGAAGATGAATAGTAAAACCAACTACATTTTACATGTATTATGTGGCCAAAATATTTGTGCTCATATAAAATAAAACTGCATAAAATAAAACTGTTATTTTGGATTGCTAGTAAGTTATTTGTAAGGATGAATATAACATGCAGCTTCATAGAAAGAATGGGATCTTCATTTCTGTGCAAGGCTGACTTTACTGGCAAGTAGGTGCATACTGCTGCTTCTGCCTTGGAGAATTTTGCCCTGCCTGTCAGAGTGGTCACCCTCCGTGCCATGCTGCTGTTTACATTACAAGAATCCTGAGGAAATTATGGTAGTGTGTGAGGTTTTCAGACGCTTACTATTTGATTTATGTTAGCGTTTGTTTCTGATTAATTTTCTGTGATGAAGATAACTTGGCCTAAGGCTTGAGATTAGCATTTCCAGTGTGTTCCAGAAGCAGCGGTGATACTGTTTGTAGAAAAAATTTAGAAAGATAAGTTTAAATACCAACTATTTAGTCTGTTTCATTATAGGATGGATCAAGAATTCTACAGGAGACACAGCATGTCTGAGGCTAAAGATGAAAACAGCTCATCTAAGACATTGTCAGCAGCAGCACGGAGGTCATTCTTCAGAAGAAAGCATAAACACAAGCGAAGTGGTTCCAAAGATGGAAAGGATTTACTGGCTCTTGATACAATCAGTACAGACTCAATTCCTTTCTTGGATGGCAAGTACCTTTGTTAGTTACACTTGGGAGGGGGTTGTCTTTCCTTCTCTTTCATTTTCATACAGCTGCAGCATGATAGAAAGAATAATGTTGCTTTCTGGTTGGTCTGAATACAAATGGTGATCATATGTCCCATCATGTACATTACTTTTAATAACAAATTTTTTTTGTATTAAATAACAAGCCAGCGTGTTTCAAACTAATTTTTTTTTTTTGGTAGTTTATTACTAGATCTATTAGCTTTAATTTTCATTTGCAGAGGGAGATTGCTTTCTGTTGCATGGTTTTGATCTTCCTTTCAGCTATTTAATTTCTGTCCAAGTTGGTTAGTCTAGACAGAAATCCTGGGCACCACTCAAAACTCTTCACTGCTATTTTTTCACTCCTCTACAAAAATCATGTTGGTTACAATGCTTGCTTCCGTGGAAGAGCACAACAAACCAAACCAGAGAGGATAAAATAGGAATGATTGGTTTTAAAGTTTGGTGGGGCTAGGAGGAAGAATCACCAGGTTGAATTAAAAAAACGTCTGTTTTAAGCTGTAAAGTGGAGAAAATCATAATAATGGCTAGTGAGTATTTGTTGTATTTCTCAAGGCCCTTATCCCATGCAAGGGAGTTGTTTTCATAATTACTGTTAGGGTGCTTCTGCTTATCTGAAGAAAGCTAGGAAAATAATTTATATTTTTATAAGTAAATCTTATCTGTGTGTAGATTCTGCAAGTCTGGCATACCAGCGTGTACAGAAAGTGGACTGTACCTCTCCTAGGCCTGTCCTTATTCTAGGACCTTTACTTGATGCTGTGAAAGACATGTTAGTCAAAGAATCCCCTGGAAAATTTTGCAGATGTCCTCTTGGTAAGTATGCAAATATAACCAATTTATCCTTGCTTAGAATACATGATAGTAACATTTATATAAGTGAATTAAATGGTAGCACAAACATGGGAAAAAACCCCAAGTATCTGAATTTGCAAACATTGTTTCATTAGCCTTGTTCTGTGCCTAAGGAATGGTAATGAAAGTGGATCTCTTCTGGTTCTATGAAACAGAGGTTATGAAAGCTTCCCAACAAGCCATTGAGCGGGGTGTGAAGGATTGTTTGTTTATTGATTATAAACGGAGGAGTGGACATTTTGATGTGACAACTGTAGCTTCAATAAAAGAGATAACAGAAAAGGTGAGTCACTTTTAATGCTGTAGTTCTTTGTACAATTTGCAATGTATGGTCATACTATGTTGGGGGGATGCAAATTATGTTAGTGTTGTTCTCCTTTAAGGTATTCAGAGAATTGTTCCCCAGGCCGCTGAGTAAAATAAAAGTTACCTTGCTTTGGCATGTAACTGTTTAAAGGTTATTTCATGCAAGCTCACCTTTGTAGAAACTAGGAATGTCCATATTCTTTTACAGTATTATTAAAGTTAGAAATTATTTTCTTAGATTCCATAGATTCTAGCCCCTACCCCTTCAAACGAGGATTTAGGTTTTTTTAACTATTCCATTTAATGCAGTCATATAGAACATAAATATCATAGTAGTCCTGGAGACAGATGTTAATTAAAATCTGTACATGCTTATAGTTTTCTGTCAAACAATGCAGAAAGTCTTACTACTTTAATGCTTGTATTTGCTTATGACTTCTGAAAGAGAAAATGAATATTTAAATTTGATAAAAATGTATTCTATATATTTCAATCTGAGTTTTCATTTCATTAGTTCTTCAAGTATTTTTATTTCTATCAATGCATGTTTTTGGTACTATGAATGGAATTTCTTGCAGTTTTTCATCTTCTGTCTTTTGTTATAAATCCTTTGGGTACAAATTGCTCAGTAGCCCCAAAATGCTAAATGTGTAGCGAAATTCTGTTGGGTTGCTATGATTTAAATAGGGGAAAAAATGGGGGATTTGCATGTGTGCTTGTGCTCTTTAACTGAATGAGTGTTTTGCATTTACATTTGATCTTAGGATTGTCATTGTCTGCTTGACATCGCTCCTCATGCCATCGAACGGCTCCACAGTGTTCATATCTACCCTATTGTAATTTTTATTCGCTACAAAAATGCTAAACAAATCAAGTAAGTCTGTGAGGGGTATAGTTCAGGGATGTTTATTTTAGCTTAAAATAAGCTTGTTACCTTTATTCTTTCTTTCATCTTAGTCATCTTAAATCTCTTTAAAATGTGGAAATTAAACCGCTGTGAGGTAAATGGTCTTAACTTCATTTTGTTGCATGGCAATTAAGTGAATCTTTCAAAGAAATCAAACAATGTCGACTAAACTGTATGTACTCCAGGAGGCACTCGGATCTTTCCTGCTCACTTTTGTATTAAACCATAAGACAGATATGGGTGAGACCCATTGAGAATTAAGTGGTGACTGTGATAAACAGCTATTCTTCATCATCTTGTCTGGGCCAAGTGTGTGGATACAGGGCCAACTGATTTGTAACCTCAACTTTCCCACCTTCATTCACCAGTGAAAACAGCAAGGGAAGTCCCCTTTTGCCACAGAGTGTATATACTGTGGTCTTCTCAGGCTGTGCTATTTCAGCAGTTGGGAATTTCCTGCTCAAATATAGCCAGGAACAGAACACAGGAGTTACAAAGCCCAGTCCCTCCCCTTATGTTTGAGTAAGCCTTCGCACGTTTTAATAGGTTGATTTGACAAGAAGTGACATAATCTCCTAACATAAGTATTAAGAAACAGTTTTGTTGAGAGATCTTATACTTGTGCTATCTTCATTTTGAAAGTCGAGGGCTTCTTATGTTCTTGATCTGTAGGTAGATGTGCTGACTAGCTATTTAATAAAGAAGATAAGTATCGCCACTTTCAAGTAGAAGGAAGACATAAAGCAATGTGGTGTATTTCATTACCACTGTAGGATCATGCACTTGAATGAAAATGGAACTGTCATGTCTTGAGCCCCTTTGGAAATGGAATGGTGACCGTTACAGCTATTTCCTTTTTTTGGAAAGTGACAGAGAGCAATTGAAGTTAGACAAGCAAGGATTTCTAGCAGTCATCAAAATAAGATGCAGTGGCACATTGTCTCTGCCTGTTATGAGCACCAAAGGTTTTTCAAAACAGCCTTTGTGATATAGCACAGGTTCTATTGGCATTCTCTGAAATGCTACATAGCAGTGATAGGTTAGTTTAGGAGTGATTTTTTTTTTTATTTATAAAATAAAATTGTGGTTCTTTTCTCATTGCTATAAGAAGCTATGCTTATATTGTTTCAGTACCTATCTATATAACCTTACTAGCTGATTATAAATTCTGCTTTCTTTTCAACAGAATCCCCTACTGGGGACCCCAAGTTGGATAGGGAGGAGAGTGTTACAAGCCTTGATTGGAATTAAAATATATTTTTCTTACCATTTGTATTTCTCTATATGTTTTTCTTATTTTATTTCCAACAGCTTGTATAACAGAAAAAGTAATCTCAAAAATGTGTCATATATAAGATGACATAGAAACATAAAATATTTTATTTGTTCAATGCTTGATACTTCAAGCCCTTAAAAGAGTGGTACTTGAGCCCAGCTTTGTGTAGGGAGTACTGGAGTGTATGAGATGATGGTCTGATTCACATGAACTGGAAAAAATTATATTCTTCCTCTTTCAGCCCCCTCCCAATCTCTGAGACTTTAAAGGAATACTGTCTTGGTCTGATAGCAAACAAATTTGTTCACTGAAATGATCCTGATGACTATGCTGATACTGCTGAAACACAGTAGATGGCAGTCTATGCACAGGATTATGCTCGCAAATTAATTAGCCTTTCACATTCACCCAACTGGAGGTAATCATTTCAAGTCCCTTAAAAAAAAAATAAAAATTACTCTTATACAAGGTTTTTCTTTTTTTCTTTCTTTTTTTGCAGAGAGCAAAAAGACCCAATCTTCCTGAGGGACAAAGTTACACAAAAACATTCCAAAGAACAGTTTGAGACAGCTCAAAAAATAGAACAAGAATATAGCAAGTACTTTACAGGTTAGTATTTAATCAACATTTCACTAGGAACACAGTAGCAATTTAATCCATTTACACTGTAATTCAAAAGATCCTATGTTCCTTCAAAGAGTTTTTTGGGGGGGGTTTGGGGGGTTTTGGTTTTTTGGTTTTTTTTCCATTCTGCCTTCCTTTTTGGCAAACTCATGCTGTGGTGTATTACCGGGAGAGGAAATCTCAAGATATAAGTACTATCCCTTGCTTTTGCATGTTTTTGGTTTAGTGTGTTATGAATCTTATGACCTAAAGAGATTCTGAAAATGTTTTATTGCAAGCCAGTAGTATTGGAAGTGTCGCCAAGATAACTGGACACAGTGTTGTCAGTTTTATACCATGTAAGGAATGTAAGTTGTTTTGTAATTGTAAAAATCAAACAAAACAACAACAACAAAAAAAACCTGTAGTGTAAATTAATGAATGATTTGTGAGACATACTTTAAATCTTTCAAGAAAGGAAAAAAATTGTCAAAGGTTTATTGAGCATACATTGTAATTTGGAATAATTCAATTCAACTTCAGAGGCCTTTTTAACATCATAAAGTATATTATATAAATCTTGGATTGTAGTTAATACTGTATTTTTACCAGAGAAAGAAAACTGTGTTTGAAGACTGTCTCTGTTTTTTTCAGAGTATATTTCCATGTGGTTCTACATACATTTAAAAGAGTGGAGGTAAAATTCTAGCCATCTTGATGTGAATGGCAACAAAACTTGAAAAAAACAAACCAAAACCAAACCAACACTACTAAACCAGCCAAAACCCAACTTTTCGTCCCCCGAACAATGGGTTTCTTACAGAAGTATTTTGAGGCATACCTGCCAAGTGCAGGGGAGGGAAGGGGGATGTATTTAGTATAGAGCTATCTCAGTGCATCCTGAGAGAAGCTGCACATTCTCAAGTTCAGTTACTTGGTATGTAATAGCCATACAAATGTTCATTTAAATGGTGCATACTAAGCCTTCACAGAACTGGACATGTGCATGGCCAGATTGCATCACCACATGTTATCTTCTGCTCCTTGTTAAGTCATCTGTTGCATTTTAATTTCACCCTGATAGTGAAAGTAGTACTCAGTCCAAGAGAGTCCTATGTGTATCTTCTCACATGCCCTGTGGGAAGGGCCTCCCACTGTTAGTGCCAAGTAGAGCGGACTCCAGCTGTCATCAACATTTCCAGATGCTGGTAGTCAGAGAGGATTGGTGTTCAAACTGCATTGACGTTTAAGCTTGTTGAAATTATAATGTTGTGTATAAAATAAGGCTTTAGATAGGCATGTTGGACATGGTAGCTTCCTCGTGAAGCTATATGACACACTCTCTCAGACCTGAACTCTGTGACTTCATGAAGTACGTTTTTTGAATAATGACTCTTTCAAGTTGGCTTTATTTCCTGTACCAAGTTGTGAGCACGGTGTATAATCTGAATCACTCCCTCACTGCCGTTTTTCACCTTCATAGACCTTGTTGGTTACTGTGTTCTGTATCCAAACTCACCTGACATCGTTAACTGTAGTATATACTGCAGAGTCAAGTAATACTTTACGTGAGATCAAATTCTCTCTTTTCAAAAATGGAAATTATACCTCAAGCCTTTTAAGACTTCCCCTATTTTTCCAGTGTTTACAGTAACTGAGGCCAGAGGCTTTGCTGACATATTTCTCAAGTCATGAAGTTCCTAACTTTTTCAGTCTTAAAGCTAGTACATTCTCCTCTCCTGTGTCAGTGTTGGCATTTTTTTTTATGACTGTTATGTTTAGCAAGGGTAGAATGCAAGGTGTTCATTTATCTTTTGAATTGATTTTCAGGGAGTTGCTTGCTGTTGGCCTTTTTATTCCTTGAATGTAGTTGACAATAAGAATTGGAGTAGCAATCGCTGCTGTTTTATTTAGCTCCAGGATCTGTGAGCTGCCTCATAATTTACTTCTAGTATTTGTAAATAGTGCCTAGTTGCTACAGCTATAGTCTCTATGTATATTACCACGTAAATATAAAACTCTTAACACCACATGCTGAACAGAGAAGGTTTATTATAGCAGGTTCTGACCATCTTTAGACTTAAACTTTGCCACCTGATGCCTCTGAAAATAGCACATGGAGGCCTCTAACAAAACAGTTGTCTTAGTTGATTATACCCATCAGTTCTGCGACTTCCCTGGGCAAGGGCTAGCAGAAGAAACTGTATATTCAATGCTTGACCCCTTTGCTCTGTTTATTCTTCCTCTTCTTTTAATAGAGTCATGCAGCTGGCAAATATTTAATTGGGTAGATTAATTCTGATCTGTTGATAAAAACTTTGCAGTAAAATGCAGAAGACTGCTCTTTGTCATTAGTCATAACTGTTTGTTCCAGTCTCATTTGTGGTGGGGGTGTGTTTCTTTTTCTCCAGGCATTGTCCAGGGAGGAGCCCTTTCAAGCATTTGCACTCAGATTATGACAACTGTCGATCAAGAGCAAAACAAAGTCCTGTGGATCCCAGCTGGCCCGCTGTAGATTTATTTCGCTGTGAAACTACTTTGCAGATGTAAATAACCAACTAACTTTCTATCCAATGGACTCTGTCCATTTCTGTCTCTATAAAGATATCCGTAAGTGATTTCTGTTTCATGAAGGGGAATGATAACACTGAACACACAAGGACCCGACGCGGCATGTGGGAAGGGGTAGATCACTTCACCGAGCTTGTCTCTTGCGTTGTACGTGTACGTGTGACAGGTTGTCACGAGGGGTTGCGACCTGTGTGTACTTGTCCGTGAGTAATGAATTTAACAATGCTGCAAAACCCTGTAGAATGACAAGTTTACAAAAACCTTTTCAAAGTATTTGGTTGTTGCTGTTTACTTGAATGTCTTTGTTTTGTTTTGTTTTTTTTTAACTGTGTCCTTTCACTTAATGAGGTAACTCTCCAAAATGGAGTGAAATTTCTGAATATGAGTGAATGGTTTATGCGCAATGTGATTCTTAGTTGCAATTTTGACCATTTCTAAGCACATTGTTGACTTGACAACTAGGTAACAACGTGGGATTGAATCGGTACGTCTTGGGAGTAAGCTCAGAAGGAAGTACACTCCTCTACAGGGCAGACCACTGTTTGTATCCTGTCAATGCTTGTCTGTCAAAAATATCGTTTCTTGTTTTATGCATGAATATAATATTTAAACGTCATAATATATCTGAACAATCCAAACTTAACGTGTGTTGAGAAATAATAATTTTTGGTTGTTGGGCCTGGATTAAGTACTGGTGGGGAAGAGTCATAAGCTAGGCCTAGCATGCTGTGTTCTGTCACTTTTAGATACTGTAAATATGGAAAGCTTATGTCGGTGCAATTTTGCAGGGTAATTCTTAAGCTTTGTACTTCAGTGTGTAGCATTCACATAGATTGTTTTTTATTTAAGAGCAGCCACAGTTTTAGGGCTTTGATTAAAAGCCTTTAGAAAGGTACTAAATTGTTAGTGTTATCACTGTCAAACAATAAGTGATCGTTTAGTTTTGGTTGCAATACTTATTTACCTATTGTACCAAACGCCATTGTATCGGTTCCCTTTTTGTTTTTTGCACTTCTGACTCTGTGTTCCTAACACAGGTTTTGTACCTGTCGCTTCTGTCTCTTGTGCCATGTTTCTTGGGTACTGTATTTTAATTGTTTTTAAAATATCATTTGAGTAGAACTGCTTCTTGGTCACTGTTCCTAACATTTCATTATGTAGGGTTTCTAGTTTTATACTACAGGCTGTCCTTTTGCTTCTGTTTGCAGCTTTTTTAATTAAAAAAAGGGATTCTTCTTGCACAGTTCTTCAAAGAAAGATCTGGTCCTAAATTTAAATTCTGTGTTACAGATGCTATTTTATAGTTCAAAATACTTTACATAGTATTTATATAGTTATATACTATATAGAGAGAGTATTTTGAGCTATAATACATATAAAATATATATATATAGTATTATAGCATACTACTATAATACTGTATATATATAAATTAAAAAATAGGAAATGGTATGGATGAATTACTAGTCAAAGTACTTCTCATGGTGAGGGACAGCAGTTATTTTTTGTTTATCTCATTTTTTGTTTGTTTGTTTTTTAAAGTTTGAGGTCAGACTGTAGACGACAGTGGTACAACTGAAACAGACAGGTACTGTTCTGACATGGATTTTCTGTACTAAAATGAAAATGTCACTTTGTATCAAAAAAAAAGTTAAAGAAACTGATTACTAAATAAAGGTCAATTTCTGTAACTTGACTTGTGTGTAAAAGGCGCATGTAGCTAATGTTCTCCTTGACTCTATTTAGTTGAGTCCTCATATAAGGTTTTATTTTCTGACTAAAATTGGCACATACAGGGTCAAGGGCCCACCTTGAGAGGAACAAGTTTCAGTTTTGTGTTTTTGCCCAGCCTTGCATACGTCAATACCAAAGACGTTCAAAAACTGCAGGACACAAGAAGTGAGATGTTGGTTTGTGTTAACGTATTTTTAATGTTCTGGCCCAGTGGTCTTAAGGATTTCAAGCGGAAATGCAATTGATTGGATGGAGGCTTTAACTGGAGAATGAGTCTATAACTGTTATTTTCAAGAGAGTGTCACTGGAAACCAGGGAAAACCTAATAGGCAAAAGCATGAATCATTAGCTTAAAGGCACATTGCAGAATTTTGTGCCTCAGTTTTTACACTTCATACAGACCAGCCTCATCTGTTCATTGAGCTATCTGAAAGCTTAGGGAAGGTAATTATTGTGTATTAACTTTTCTGCTTCATCAACTGCTTTATTTTCAGCTGCCAAATAGTCAAATTCAGCATGAACCGGATTGGTGGATGGGTCAGTCTTCTTGTAATCTGTGTACCTAGTAATAGCCTTCAGTCATAAGACAGGACTTGCACCTTATCTGCTTTTCTTGAAACGAACCACCATGGTCCCATCTTCTAATGGAGGACGAAGAAAATGAGAATAGGCAAGTTCTGGCAGGTCAGTAACAGCCATACCTTGCATATCTTCGGATCACAAGGAAGTAGAATTGAAGTCTTGGTTAAACACTAGAAAGATTCCTTTAGCTCAGATCAAGAGTTTCGTGATACACTATTTTATTTTCTAATACTACATGCTGGAGCTAGATTTGGCCATCATTCCAAAACCAGTAACTTCTTCTAGGTGTTTAAATAAAGGGTATAGTTCTGTGGGTATTTTAAAAATAGTTTAAAAGTAATATAGCTAGACAGCAAAAGTCTGAAAATTTCATCCTCGTTCTCATAAGCCACCGTGCAGCATGTATGGCTGCAAGTAAGGAGTTAGCTAGAAGTCAGCATCTTTTAACTTTATTTCTCCATAGCTAAACTGACATAAAACGGCTGAAGGTACTGCAGCCCACGTGTATGATCTGTTGTTAATACATTGGCAAGCATCTACTTGCTTTCAAACCTTTGCATTCTGTTCACATTGACCTGAATTGCAGGGCAAGTGTTTGCCAGATCCAGAATTACACTCTGACAGCTGCCAAGCTCTCCACCTCAGACAAGGGTCCTCGTTCAGTGTCTGATAAATTTGGAGGCCATATCATAATCCCTTTTAGTGAATGCAAACATTGCCTTAAACAGTCTTGAACAGCTTTCAGAGATGCATCTTGGATGGATGTATTTGTGGTTGAAGTACAGTCTTGTAAGCTTTTCTAGACCTATGTTTAAGGTTCCATGTTACTTCTAAGATTCTATGCCTCCATTTCACAATGGACTGTTTCCTTTAAAATACACTGACGTTGGAAGAATGTGCACTGGCTTGGAAACTGAAGAGACTGCTGTGAAAAATACAGATACCCAACAAGGCAGACTTTGGTCTTGTGCAACAACTAGTAAAGGTCCCAGACCTGCAACTGAACAGTATAAAAAAGGTGCTTGGCCTCTTCCTATAAATTTTCTTACGGCTGCTGTGTCAGTAGGTGTAAAGGTTTCTTATTCATTCGGTTGCTTTTAAAGAGATTTGATTCTGCCTCCCCCCTGTCCCGACCTTAATTGCTGTCATTTTGCTTAGGAGATGTCTTGGTGTTCTTCACTGAAAAAATACATTTTTGATGAACGCTTGATAGCAAACTTTTTAACTATTCCATTTAACTTCTTTCTCTCTTGGTGTTCAAAGAGGTGCTATTGCTAGCACAACCCAAATGATGCAAGCGTGAAGCCAAAAACCAGGTGAATAGGGGATCCTGTTACTTAAGTGTAAACATATGAGCTTAACTTGGGATTGTTCAACTCTACTTTACCAAACAATTCCTTACAGGCTTTTGTAATAATGGTTGTTTATTACATTATAAATACTTATAGATGAATGTTATAACTTTATATTTAAAAGTTGTCTAGATGGATCCTTTTCTTGAAGTAAACTGTTCATAAAAAGCATACTGTGACTAAAAAAATTCAAAACACTTTAAGTACTGGAAGTTATCTCGTAGACCTCCAGTATGCAAAAAGTTTTGTGGTTGTTTTTTTTTTTAATATTTTATATTTATGTCATCTTGTAACTTAGTTTAAAAACAGCGAGGAGTATTAAAGGTATTCTGATTTCAGTAGATCTCATTCAAGTAAGTGTTTGTAATTAATTTTCCTTTACAAAATGCACCTGTTAAAGGTGCAGTGAGTTTTTTTTTCCCCTTATGTGTAAAGTTTGAGATTCCAGATATTTTTTCCTAACACACACAAGTTTTAAAAATGAGTCATCTTTCTAAAAATGTAGGAGGGGAAAATGGTAGAGATCTAATCATTGTTTTAAGCAAATCACCAAAATCTTTGTACTTTGTAACATAGTCACTTCCTATTATGGTGAATTATCTGTCATTGCTATTTTTTATTATCAGTACATTATATGCTAAATATGTGTGTGTTCCCTGGGTTATTTTCTGTGTCCATCATATTGAAGGAAATACCACCAGTGGCTGAGGAAGCTTTCAGATATAGGGTATCTTGGTTTATGACCGTTTCGTCTGCTTGTTCACATTATAAAGAGAATGTCCAAGAGCTAGAATACTACTACTGCTAGTTAAGGAAAGCAAACAACCCAAAACTGAAACAACCCCCCGCCCCCAACCCAACGCACAAAACAAAACAACCCCTTCCCCCCCAAACCCCACTTCCTGAGTGTCCAATTTGGCCTTATGATTTTGGGTCCTTCCCATCTTTCTAAAGATCTATTAAAAGTTCAGAAAACAAAGACAGCAGTTTACACTCAATCCACATACATACTGCATATTTAACAATACACCGATGTGTTTCTTGATAAAATTTCATTTATATTTGCAATGGCTTTTTTCTTTTAAAGTTTTTTCAGTGCAAATGTGAATGACATTTCTTATGTAATCTTCCCTATGCCCTTCCTCTGAAGACAGGGGATGATCGACTTTCTGAAGATGGTGACTTCGATTTTCAGAGGAAGTGACCCTTTTCCCACAACTTTTGCATCTGGTTTTGCTACAGATTCATCTTATCTCATTAGCAATTATGCCAGTCGATTTAAAATCATCATAACTCCTTCATTTGCCCAATCTGCCTGCCCTACAAATGCTTAGCATTTGAGCTTAGCATTTAGATGCTCAAGTCATCTAACTGTTTAACCAAATTGAGACAATATTTGTGGCCCACCTGTGACAAACCTAAGGGTTTAGGTTTCGAGCTTGCCTGATGTTTGGCTAGTGTAAGCAATAAAAGGCTAAAAATGCATTGCTTCATCTAAATACGTGCAAGGGGTCTAAATGTGAATGTAAGTTTTATAGTTCTCTGATGAAAATAACTGTTAGAGTATTTTGAGAGGATAATTCCAGTGAAGTCAGCCAAAAGATCCTAAGGTGGGACGGAAACTTGTTCTCTGTTGTGAAGATGTGATTTGAGAGTGCTAGCAATTGCTCACGTCGTTATAGTAACAAGTACCTTTCTAATACAAAGATGAATAAGTACAATTACTGAAGAAACCAAACACATGGAGCTGAATTCCAGGACAGCAATACAAGCTGTATGTATGTTCTCAGCAACCCTTAAGGTTGGTCCCGTAGTGGCAAATGTGTGTGTATCATTCATATCTGGGGTTGGCTGAACTTGTGTGGCCTTGCAGAGCTTCTGACAGCAAATGTGTTTCTGCCATTCAAATGAATACTCATACTTTTATACCCTAACTTGTACTGTAGTAAAAAATGTGTGGTTAATAGCTGCAATTATAGCGTGATCTGTTGAGACGTGCTCTGACTGATTTGCGGTTCAATTATTTAGGATTCATTTTTCAGGGTGGTACCACATGAATGACTATTTTACAGCTGCAAAATAATTCAAATGAAGTTGTCAAAATCAATTGCATATCCTCCCTGTCCTCCTGGTCTTACATGGCAGAGTTTCCCTCAGAGCTGCAAGATTTGAACTCCAAGAGATGCTTGAATTCTTATCTGGTGCTGACACTGCTCTGTTGTCCTGCGCAGGACATGATCAGAGCTGTCTCCTGACAGTGTGGAGTAAGGAAGTGTTGGGGCTGCACTGGCTTCAGTCCACAGCTTTGCTCCTCCATGGGATACTTTATAATGCTTGAGTCTTTGCATGAGTTAACCGTAGCAAGATGCTTCCAGTCCTGGCTCCATGGTGGCAGTTCTGTGCCTTGCGGAGCTGAAATGGGGTTGCTGATCAGCAATTGCTGCCGCAGTTTTCCTTTCAGTTGTCCCTTTTCTGCTATGTAACCATACACAGACGTATGGTTTTGGCAAGTGCTCCGTGAAATTTTTCCCAGAATAGGAGTGAGCTTCTATGCGAGAACTATATTATGGATACATCGCAAGCCTTCCCCTTCTTCCACTGTTACATTCAGCTTTAGTTTCCTTTTGCTTTATAGTCTCGCTACCATTAGTAGATAAATCTTCTTTCCAGGTGTGTCTCCTATCCAGTGCAGCCTTCCTGTTTGCCCCATTTCCTTGCTTCACGCTTCACTTGTGTCCTTGCTCCTCAACTCCTTGCACATCTAAACTCTCAAAGATATTTTTTCCATTGCTGATGCAACCTAATCTCTCTCTTCCTTACCCTGTTATCTAATACTAAAATATTTTGGGACATTATGTAAAGTATGTTTGTTTCATAAAGCATACTATGAGGTTGTGTAATAATTACAGATTTGATTCTAGACACTTGTTATACTCACTGTTGATGATCTCGTGAACAGCAGCGGCTGATCCACTCCAGCGTTCAGCAGCCTGCAATTTCAGATAATGTTTTAGCAAGGATTCCACGTCTGCAGTTTCTGAAAGTGATGCCTTACTATGTTTCCAGCAGTGTCAGCAGTACATTTGTAAAAGAACCTACTTGGTAAGCAACAGAAGACGACTTGAGAAAGTCCGCACACCTGCCTTAGGATTTTATGACCTCAGCTGGCTTGCAGAAGCTGCAATCTTTGAATTAATTTGGATTTCTTTCTGCACTGTTCTGATTCTGTGATAACACAGCGCTGGTAAGGTATGCAGAAGTATAGCTGAACTGACTTGCTACAAATTACTGAGATCTACAAATGGTGCTTGATGTTCACTAGAAATAAACTATCATTATTCTAATTTTAACCCTTTTTGCTATAACTTAGGATGTTACGGAAGTTACAAGAGGTCAGTTTTTATATAGAAAGAGTTCTGAAATGCTGGAACTCACCAGAAGTAGCTGTATTTCTCTTGTTTCTTTCCCACACTACTATTGGACTAAAGCCCAATTTTTATTTTACATCCTCTGTATTGCCAGTCATTTGAAGATGTAGGCAGTCTATAACACACAATCTGACGGAAAGAACAAGAACAGCAACAAACCAGTGTTGGATGTTGGAAGTCATGGGCCCTTAAAATCCTTTTCAGTTTTCTTACCTGCAGCAAGAGCTACTCAGAAACAGAAATCCTTTCGTGAAACAATTAAGCCAGAGTTTGAAAGTAATTTCCTTTCTTGCTCTCAAGTGCTCTGATAATGAGACTTTCAAAATCTAACTCCTTTATTTTTAGAAATCATATGATGTCCAGACCAAATGCATCTGTGGCACCTTAATACTTTTTCTTGTGAAAATACTACTTTAACTTCTCTGCCTCAGTATATGTACTTCATGATACAGAGCACTTTCAGCTTCTGTTTTACTAGGCTAAACAAACTTACCTGTTAGACTCTTAAATGGTAGGTTCTTCATTCCTCCTACCTCTTCTCTGCACCTTTTCTAGATTGAATGAAGCTGCTTTGAATACCCAGAGTTTTAGTACCACATGAACAAAGGGAAATGTTGCTTTCCAGGCATTAAAAATAGCATTGGTAAAGGAACGGTGTTTCTTTCTCCTAGCACAGGACAATGAAATTTATTGGAGCAAGGAAGAGTCTATTTACAGAAAGTTCTTAGATCTGCCACAATCTTATCTTGCCCTTTAAAACAGAGATGGTTTGTTATTTTTCCATTGAATTCTTAAAAGAGGTCTTTAATCCAGAGACAACTTTCAAAGATGCCAGATGTAAACCTGATCTATTTCAATGATTTGATTTTTATGGCTTTTTGTTACCCCCTGCTACTTAGCAGATGTGGTTTTTGTTTAAATAAAGGTTTGTTCCATCGTAACCCATTGAGTCATCCTGCTTGATGGTGTGAATTCATGGTTCTATAGCCACTTGAAACCAAAGTGTCCTATTCCTCAATGGGAAAAAAAAAAAGGTCAGCTAACCTATCCAATGTGGGATTCCCCTTTGAGTATATATTCCTGTGCTTTCTGAGTCTGGTGTTTTGTTTTCTTCTTTGTTGTTGTTTTGGTTTTTTTTTTTAAATCTAATCCTGCAAATACTACACCCACCAAGAACACTTCCTGAAAATCGGTGGTACTTTACAGAAGCAAATGACCAACATATGTTGTGTTAGTCAATGTGAAACAGAAAAATGGCAAAATTGTTTTGAATGAAGCTGATGGGTTACATAAAAAAAAAAACCAACCCAAACGCCTGATGTTCTGGCTTTCAATTATTTAGCCTTGTGTTTGATTTTTAATATACCTACCTTAAAAAGGTGTTTTGAGCCTGAAAGTTGTATTTGGAAAATGTGAATGAATTGGAATGGAGTATTTCATTTGATAAACATTCAAATGAGGCATTGAGCTTCACCAAAAGGAGGGTGTTTTTTTATTTCATCAGATTTCTTGGTATTCACTATTTTTAGGAAAATGTTCAGTAATTTCTGAAAAAGGAAGAACCCTTTAGAAGGTGTCTCAAGCCAGCTACTCAAAACAGGAGTTACGCTATATAATTACTCATCATTAAAAGTTTTGTTTGGGGATTTTTACTGTGTGTAGTACAGAATGTATTGATTAGAGAAAAAAAAATTTCTGGTATGTGAGAGAGACTAAATCTTTCATTTTCCAGTATGTTAATATGGCAAGTACAAAAACTACAACAGATGAAAAAAAGACATTAAAAATTATTTCTTCAGCAGAAACAATAATACATGGAAGATGACTTGCATTTATCAAATTGTTCTTTTAAAATTCAAGAAACTCTCCCTTGATGTAAACTGACACATCAAACATTGACACTGTTTATTTTTATAGTTACAACATCTCGTTTACAGTCATTTTGTGCTGTATATAGCACTGATTGTTTTTTCTTGCAAGATTAAGAGCAGAGTTTTAAACTGTCATCCTCAAGGTCACAAGCCTGGCAGAAAATTCTTCTCTTTTTTTTTTGTAAATCATAAAGTACTTCAATAACCAAAAAACCAAACCAGACAATCATGCTTAAGTTTAAGAAAATAAAAGAATATGTATTCTATGACAATTTCTTCTGTAAGACAAAAAGTATTATCAAAATCAATGGTGAGAACTTGCAGCCGTAGTGGTGACTGTAAATCAGCGGGTGCTACGCATGGCATGAAAAAAATAAAGTGTCTGAATCTTAAAATAATGTATGCTGCAGTCTATAATGCACGATTAATGGGAGTTCATATAATGGTGGTTCTGAAGGGATTGAAAAGTACTGCAGATTTCTTATCTGTAAATTCAACATTTCTTGTGTGTTAAATCCAATCACCTATTATGGGCTATTTTGTAACAATCGCTCTAAATTGACGAAGGCATACTAAGCCTTGTATGGCCACAGACCTTTAGCTGAGGCCAGACAATAATAATCTAGTCTCTAAAGTATGCAAAAAGCATGAGAGAGCATCAGGCTGACTGGCTCAGTGTCAAGTCCTACTTATAAAAGGTATGACTTAAAATGGAAAGCCTTTGTGACAGTTTATGCTGACTAAACTCAATGTGTATGGCCTGTGCAGAGAGTTATTTTCCACCTATTCGTGAATACACAAGCAAGGAAACTGGCTTTAAACCCAGAGGGGTGCAGACAGTTCTTTTGTTTAGTCAAATAAATATTTTCTGATGGACATTTAACTAGTTCTGATTTATGGGCAACAGATGGTTTTTCTTCATTAGTAATTGTTTTTCCACAAGATAACTCTCTATTAAAATTTGTGAGGATTTATGGGCTCTTCTATCGTAAGTAAAGCTCTTCGTCAAAACCACTGGATATTTTTAAAATGAAAAACCAAAGTGACTTCCTCAAACCTCCAAAGCCTATTACTTTATTATATTCTGTTTTTTCTTAGAGGCAAAGGCTGTTAAGCGTGTTGTTGCGCTCTTCCCTGGAAGGAAAATCCTTAAGTGCTTATAGGATGCAGGCATAACAGAAGTTCACTAAAACTGCTTCTGCTTTTAACTCAGGTAAGATGCAATGGCATCAGATCAAGATGTCAGACGTAAGTCCTGAAAATTCTTTTGAATCCACCTGTGTTCAAAATTAAGTGTTCAGAATTTCCTGATAACAAAGAAGTTTTATTCTTGTTTTGGGACTAGTGAACAAATGGTTTGATTTTTACATCTCCATTCTTGTCCCACTGAAATGGACTCTTTACTTCTTGCTGTAGGAACAAGAACAGGAACTGAGGCCTCTCACATTATAAATGCTCCTGCCAGAAGCATATAGTTAAGCTCCATTTAAAGCATGTTAAGTATTTTGAGTAATGGGAGCAATATGAGGAAGTTTTAACCTTAACGGATATGCTGGTTTGACAAGGCTTTCACAGCAGAAGTCACTGTTGTATAAGCCTTTACAGATAGAACACTTTTCTCATTATGGAAACGTATGTACATCTTGAGTAGCATTTTCCTTTTATGGCATATCAGAGCTCTCTACAGTCCTTTAAGGTATATTCATACAAATTTGTGGAGGGAGCCTTCTAAGACACAAGTATTTGAAATACCAGTGTCAAGTTATGTCAAGGTTTGAGCTTTAAATTTTAAAGGTCCAGAATTCAGCGATAACAGCATTTTCCCACTGACAGATACACATTTTTAGGTACCAGCTTCCAAAGTTAGACATACAGGACTTCCTCTTACTGGAAAAAAATACAGATTTGCATCTTTCTTTTGTTTAGGCACCAATGTAAGTAATACAGTCATTAACTTGTCAACAAACTCCTCTGCCATGTGTTGCTGTCTTGTACGCAGCATATGCAAATTGTTCCAGTGCCTCACGAGAAGTTGCTACATGTCTTTCCTTTTGCGATCCATGCATTGGGCTGTGACCTTTCTCTTCTAAATTTCTTTATTCAAGTTACAGACACCTCTGGGTACAGGTTCTGAAGTGATCTGTGCCCTGTTGCAAGTGCTAACCTCTGCCATCAAAGGGCACAAGAAACAGTCTCGCTCTGGCGCAAGTAGGAGCGTGGCCGCGGTCCAGCTCTGCCTGCTGTGTGCTTGCTCTACGTTTTGGGTTGCTGTTTTTCAAGGGACTGAGACGCTGGCTGTGTTTCTTGCTTCTCTCCTCACCCTGCTGGAGGCCCCAGAGCCCCTCTTTGCTAACCTGTATATTTTTGTTTGCTTTGAGACCATGAATGTACCATAAAACTCTTTTAATTACCTGGATTTTACAGGTGGCTTACCTGTTTGTACAAAATCTAGCACAACAAAGAGGGAATGGGGCAGGAAGGTCAGTGAATGGTTAGCTGTTACTTCAAACAGGAAAATAATTAAAACAAACCCTTCAATGCTGAAGTGATCTGTGAGAGGTTGAGCACCACATTACCAGATGTGATTGCAGGGACAATTTTTTTTTTGAGTGCCTTTTGGTTTTTGTGAGAGCCTGTGTTTTATCCCAGGAGATTATAGAGTCCTTTTTATACAGCTTAACATCTTTTTACAGATGTCTTACAGATAGGAAACCGTATCCTGTTTTATAGGTAGGAAGGTGAGAGGCAAATAAAGAGACACCAATTTTTAAGAAATCATAAGGGATTTTTTTAAAATGACTAATACAATACTCTAAATGATGCCATAAAGAGGAGCGCCATGTTACTCTAAGTATGTAGCTTAGCAGGAGAAGTGTGCTACATGATGTTGCGTAAAGTGTGAAACTACCTTAGTGTTGCTGATTTCAGTGCAGTCACTGAGGCAAATAATTACTCCAGGAGATAACATTTCAGTATCTTACAATCAGCGTTTCTCTGAGTTTACTCTTCACGTCATTCTGTTCCTATTTCTTCCGGTCTTCCAGAATGGTCTTTGAGCTCTTGCTCTAGTGCCACTGAAGGCAATAGAGTTTCTCCTGCAGCTCAAAGGCAAAACTCGTTGCTGCCTTTTGTCATTGTTTAGCAGTCCAACAATCCTCACCTTTAAGGACTGGGAGGCTAGGGAGGCTAGGGGCACAAACGTGGTTTTTTTTTTTTGTTCCCCCCCCCCCCCCCCCCCGTTGCTAAGTGGAATGTAATCTATGTTGCCAAAGCCCATCAGCTAAAGTTGTGATTTTGGGAAATGAAAACAAATGAGCTGTGTCATACAGCTGCACAATCTCCTTGAGGTGCAGATCTGCTGGCTGGACATAAACCAAAGCAGTCGGTTTTGCCATGCAAAAGTATGTACTGGTTCCTAATGCTTGCACCTTGGCCCAGTATATAGGTGAGAAAGACGTAGGAGAGAGCCAGCACTTTGAAACTGATCTTGATGAACCAGAAATGAGCTGCCAATATTTAATGGTGAAGATAATTAACTATTGGAACAACATACCTAGGGGATGTGCCTGGACCTTTATGATGTGAAATCTTTAAGTCTAAATTGGACACCTTTCAAAAGAAGGTGCTTTGGCTGAACTGCCTGTCCTTGGGCTTTGTACAGGAACACAGAATGTCCTGGCCTGTGCTGGACATGAGGTCAGACCAGTTCAAGGATGGACAGTTTCTATATGCTGCTCCTCTTCTGATGTTCTACTTCTGCTCTCTGGGCCACCACAGTGTGTTGTTTTTGCAATACTGCACTTCACAGAAAGGTCCTGGCGTGGCTCGGTGGCTTCCCCACGACACATACACCAGTGCCCACCATACAGCTGGCGTGCTTACCAGTCAGCCTCCCCACCGTTAGGCATAGCTCCCTTGCAGTTACTGGTTGACCATCTGACAGTAAATGACCATCGTGATTCCTTCTGACTTCTGGCACCTTGGGAACCCCACAAAGAAAGGAAGACAAACGAAACATTTTCCTCCTATCCTCCCAGGATTCCCCAGAGGTGGGCATCTGTAGCAGCGTAAGAAAGAGGCTTGTTATGTGCCTGGTCCATTTGTCGGGAGCCTTCCTGTGTCTCTTGGCCAATGTCGGCAGAAGTCGCTCTCGTTAAAAAAGTGTTAGGAATGCACCAGTGGCAACTCCACTAACAGCGAGCAGCTGTTCTGGTGATGCCCTCCAGAGATGTGGCTCCTGCAATCTGAGCTGCTTCCTTTTTCCATACACAAGTAATTTCCCAAAATACTTATCATGGTTTTGATCTTTGCCTGAAACTGAACTTTCTTTTCTATGGCTGGAACGACATTGCTCTGGATTTGGAAAGTCTGAGACTTTTCACTCACCAGATGAGTGTGTATACATGTAAAATACTGGTATGTCTTTCAGTTTAGTTAGACACACAAATATTGTTAAAAATTTAAATCTAAAGGTCTTACTTAAATATTAATCTCTTACAATGGGTCTAGCATGCCCATATAAATGTAGTTAAAAAGTATAATATTTTCATGAATTAGAATTGTTTGTAGATTGCCAATGTCTAGCAATATAAAAAGACCTTGCATTTGTATCTTAAAATATCATGAAGTAGCATTAGAGCTGAATTTTTAACCTTTCTTTTCCTACTTTTTTTTTTTTAATTTGTGGTTGCCTGCTTTTAATGTTGCAGCAATAGTTTGTGGCCCAGAAATAACAGTGTGCTAACTATGAAAGTTGGAGTGACTCATGGCTGACTTGAGAACTTTATTCACCATGTTTCGCCTTCAGGAGACTGTCACCATAACAGTGCTAGCAGCAGCCCCACCAGGCTCCTGGGCAGTGCAGAAAAAGGCCAGAACTATCTGTTCTCATCACACACACAGAGCTGTTTCAATGGAAAACCTGAGCTGCTGATATTCCCATAGAGATCAGCCTAGATCCATGATAGAACTTCTCAAGGACTTACGTCTTCAATTTTCTTAGCTATTTTCTGCAACTCTCTAAACAAAAATATCCATGCTCCAAATTCAGAAAGGTCACTGTCCTCAACCACAAATTTAATTAACAGCTTTCCCCTTCTACTGACTTTTTTTTGGTTTTTTTTTTTTTTTCACTTTAGTTAATTTTAACACAGTGTCCCATGTTAGGAGCCTTTAGTTTCTACTTGAGGGAGTAGATGCTTACATGAGTGGCCCCAGGGAAGTGAAGCTCAGTAAATGATCACCAGTGGGAGACAGGGTTATACACGGCATTACACCGTGGAAAGCTTCCGATCTCCTGTTGCAGACAAAATGTCTACAAAAACAATACTACTACTTTCCTAAATTCCTGCGTTTTGCAGATGTGAAGCTCAATTTCTACAGGGGAAGCCAGGCTGTTTTGGGGGAGCTCATAGTGCTGTCTTTTTGCTGCTGCTGCTAATTTTTGTGAGCACCATAGAATACAGTAGAAAATTGAAACTGTGTGAAAGATCAACAAATCAGTGTAGAATGTCACGCAGCAACATCTGTTAACTTTGGCTCTATCTCATATCCTCCTGACCCCTCCTTTCCAGCCACAAGTCTCCTGTTTTGTGAGTGCTCAGAGTGATAGGGACTGGGGGGTTGGGGAGGGAATGTCTAGCTGTTTCTCAGTGGTCTGAAGGGCTTGCAAAAGTACCATCTGGAATGAAAGTTTTATGTTTGTGTGTTTCTATATTTTTAGTTATGAAACAAATGGGAATTTGCTGAATGAATTAATTGTATTGCGCTGTAAAAGTCTATCTTGAGAGCCATTATATATGGGAGCTTACAAAGCCTGCAGAGAGAAATGAAAGCGGCTTCCCTTTCTAATTAGGGCTTTCAGGAAATAATTGATTACAGAATCAAATAGGGTTGCTCAGAGACATTTGTTTGATACTAGTTCTGATAAACGAAATTTTTACCTAATAATAATTTTACTAGTGACACTGGAAGCAGCTGCACTCTCTAATGGTAAGCCTGCCTTCAGTAAAACTTTCCTCTTTCCTTCATACCTTGTCCAAACAGTTATAGCTAATGAAACATTACTTCCAAACTGTAGATCCCAGTAAAAAATTTAAATCATGAAGAAATGAGTGATATAATAGACAATATGTTCCTAATGGGATGGTCTTTGTCCAGACCAGCTTAATGGTATAAACTTGTTCTTGCATTGCATTAAAAAAAAGTCAGACGAAAACCTTGACCTGCTATGTAGAATTGTCTTGTTTGTTTGTTTGTTTGTTTGTTTTTTTAATAGGGTCAGCATATTTCACTAGCTCCGATTCAAAAGCTAGAAGAAGCTTTGTATGAGTATCAGCCTCTGCAAGTGGAGACATATGGACCACAAGTTCCAGAGCTTGAAATGCTGGGAAGGCTGGGGTAAGTAACACAGCAAGTTTTAATTCCCATTTCATGGCATTATAGTTGGGACTGTTACCATCTTCACTTTGCCAGCATGTAGAGTTTGGGGTTTTTTTTCTCTTTTTAAAAAAATTTTTTTTTAAAGGATCTTAACGAAATATTAGACTTCCTGCCCAACCAACATTTTGTTTGGGTGGATAAGCTGAAATTTTTGGTCCTCTAGCCTTTATAGATCTGTTGAGAGCTGGACTGGATTGCATTAGTGTTTTTAAGGTTGTCCTTGGCAGTCGTAGTGAAGTAGCTGTTCATTTTCAGTTGCACGGTATTAAAAAATAAATAAATAAAAATCTGGGGCTTAATTTACCCAGCTGTAAGCCAGTAAAAATATTAAAGTTGGGCTGTTTGCCATGGAAAAGGGTAGATTTACTTGTCGACTGCTGTCTACAGTCAAACTGCGCTTGTGAGAAATGAAGCACAGAGCTTAAGTTTGTCAAAAAATATAATGCAGGGCTGGTCCAGCAGCTTGGCGGCATCGTGGTGTGCAGCCATGTTTGGAAGGGAGTTTGAGAGCCTGCTGTGCCCGAGTAATGGAGGCTGGGAAGTCCAAAAGTGACGTGTTTGCTCTCTAGAGAAATGTTTGTAGCCGAAATGCCACCTGAAAACATACAGCTACTGGGATAGTGAGTGTCACCCAACTCGTCGTGGCCTAACTTTCAAGGTCACAATTGCTTACAGTGGCTGGAAAACTACGTGGCAGAATGTATGTGCAGACTGGCAAGGCAAGAAAGAATTTAAAAAAATAACAGTTTACTTTTGACCGTGCAAGTTGGGAAAACTGAAGCCACAAAGTACTGAACAAAGTTGAGACACGTTAGTATGCAGTTTCAGAGACCACTGAAATCCAAACAGGAATCCCATCTAGTTCACTGGCACAGGAGAAATTGTATCTCATCGAGAAAATGATAGAGGTAGATAGACTTTTTAAAGTAAATAAGCAACTTAATGGTGTTTCAGAAAATTCAAGGCTGTCTGGAATTGAGGTTGTCTCCCTTTTTATTGTTTCTGTGTCCTCCTGCTGCCTGTAATTTTTATTATCTGATATCAAGCTTCTGAGACCAAATATTAATTAGCAGTTTAAACTTGGGCAGAGCCAGACTCAGCCTTCACCACCTGTTTGGATGGAGCACAGCTGTGAGGGACCTCCCCTGCGAGGGGAACTTTGAGGCCCTCTCAGCCCTAAGCCTCATCACAAATGAAAATGCCTGGGGGGCGAAAAAGATGACTTGTGCAGGGAGGATTCCCAGTCCCTGTCCCTTTGCCTGTGCCCCTGTAAGGTGAGTGCTGCTGTCCAGATCCGGCAGGAGCCCTGTGGGATCCGCGTCCGTCCCATCTGATTGCCTGTGACACCGGTTCGAAGGCAACCCAACACTTCGCAAAACAAAATCCTTTAAACACTGCAGTTGCGTTGCAACGTCGCTGTGTGAGCGTATTTGCAGCAGGGTTTGCAAACAACACTCGCAGTCTTTTCTTGGAGACGCTTTGACACGCGTGTCACTTTACTCCTCCGAGCGTGAACAGCCAGGGTCGTTCGGCTTGGCTCTGGGGGTGATGGAAGAGTTAAGGGCGGCAGGGGTGCTGGGTGGCTGTGGTAGCAAGGGGAGGCGCGTGGGTGGGTCGGTGGGCACCACCGGGAGAGTTCTTCTGAGCCCTGAGGCTGTTTGCAATTCCAAAACAAATACATCGATATGCTGTGGGTTCCCAGCCGGTGCAACTCTCACCCTATTCCATGCGGTGTCTGAAATACCTTAAACCATGCAAGGCTATTCGTTTATATATTTGTGTTTCTGTGTTTATATGAACTCATGCGCATTTCCTGTTGATGATGAATGCTTAACTAATGTGCCTGGGTCCCTGCTTTGGGTTTTTTCAGGCAGCTGCATACAGCTGCCTGGGTGAGGCAGAAGAGCTGGGCACAACTTATCCACCCCTGTAAATATTTTTCGTTTCCTCTTCATTTGCATTCATACAAGGACAGGTGAAATCCAAAATTATTTGATTTTTTTTGTTTTTTGTTTCTCCCTCTCTTCATATTCTTGTTAATAATTTTGCAGTCTGGCTATTTATTGCTGCTAAATAGCTCCCTCATATGTGCAGGCTGTTATCATCTGAGTTTCTGGAGCCAGAATTATTGCAAAGATACTGCCAACCTGGAGACTTTGAATTCACTTCTGGTAGCATAGTTTATTGACTTTTTTTTTAAAGATATAGTTTATTATCTTCAAAACAGTAGAATGGGCTTTTTGAATATTCACATCTTAACCTCTTGCATTCTGCAAGACTCACTTTAGGTTTCAGCATCAGTGTCGCTTTTCTTTCTTAGTAAACTGCTGTAATGAAGGAGACAGCTGACAAGAAGGTTTCTAGCAAAGAGCAAGAAAAAGGGTGAATCCTTAAGGGATCATTTAGAACATCGTTAGGGATCTTTTATAATTTTAAAAAAATTGCTTTTTAAGATGACTTGTATTACTTGCTTATTAGGCTTTACAAAAAACTTTGCATGCAGTCCAATAAACTTGATTCTGCATCGTCCCACTGCTCTTCTGTGTGCGTTTTGCATGTTTTGCAAAAAAGGAAATTTATGTTCAAACTGCTCTTATAAATTTGTTTTCAGTTTTTCTTGGGGCTGTAAATTTTCTTTTTTTCTGTGTAGTGCAGAAAAGCATTAACATCCTTATAATGCATTTCTTGCTATTGTGTTGGAAGTCTGAGAATAATGAAGAAATAGATTTTTTTTTTTTTTTTAAATTTTTTTACCAACACACATGATTGGTATAATGTGTAGGGGTTTGTGTCCTTCAGGAGCCCTCCCCCAATTTTTTTTAATGGAGGACGATTTTCTGGAAGTAATGAACTATAGGCAATAATCCTGAATTACATGGCTTTCTGGGAGCAACATGTATTACACTAACTTGTAGACAGTATTTAACCTTAGGGCAGGGGGAGTGAAGCTTTCTGAGAGCCAGCCTCTGATAGAGGTTCCCTTGACTACATGTCTGTGGGGTTACGGCAAGGAAGTCTCAGTGGCTGATGGTCCCATGAATACAGACCGAACATGCCAGGTTGGTGATGGCTTGATCTGGGTGATAAAGGTCACTTCGAGTGTTCAGGCTGTGAAGACCAGCTCACGCCTGTCTCGGCTGTCAAATGCAAACGTGACTTGAAGAAGGGGAGAAGATATGTAGTACGAGAGCATCTCCCAAACCTGCGGTGGTGTCCTTGGAGAGTCTCGGATCACGGTAACGTACCCGTCCTGGAGGCAGGCTCTACAGGTGCTTGTCCCTCCATGATGACTAGTAGTCCTGGGTCTGTGTGACTTGGCCACTTCTCTAAATTACTGAAGTGTCCAGTGACATGCATTGGGAAATTGTTGGTTTCTGGGTAGGGTTGAAGGCAACCTGCTGATGGCGGTTGTGTTTAGAGAGCTATGTCTTCTCAAAGGCCCTGCTGGCACTTTTGCCATCACCAGAAGCGGTTAGGTTGGTGTGGTTTGGGTAAAGTGGGGAGCATCATCTTTTGGTTCAAATTGGTCCAAATCTGTTGAACTGCCAAAGTCCTTGCAAGGCTGTGTGACCTACCATGGCTTTCGAGGAGAGGAGCTGTGCGGTTGAGAAAGAGCACGAGCGCCTGGATGCTTGGGTACTCACTGCCGTTACTTTACTTTGAGGTTTTCTAAGAGGGGCAAAAAAGGCCTGGGTTTTTTGGGGGGTTTTTTTTGTTTGTTTGTTTGTTTGTTTTGGTTTTGTTTTTGTTTTTTTCCTAATGTTTTAGCTGAGCACACTGAATTTGTGTGGTTGGAGGTCTGGATATTTCTTACTGCAAAACAAAAGAAATGAAAAATATAACAAACTCTGTCATGCCAAGTAGTGAAAGACCAAAACAGGATGGGGATGGAAAGTAGTTTGTTGTTTTAAAAATGTATGTTTGTTATGTAGTTTTGATTTAAAAAAAACCAAAACGAAAAGAACCCTCAGGATCAAAATGATGTTTGTTTGAGGTCCTGAAAAATGTAAAGACATTCTTGGCACTAATTGTAAGTATGTACAGCTAGCAGGAACGGCCACACAGCATTCTCACACCAAGTATTTACAGCTGTGGAAGAGCCATACACCAGCTACTTAAAAACTGACTATAAATCGAAAATCTGCTTATGTGATTAACATTTTGGGTAAAGATGTGTGAACTTCATGTCTCAAAATTTAGAAACAGTCTCTTGTAATCCAAAGTGGATCGTACTCTTAACACAGCGCCAGTCCTATTCTCACCATTCTCACAAAATAGGGTAATTTACAAGTAAGATTAAAAATATCTGTTTGCACTCCACTTAAAAATCCTCTGCCTTAACAGAGAACTTTTGTGCAGACCTTGTAATCAAGTCAAGCCTGGGCTGCTTAAAATAAAATTGTGTTTGCCTACTTAACTTTGTCTGGAGAGATACATCCTGAGTATATACACATGTATATAAAAAATTGAGTTTGCTCTGAAAATCTTTGCTTTTCTTTAGGGAAAAATGTGACTTCCCTTTGATCTATCAACTTGTTTTCATGTATAACCACATTGTTAGGGGCACTCCAGTTAATTAGTGTTTTGTTTAAATATGAGGCAAAAATAAAATTCAGTGGTGAACAGTAATCTAATGAGGATAGGTAATATACTTTGATAATTTAAAAGTTAAATCTAAGCAAAATGTCATTTTAAGAGTTGAGGGTAAGTACTGAAGTAAAATCAGACTCCTGTGGCAGTCTGTACACGCAACGAACGTGGTTTAGCCCACTGTGCTTTTATAACGAACTGAATTGATTCATTCCTTTTTTTTCCTAGTGTAGGACAGCTCAGTCATTTTGAATTTCGAATTAAGATGAGGAGGTTGGATTTCATATCTGTTAGAGCTTTGTTAGCATTTGATTTTTAACCTTTATTTCAAGTGGAAAATTTCTGCATATTTCTTTGTTGTACAATGTTGTAGTGTAATTTGAAACACATGTAGAGTTCTGGCACTTAATCTAGAAATGACTCGTGTAACTTCTTTGCTGTCAGTCATAGTGGGTTTTTTTGTTTTGTTTTGTTTTTTGGTTTTTTTTTTTTTTTTTAAGGGAGGCAGTAGTAGGGATGGTCTCCAAACTATTCTTAAACCATAGTTGATCTAGTCTTTGGCTGGATTAGTTTTTGCTAAAACCCTGTCAGTGTCAGTGTTGGGTTCAAGACAGTGAAATAACTGAGAATTGATTTTGAATGGGTGACAGGACCGCTGGGCTTTAAAAGTTGTAGCAGGTGATTTTTCACATCTGCTCTCTTTGTCACTGGGGTATGCAGATATTTCTTGAATCTTGGAAAAGGAGAAAAGCCACAAATGAAGGGCTTATTTGATCTGCTTTGGCCCATTGATTTTGAACACTGAATTCATTCTGCTCCTTTGAATAGAATATAGTTTCTCAATAAGCTCAGTAGTCAGAGTCAAAAGATTGAGTAAGAGCAAAGAAAGCTTGTCTTGCTTTGGAGAGCATGTAGAGGGCTGCACTCCTTGCAGAAATTCTCTTGGCTACCAAGGCATATGGTCTGAATTTCCCAGTGTCTCCTATTGCAGGGCCTGATCCTCAGTAAAGATTTCTGTTGGCTGCAATGCATTTTGAGTCAGGCACCTAATGAATGAGAATCGGCAGGTAAGAAGTGATTACTGCTTTAAAGACACAGGTATGTTTGTATACAGCCTTTCAAAGTGAAGTATTTTTTGTTCATTTTATCATGAATATTTGAATAAAACCCTATGAACGACAATAGAAGTACTACGTGGGTACACTTTTTTTAGAATAGTGAATATGGCTGAGTGTGGTGTCTTTCAAGAGAGGACAGAACAATGAAACAGAACTGTGTGTACACCATCTTAGTTTGGTTTGATGTAGAAACTGTCTTGTATTGCTTTAGTGTACTACAGAAATCCTACAGGTTTCATCGTAGGATTTTGGAAGGATGCAAATTTAATATAGAGGAGGTAGATTAGCACCAATTTTTCCAGCTGAATGGGAATCAAGGAAAGGAGCACAGCCTCTAGTAAGTCTGAAATCTTACTGTTTAAGAAATCAGCTTTCTGGCAAAAATGTCTATGAACATTTCAAACGACACCCTGTAGTATATGGCGTTTTGCATGGAGCTCTTCTGTCAAGGTCATTAGCAATTGAATATATTAAAAGTGGACTGCTTATGAAACGGAGAGTTTTGCTTCCTGCCCGCCCACCTGTGGGTATAGTGTGGGTTCTGTAACTGTAAAAGGTCTCGTGAGGGTTATAAAAGCAGAGAATATGGAAAATATATAAAGAAACAAAGAAGGAAGCCTGCACACACCATGTAGTTTCTTATATGTAAAGTTGGCTGTAGTTGTATATGTACCACTAAATTAACCTCAAAAGCTGGCCATGACAGCAGAATGTCCATAGTAATTGTTTTTGTTGGCGTTTGGCTTCAAAATTAACTCATCGATCTAACATGAGTCTCTGTACTCAGAATACTGGTCTGGTAATGTTTTTTTACTTTTTCATGCAATCATGGAAAAAATATGTTTCTGCTCGAAGCAGTTGTCAAACAAGCTTCTTTCATCGACAATCAGACACAGGGCAGCTGAGTAAGGCTGTTTAGTCTAGAATAAATACTCGAGAGATTACAAGGTCGCTGTAGGAAATGTAATTATACCATTTATTCCAGAATAGTCTTTTTGTAGTGTGGGCTTGCAAAATACTAAATCATGCATTTATTAAAATACATATAATATGAAGAAAAAAAATTCAGAGCCTTAACATAAGGAATGGAGAATTGTCTGGCAAACTGTACTACAAGATTAACCAGTAAATATTTAAAATTGCTTCAAAAAATCAGGATGGTAATATTGGCTTTATTACTGAAAGTTGGTAGGAGGCAGACCCTGAACTGTTTCTGCAGGTGTAGAGGCAATGCTGCTAAGTAGGCAGCTGAAACAGTGTCAGGCAGAGCTGTCTGCTGAGGGATTATAATGTGGCAGGAGGCATCCAGCAATTATGTGGGCCAAACACCCTATTTTCTGCACTCTTTGTATCTCACCAAATCAAAGCCTTGTTACTACCAGCCACTTAACAATATCTGATTGTCTATGATAGTTCTTACTGTTACTGAAAGCCCTTCTTTGCTTTCATCCTTCCCTTCATCCCCTGCATTGATTATCACTATTGATGTATGGTTCTCCCGTGACTTTATGTGCTCACAGACTTTACTCCTTAGTTGTCCTCCATCAGCTTAGAAAAATATATTTTTGTAAAAGTTAAGTTTTAGATCTTCTGTTGCTTCTCTGAAATTGTGGTAAGTTTGAGGTCAGTAGTTTATTTGCTCAGTGTTTTCTTTTTCTTTTTTCCTTCCTTGCTCCTCCTGCACTCCATCATATTGCCCTTTTTGAGTCTTTCTCTGACTCCTCAGCCAGATGTATAATTGCATTGGGAATCGTGTAGTTGCCACAAGAAAACCAGTAAATTTTGGATGTGCATGAGTGATCTTTGTTGCTTATCTTTCACTTCAGCAACAGAAGGGCCTTGGTGTCCTCAGCTTCTGTAGTTCTTCCCACCCCCAAAAGGCTTTCTTCCCAGTGTTAGACTACAGAGGCAGGAGCACCTTAGCAGCGAGGAGCAAAGTCTGTCCAGTGATGGTCATGGAGAATATGGGAGCTCATTGAGGACCACTGCTGAGAGGAAGAGCTCTGCTTCTTGATCGACATCTGAGCATCACTCATGCTTTGCACTTCGCTGTAAGGAACGGCAGAGAGGTGTCATGACAAGGAGTCGCTCTGGGGCAGTCTAGGCAAATGCTGTCGTGGTTTTCTGAATGGTCTGTTTGGATGGACTAATCTTTTAAATTAATTATTTAGTCTCAGATCTCAGAAGGGTGAGAAACATCCTGTTCTGAATTTGCCCTCTAAGGCATTTGTAAAAATCTCTTGTAATAAAAATGCAAGAAGGAAGTCTGAGAAGAGGAAGAGAGAGAGGCTTCCTAGACTCTTTAACACTATTGTTTCAAGAAGGGTGAGTTATGTATAATGAAAATATTTAGACTGAGTGGGACAGCCAGCAAAATAGACCCCTGAAGAGGAAAATAAAGCCAGAAATGATGCATCTTCTTGACTTCAGCTGACACTGATAAACATAGTTGTAAAGCAGCCTTCCAAATTAAAATTGTTTGTTCTAGTATCAAATGGCTGAAAAGGTGCATTACAAGTTTCCTGAAATGGCAGAGGGGAACGTGGGGGGTGTCTTGCTTGAAGCTTTATGCAGCTTTTCAAGCTGTTGCTCAGGATTCTTTAACCCCTTTCAGATAGCTTTGTTGTAGCTTTATTCTTGATGAGTAATATTTCTAACAGTGACCAGGAGTCAACAATGTTTAAAGCTTCTCTGAGGAGTGCTGAGTGGTAGGAGTGAGGGATCTCTTCCTGGAGGAGCATGCCATCCGCCAAAGCCACTAATTCCATTCATAAGTTTGATCCTATGTATATAACTATCTCACACCTGATATGATGGATGGCAAGATTTTTAAGGGTTGGGCTGGTAGTCTCTGTTTTCTTATTTTGATAATGACCCTGATGTCCCTCAGATTAGATCACACTGGAGGAACTTTCTGGAAAAGTGGAACTGGAGAACTTTCCTTAGAGTTAATGGTATCTGATCACATGTGTTCTTTTCTTTATCTTTTCCTAGCTTCCTTTTTTAAAAAAAAAGTAAATATCCAAGTCTTACACACCCTTCCATTCCAGCAGTTTGTGCATCTGTTCACTGATTGCAGTCACACTTCGTGGAGTGTCAGAGATTTTAGGGGTAATTAAGACCCTAGCTGCTGCATGGAAAGGAGTGGTTGGATATGAAGGGGGACCCTAAAAGTACCTTGACTGCAAAAAGCCTGCCTCGTAAGCTTTATAACTTATTAGCCACCAAAGAAGCTGTGTGGAGTGAGACACCTCATAGACATCCTAACTACCTGAGAAAAGCTGCACTCGGAGCTTGTAAGCAGCCCCAAGACCAAGTGGTAGGAAGCCAAACTGCATTAGTTCTGGTGTCATGGCACTACTTAAAAAAAGGAGAGGAAAACTGAAGCTCTTTGGATCTTTGAAATTGGAAGATGTCCAAGGACAGGTAAAAAGTTATTAGCTCAGGTGTCTTTTGTAGTTAGGTCAAGGGGGCAAAAAGGGAACCCAAGCTTTTTATGGACAAACAAACCAACCCTCTCAAAAGCATAGCTCTTCTTAGCTTTGTGTGTTCCAGACCCCTTTTATTCATCATGAACACTAACGACATGAGGTGCTTTTAATTCAGAGTCTCTTAAATGCGAGTATTTGCAGGATGGGGGGGTATAATCAAGGAATTCTGTAAATACTCGTCATTTATAAGCATCCACTACTTTCATTTCAAATCGGCCTCTGTATCAAATGATTGACATGTTACCTGGTTGCTTGACACCCACAATAAGGTTGCTGGAGATGCTGAAGCTGGCTTGCGGTGCTGTCTGCATGGTGCTTTGCCTCAGCCAGTACGCCCCACGGCAAGGCCAGTAGACCTGTCCATTTACACATGTGAAGCATGCGGCAGCACGTGCTTGAGCTGAGAAAGGGAGGACTGACCCCTGAACGGACTGAAGATTGGTGGCACTAAATGTACAGCTACAGAGGTGATTATTAGTTCAGCATTTTTAAAAAATGCCCCTTTTTCTTCTTTCTTGGGTTAGGAATGTAATACGTGTTCCATATCATGCTCTATAACTGTTTTTTTTGGGTTTGTTTTTTTTTTTTTAGTGGGGCTGCTTACAGAGTGTTGAGGAAAGTACCTGCAATTAAGTTGGTTGACTGGAGATTATATACACATATTTAGGAACTGATTTTCATGGCTTTGGTTTTAAAGCCTTGCTAATAGTTAGTTGAAAACTGTTTTAGGTAAACAAGCCATGTAGTGCCAGGCTTCCAGACAGAATTGAGTTGTTCTCTTCTCTCTCTTCCAAATTGAGGCATTCGAGTTAGGCCACATTTCTAATAACAAAATAGGGGTTCGAATGTCATCGGACTTCACAGATGAACTATTGCTCAGGCTTGAAGGTAACGCCACCATATTTTTGTTTCTTTACCTAACTGGTATTAAATGTAAAAACATAAATCCTTTCCAGTGGGAGAGGAGAAGGGGAGATGGTTTTCATTT
>JANHGO010000012.1:33349006-33416619 GCA_024606505.1 Aquila spilogaster | reverse complement strand
GGCTCCACAGTGTTCATATCTACCCTATTGTAATTTTTATTCGCTACAAAAATGCTAAACAAATCAAGTAAGTCTGTAAGGAATGTAGTTCAGTGATGTTTATTTTAACTTAAAATAAATTTGTCTGTTTGTTATTTCTTTCATCCTAGTAATCTTAAATGTATATCAAATGCAAAAATTAATCCTCACAAAAGCCACCTGTGAAGCACATAGTCTTGACTTTGTTTTGATTGCATGACAATTAAGTGAATCATTCAGAGAAATCAAACAACATATACGAAACTGTGTGTACTCAAGGAGGTGTTCAGTTCCTCAGCCACACCACTGCAGTAAACCGTAGATAGGTATGGGTGTGATTCATGATAACATTGGTGTTTAAATGAAGAGCTTTATCTTCTCAGTGGGGCCAAGTGTGAGGATGCACTGACAGTTTCCTCTCCTATATTCTGGACAGTTGATCCTTAATATTGACTTTACCACCTTCATTCTCTAGTAAAAACAGTGACGGAAGTCGCCCTTTGTCGTAGAGTGAGTGTACTCTGGTCTTGTCAGGCAGTTTTTTTTAAGTAATTGGGAATTTCTTTCTCAAATACAGCCAGGAACAGGATATGAGACTTATAAACCTAAATCTTTCCCCTGATATTTTAAGAAACATTTGTACCTTTAGACAGAGGTGGGAAAAGTGATGTAATCTCCCTACATAAGTATTAAAAAAACGTTTGTTTTACTTCTGTCTTCATTTTGAAAGTTGAAAACGCTAATATTCTTGATCTTTAGGTAAATAGGAGGACTGTTTAATAAAGGAGATAAGAATCACCATTTTCAAATATAAGCAAGACATAAAGTTATGTGGTGTATTTCATTATGAATTTAGGATCATATACTGAATGATAAATGGAACTGTCATGTCATGGTATCTTGGGCCTGTTTGAAAATTGAATAGTGAGCATTGAAGTTTTTTTTCAAGTGACAGGAAGCAAGGCTTCCTAACAGCTATCGAGTAAGACAAACAGACACTTACCTCTGCCTGATCTGGACAGCAAAGGTCTTAAAAACCTTTTTGGTTTACTACAACTTCTATCAGCATTCTGTGTATGTTTATTTTTTTTCTTCCTGCTCCCAGATTGCATAATTCCAGAATCCCTCATAGCACTGATGCTACCTGAATTGTGATTATTTTAATTTATAAAATTGTGCTTCATTTCTCACTTCTTTAAGAAACTATGGTTACATTGTGTCAGTACCTATTTATATGACCTTACTAGTTGATTACAAACTTTGCCTTCTTTTAAACAGAATCCCCTACTGGGAAATTGAAGCCTGACTCAGAGAAGAGTGCTACAAGTTTTGATCTAAATGAAGATTTTTACCAATTCTCCATATTTTTTTTTTTATTTTGTTCACAACAGTTTATATAACACTGACCTCATCAATGTGTTTTATATAAGGTGATGGAGAAATAGATACAAACTAAAAGAATATTCTCTTATTTTCGATTTGCACAGTGCTTGGTATTTTAGGCCCTTTAAATGAGCAGCACTGTGATCTAACTCTGTATAGGGTGCACTAGCATTCTTTCTTCTTCGGCTTGTATCCAATTTCTGAGACATAAGGAAAACTCTTGCTCTTATAACAAATAATTCGTAGAACAGAAATGGTTCTCATGCCAATGCTGATACCGCTGAACTACAGTAGATGGCAGTCTGTGCACAGCATTATGGTTGCAAATTAATTGGTTTCTCATGTTTACCAAACTAAAGGCAATTATATATTTCAAGTCAACTTAAAAATAAAAAAAACTTTTCTTTTTTTCTCTCCTTTTATTTTTATTTTATTTTTATTTTTTTTTTCAGAGAGCAAAAAGACCCAATCTTCCTGAGGGACAAAGTTACACAAAAACATTCCAAAGAACAGTTTGAGACAGCGCAAAAAATAGAACAAGAGTATAGCAAGTACTTTACAGGTTAGTATCTAATCAACATTTCTCCAGGAATGCAGAGGCAATTTATTCACTTTACACTGTAATTTGAAATACCTTGTTTGATTCAAAGGGTTGTTTGTTTTTTTCATCCTACTTCCACATTTGACAACCTCATGCTCTGATGTTTCATTGTACAGGGAGAGAAAATGTCAAGATATAAGTGCAATCGTTTGCTTTTACATGTTTTGATTTTAGGAGATTACGAATTTTGCATTTGAAGGAGATTCTGAGAATATACAAGCCAAGACTACCAGAAGTACAGTGAAGATAATTTGATAATGGCAGATGATGCTGTTGTTAGTTTTATTACATATAAGGAATAATTTGTTCTGTAGTTGTGTTAAAAGAAAAACAAACTAATGAACAAAAAGTGCATTGTAATTTGAAATAATTCAACTTCAGAGGCCTTTTTAACTCTTTAATGTGTGTAACTCTTGGACTGAAGCTGATACTTCGTTTACCAGGGAAATGCTTCTGTGTTCAAAGATAGCCTGTGCTTATTTCAGAGTATATTTCCTTGTGGTTCTACATACATTTAAAAGAGTAAGGATGAAATCCTATCCATCTTAACGTGAATGACAACACAACTTAAGAAAAAAAAGAACAAAACAACAGCCCCCAAACCAAACAGAACCCAACCTCACACCTTCAAAACAATAGTATTCTTACTGAAGTATTTTGAAATCCACCTGCCAAGTGCAGGGGAGTGGAAGGTGGGAGGATGCATTTAGTACAGACCTATCATGGTGTATCCCGAGAGAAGTTGCACATACTCAACAATCAGTTGCCTGATATGTAATGGTAAGACAAATATTAATCTAAATGGTATCATGCATTATCTTCTGCTAATTGTTAAGGCTTTTGTTGTATTTCATTTTCACTCAGACAGTGAAAGTGGACTCGCTTAAGGTGCTACGTGTGCCTTCTTACATGACCTGTGGGAAGGGCTTCCCTCTGTTAGTGCCAAGTATAGCGGGCTCCAGCTGTCATCAGCTCTTCCAGATGCTGGTAGTCAGATAGGATTGCTGTTCAAACTGCACTGATGTGTAAGCTTGTTGAAATCATAACTTGGTGCATAACATAAGGCTGTGGCTAAGCATATTGGGTATAGTAGCTTCCTCATGAAGCAATATGGGATACTGTCCAACCTAAACTCTCTGACTGCTTCATTAAGTGCTGCCTTTTTTCTTTTTACTAATGAATCATTTGAGTTGGCTTTGTTTCCTGTACCAAATTATTAGCACAGTTTGTAATATAAGTTGTTCCTAAATGCCATCCATCACCTTTCACAGGCTTTGTCTTTTGCTGCATTCCGTATCCAAATTCATATGACATCAGTACTTGCAGTGTATACTGCAGAGTCAGTTTTTTTTTTTTTTTTACATAAGATTAAATTCTGTCGTCTCAAAACTGGAAGTTATACCTCAACCTTTGCAGATTTCCATATGCTTCCAGCATTAGTGTTAGGCCAGATGTTTTACTGACATATTTCTCAAGTCATGAAATTCCTCACTCTTTAAGTCTTGAGAATTCTGCATTTTCCCCTCCTGTGTCAGTTTTGATATTTTACTTATAACTGGTATCTTTAGCAATGGTAGAGTGCAAGGCATTCTTTGTTTACCTCTTGAATCACTCTTCAGGGAGTTATTTGCTGTTGGTCTTGTGTTCTTTGAATATAATTGTCAGTAAGAGTTGAGGTAGCAACCACAGCTGTTTCATTTGGCACTACTTTCTGTAAGCTGCCTCATAATTTGTTCCTAATATTTGCAAATAGTGCCCAGTTGCTACAGCCATAGTCTCTATGTATATTACCACATAAATTCAAAACTTCTAGCACCACATGCTGAACAGAGAAGGGTTATTATGTAGTATGTTCTGACCATTTTTAGACTTAAGCGGCCACCTGATGCCTCTGAAAATAGTATGTGGAAGACTAACAAAACAGTTGTCTTAGTTGATTATAGCCATCAATTCTACTGCTTCCCTGGGCTGTTTTAACAACTAGCAGAAGAGACTGTGTATTGACCTCCTTGCTCTGTTAATTCTTCTCTCTGTTTTAATACTCATGCATCTGGAAAATATTGAATTGAGTAAATTAATTCTGATCTGTTGATAAACACCATAAAAATGCCCAAGACTACTCTTTGTACTTAGTCATAACTGTTTGTTTCAGCCTAATTTTTTTTTTTTTTGGGTGGGGGGAAATATTTTTCTCTAGGCATTGTCCAGGGAGGAGCCCTTTCAAGCATTTGCACTCAGATTATGACAACTGTCGATCAAGAACAAAACAAAGTCCTGTGGATCCCAGCTGGCCCACTGTAGATTTATTTTTGCTGTGAAACTGCTTTGCAGGTGTAAATAACCAACTAACTTTCTATTCAATGGACTCTGCCCGTTTCTGTCTTTATAAAGATGTTAGTAAGTGATTTCTGTTTCGTGAAGGGGAACGATAACACTGAACACAAGAAGAACCAACGAGGCATTTGGGAAGGGTAGATCACTTCACCGAGCGTCTCTTCCACTGTACGTGTACATGTGACAGGTTGGCACATGGGGTACAACCTACGTGGACTTGTCCATAAATGAATTTAGCAATGCTGCAAAACCCTGTAGAATGACAAGTTTACAAAAACCTTTTCAAAGTATTTGGTTGTTGCTGTTTACTTGAATGTCTTTTTGTTGTTGTTTTTTGTTTGTTTGTTTATTTTGTTTTGTTTTGTAACTCTGTGTCCTTTCACGTAATGAGGTAACTCTCCAAAACAGAGTGAAATTCTGAATATGAGTGAGTGGTTTATGCACGTGACTCTTACCTGCAGTTTTTACCATTTCTAAGCACATCGACTTGACAGCCAAATAATGTGGGATTTTATCGGTACATCTTGGGATAAAGTTCAGAAGGAAGTACACTCCTCTAGAGGGCAGACCACTGTATTGTGTCAACACTTGTCTGTCAAAGATATTGTTTCTTGTCTTATGCATGAATCTGATATTTAAACATCATAGTATAACTGAACAATCCAAGCTTAATGTGTGTTGAGAAGCAACAATTTTTGGTTGTTGGGCCTGGAATAAATACCGGTGGGCAAGAGTCATGAGCTAGGCCTAGCATGCTGTGTTCTTTCACTTTCAGATAATGTAAATATGAAAAGCTTACGTTGGTGCAATTTTGCAGGGTAATTCTGAAGCTTTGTATTTCAGTGTGTAACATTCACATAGATTGTTTTTTTTTATTTAAGAGCAGCCACAGGTTTAGGGCTTTGATGAAAAGCCTTTAGAAAGGTACTGAATTGTTAATGTTTTCACTGTAAAAATTAAGTGATCATTTAGTTTTGGTTGCAATACTTACTTATTGTACCAAACTCCATTGTATCAGTTCCCTTTTTGTTTTTTTTTTGCACTTCTGACTCTGTGTTCCTAACACAGGTTTTGTACCTGTCTCTTCTGTCTCTTGTGCCATGTTTTTTGGGTACTGTATTTTAATTGTTTTTAAAATATAATTTGAGTAGAACTGCTTTTCAGTCATTGTTCCTAACATTTCATTATGTAGGGGTTTCTAGTTTTACAGTACAACCTACTGTTTTGTTTGTTTGCAGCTTGTTTAAGTAAAAAAGGGATTCTTCTTGCACAGGTCTTCAAATAAAGATTTGGTCCTAAGTTTAAATTCCATTTTACAGATGCTATTTTATAGTTCAGAGTACTATATATAGTTACATACTATATAGAGAATTTTTGAACTGTAATACATACTATATATATATATACAGTATTATTTTAGTTACCGTTATACCATACTATTATAATACTGTGTGTATATATATATATATATAAATTAAAAATAGAAGATGGTATGCATGTATTCGTCATGGTGAGGGACAGCAGTTATTTTTCATTTATTTCATTTTTGTTTCTTTGTTTTTTAAAGTTTGAGGTCAGAGTAGACTTCAGTGGTACAACTGAAACAGACAGGTACTGTTCTGACATGATTTTTCTGTACTAAATAAAAATGTCACTTTGTATCAAAAAAAGTTAAAGAAACTGATTACTAAATAAAGGTCAATTTCTATAACTTGACTTTTGTGTAAAAGATGCTTATAAACATTCTTACAGACTGTTTAGTTGAGTCTCAAAATACATTTTATTTTTTGCCTAAAATTGTGTGTAAGTTCAAGTGTCCATCTTGAGGGAAACAAATTTTGGTTTGTGTTTTTGCCCAGCCTTGTGTAGTTAAATGTCAAAGACATAAAAAAAACTGCTGGAGGCAAGAAAGGAGATTTTATGTTAGCATATTTTTAACTTTCTCTGGCCAAGTGGTATGCAAGAATTTCAAATAGAAATTTTGTTTCCTATTTGTTTCCTGCAAATGCAAGATCTAATGGGAGAATAAATCTATCACTGTTACTTTCAGGACTGTATCCCTGAGAATTCCTACCTAAAGTTCAGGTAAAATCTGAAAGGTCAAAATGCTTATTAATAGTTCAAAGGTACGTAGAATTTCATATGTCTGTTTTTATGCTTCAAATAGACCAATCTGTTCTGTTAATTGAGTTATCTTGAAGTTTAGGAAAAATTATTACTGTATATTAATTTTTCTGCTTCGCCATTGCTTTATTCTCAAATGCTAAATGATCAACTTCAGCGGGAACCAGACTGGAAGATGATCAGCAACCTGAATACCTACAGATGGCCTTCAGTTGTAAGGTAGAACAGGCACCTTAGCTGTGCATTTCTTCAGGAACAAACAAAAAAACAACACTCCCTCCCCCGAAAAAAAGTCAGCAAAACTGCCATGGCACCACCTTCAAACAGAAGACAAATCAAATGAGGATAGACAGGTTTTGACAGGTCAGTCAGCAAAAGCCATACCATGCATGCCTACTGATCACAAGGAAATGGAGTTGAAGACTTGGTTAAATATGATTAAGATTCCTTTGTCTCTCATTGAGTTACCTGACACACTGTTTGATTTTGTAATACTATATGGTGGACCTAGATTTTATCATCATTTTCAAAATAATAACTTTATCCAGATGCTTAAATAAGTATATAGCTCTGTGACTGTTTTGTCAATGCTTTAAAGGTAATGTAGTTAGAGGACAAAACCTGCAATATGTCCCCTTCTGCTTCTAACTTTTTACTTTATTTCCTATAGCTGAACTGTGGCATAAAATGACTGAAGACACTGCATTTCACCTGTATGATCTGTTGTTAATATATCAACAAGTATCTACCTACTTGCTTACAAACCTTTGCATTGTGTTTGCAATGACTTGAATTGTACAGCAAGGGTACTGGTTTGGAAATGAAAGAGATTGCTGTGAAAAATAGAAGTATCCAGTAGGGCAGACTTTGGTCTTGTGTAATGCCTCGTGAAGGTCCTAGGCCCTGCAGGAGGAACTCAGCAGTACTGAAATGATGCTTGGTCTCTTCCTGAACATTTTGTTATGTGTCAGTATAAAGACTGAGGTTTTTTTTATCATTTGGTTGCTTTTAAAGAGAGGTGTTTTTGTTTGTTTGTTTTCTGTCAGTCTTAGGTCTCTGTCATTTGGCTTAGAAAATGTTTTTCTCTAAAAAAGTACGTTTCTGATGAACTTTTGATAGCAAATGTTTAACTCTTCAAGTTACATTCTTTTACTTTTAGTGTTCAAAGAGGTGCTTTTACTAGCGCAACCTGAATCCAAAACCAGGTGAATAGGGGATTCTGTTATATAGGTGTAGACATACTAGCTTTACCTGGGATTGTTCTGCGCTGTTTAAGCAAACAGTTCCTTACAAGCTTTCATAAGAATGGTTGTTAATTCATTACATAATCAGTAATTTTAGGTTAGCATAACAACTTGAAATTTAAATACCAGATTAAATACTAGATTTTTTTTTTTTTTTGAGATACAATGTGCATAAAGAGCATATTGTAAATAATAATTAAAAAACCCTATTTTAAATTCTGGAAATTATTTTGTAGCCCTTTCAGTACTGAAAATGTTTTGAATTTTTTTATATTTTATATTCATTTTGTACGGTATTTTAGTTTAAGAACAGCAAAAAAGATACTTTTAAGGTTCTTTGATTTTAGTGGATCTCATTCAGTTATGTGTTTGTGATTAATTTTGCTCAAAAACACCCACCTCGAAGGGAAATTTTTGTTGTCTTTTTTTTCCTATGTGTAAAGTGTGAAATTCCAGATTAATTTTTTAATGTGAACCTTTTTTTTAAATGAAAGATTTCCAAAAAAAAATGCAGAAGGGGAAGAGACAGAGATCTACACATTTTAAAAATCAAATCACCAATATCTTTATACTTTGTAGCCTGGGCATTTCACATTATAATGTATAATCTGTCATTGCTATGTTTTATTATCAGAACATGACGTTCTGTGTGTGTTGACTAGGTTATTTTCTGTGTCCAGCATCTTGAAATAACATCAGTTGCTGTGAACATTCTCAGAGATACTATGTCTTGATTTATGACTGTTTCCTTCACTCATTCACTCTATAGAGGGAATCTCTGAGGGCTAGAATACTACCACCAGTAAGCAAATAAAAAACACCACCGAAACACAAACAAAAAGCCCACTTCCTAAATGTCAGCCCTGGCCTTTCATAATATTTTGAGTCCTTGTTTTCCAAAAGATCTCTTACAAGTTCTGAAATTAAGTGCAATGAACTCTTGATCCAGGTACATACTGCATTTTTAACAAAAAAAACATGAATTTATATGATTGAAACCAAGTCGTTCAGTGCTGAACACTTTAAAATATCTCTGATAATACTTCACTCTGATTTGCAATGGCTTTTTCTCTTTTGAATTCTTTTCAGTGCAAATGTGAGTGACATTTCTTATGTAATCTTCCCCATGTTCTTCCTCTGAAGGCAGGGGACAGTCAGCTTTCTTGAAATGGCGACTTTGCTCTGCAGACGAAGTAACCCTTTTCCCAGAACTTTTGCTTCTGGTTTTGCAACAGATTCATCTTATCTCATTAGAAATAATGCCGATCAAAATCATCATAATTTAATTAACCAGATTTGTGTACAAGTGGTAAAATTACTATCCTCAAATCATCTCATTGGTTAATCCAGTTAAGACAGTATTTACAGTCAACCTGTGATAAACCTCAGTGTTTCAGTTTGAAGTCTGATGTTTAGGTAGTACAAGAAATAACAGACTGAAAATCTCTTGTTTCATTCTAATAAGAGCAAGGGCTCTAAATATGATTTTGAATCTTGTAGTTCTGTGATGATAATTACTTTCAACATTTTGGGAGGAAGATTCCAGTGGAATTGGTGGTGCTGAGGTAAGTTACAGGCTCATATGTGAGATAAAAACTTGTTTTCCACTGTGAAGATATGGTTTGATAGTGCTAGCAATTGCTTACATGGTTTTAGTAACAGGTAGGTTTGTGATGCAAAAATAAGTAGTGCAATTTCTGAAAAATCCAATTCTGAAAAACCCAGATACATGGAGCAGAATTTCAGAATGGTGATACACACTGCATGTCATCAGCAACCCTTAAGGTTGGTCCCACAGTTATAATCGTGCATTGCTTATATCTGAGGTTAGCTGCACTGTATGACCCTGCACAACTTCCGACTACAAATGTGAATACCCCAGCTTTTATTCCCTGTCTTGTGCTGCAGTAAAAAATGTGTCTTTAATAGCTGCAATTATGGTGTGATCTTTTGAGACCTGCTGTGACTAATTCACTTTTCAATTATTTAGAATTCATTTTTCAGGGTGGTACTGTGTAGTTTGGGCCAGAGTGAGTACTTTCAAGCTGGAGAATAAGTCAAATGAAGTTGTAAGATCTATTGCTTGTGTTCTCCCCTCTTTCCTCACCTTACATGGCAGAGTTTCCCTTAGAGCCACAGAATTTGGACTCTAGGAGACACTTGAATTCGGAAGCACAGACTGCACTGGCTTCAGTTCGCAGCTGTACTCCTCCATGTGATACTTCCTAATGCTTCCGTTTTTGTGTGAGCTAACCCTAGCAAGATGTTTCAAGTCCTGGCCTCAGTGTGCTTGGATAACTTAAAGGACACGGCAGCAGTTCTGTGCCTTCCAGGGCTTCATGCTGTACCTTGGCTGTCTAAGCCCTTCTTGAGGTTGTTTGGTGCTTCAGAAGAGCATGCAAATATTTTTCATTTTAGGGGAAACCTTGTCACTTTGATGAAAAAGTTTTCCCAGGAGAGCACTGAGTAGAGTAGAACTCTGGTAAAATGAGATTTCTGACTAGTGATTGCTGCTGTACTTATCCTTTCTGTTATTTCTTTTCTGCTGTGTGCATATGTGACCAGATAACTTTGGCAAGTGCTTCTTGAAATTTTTCTCAGAATAGGAATGAACTTCTGGTTTATTGGAGAACATTAGCATGGGTAAATAAAAAACCAGACCTTTCTTTTATGATTGGATGTGTATTCACTTTCCCTTTACTTTAGACTCACTACTGTTAGTATGTGTGTCTCCCATGCAGCACAGCCTTTCCATTTGCACCATTTCCATGTTTCATGCATCACTTTTAGCAATGTTCCTCTACTTGCTTATTTAAACTCAGGAAGATTTTTTTTTCCACTGCTGATGTAACATAATCTCTCTCTTCCTCACCCTGTTATCTAATGCTAAAGTATTTGAGGACATTACATAAAGTCTGTTTGTTTCATAAAGCATACTCTGCGGTTGTGTATTAATTACTGATTTGGTTCAAGGCACTTATTATACTCACTGCATGATCTTGTGAACAGCAACGGCTGATTCACTTCAGTATTCAGCAGCCTGCAGTTTTGGATAATGTTTTAGCAAGGCTTCCAAGTCTGAAAGTGATGCCTTACCATGTTTCCAGCAGTGTCAGCACTACGTTTGTAAGAGAAACGACTTGGTAAGCAACAGAAGACAACTTGAGAAAGCCCACGTACCTGCCTTAGGATTTTGTCACCTCTGGTGGCTTACAGAGGCTGCAAGTTTTGAATTAATTTGGATTTCCCCCTACACTGTTCTTGTTCTGTAGTAACCTTGTGTTATTAAGGTATGCAGAAGCGTAGCTGAAATGGCTTGCTACAAATTAGAGATTCACAAATGGTGTTTGACCTTCAGGAGAAATAACCTGTTGTTATTCTAATTTTAACCTTTTTGGTGTAATATAAGTTGCTGCTGAAGTTACAAGAGGCCAGGTTATAAGAAGAGGCCTGAAATGTTAGAATTCGCTAGAATTCCACGTTTCTTTCCCACCCTGCTCTTGCACTAAAGCGAGATCCCTCTGAATGATAACACTTCTGAAGATTTAGTCAGTAGTACGTAGTATGATGGAAGGAAAGTACAGCAAACTGTTGTTGGATGTTAGAAGTCGGGGACTCTTAAGATCCTTCTTAGTTCTCTTGCCTTCAGTGAGATCCACTCAGAAACAGAAATCCCTTTTGCGAACAATTAAACCAGAGTATGAAAGGCATTTTCTTTCTTCCTTTCAGTGCTTTGACAGTGAGACTTTCAAATTCCCATAGTTTTAGAAATCTGGTGTCCAAACTAAATGCATCACTGGCACCTTAATACTTATTTGTCCTTGTTCTAGTTTAATTTCTCAGCCTCAGAGAGATGCCGAGCACTTTTGTTTATTAAGCTAAGCAATCTTACCTTGAAGTCTCTTATAGATTCTTCATTCCTGCTAGCTCTTCACCTTTTATAGGTTGAATGGAATAACAGGTTTACTACCACATGAACAAATGGGAATGTGCTTTCCGGGCATTAAAACTAACACTGGTAAAGGAGTGGAGCTGCTTTCTGGCACAAGGCAATTAAATTTATTGGAGCAAGGAAAGCTTTGTTTACAGAAAGTTTCTAGCTCTGCCACAGTCCTACCTTGAGCTTTGAAACAGACTGTTACTTCACCACTGAATTCTTAAAGGAGGTCTTTAATCCGGAGAAAACTTTTCAAGGATACCAGATGCAAAGCAAATGTGTTTAGAGGATTTATCTTATCTTTCTTTTACCTTCTGCTACTTGTCAGATGTGTTGGTTGAATAAGGGCTTGTTCTGACATAACCCATTGAATTGGCCTGCTTGATGCTGTGAAGTTGTGGTTTTGTAATGGTTCTGTGTCATTACCTCAGGAAAAGTAAAAGTTATGTCAGCTAACCTGTCCCCGTGGGATTCCCACTAGAATATATGAAGGTTGTTCCTTTTATATATTTATTTATTTTGTTTAACTCTGCAAATATAGTAGACAACAAGAATACTTCCTGGAAATCAGTGGTACTTCAGAGAGGTAAGTGGTTAATTTATAGTTTTGTGGTCAAAGTGAAACAGAAAACTGCCGAACTGTTTAGGATGAGGCTGATTGATAATGTACACATACAGTGTTCTGGTTCACAGTATAGCCTTGTGTTTGATTTTTTGCTACAACTGCCTTCAAAAGCTGTTTTGAGTCTAAAGTTCTATTTGAAAAATGTAAATGAAATTCTTGAAGATGCTGAAAATGGAATGTTTGATTTGTTAGGTATTCGGCTTCAGCAATGGGATGGCTTGTTCCGTTTCATCTATTTCATGGTATGTTATCTTTGCAGGAAAATATTTTATCCTCTCAGAAAAATTAAATTTTCTCATTTTCAGTTTTCTTGGTCTCTTCCCAACATTATTTTTTATCCCTACTTAATGTATTGGCTGGTGATTTGGGAGCATCTGGACTTGCAACATCTGGAAGGGCCTTGCAGCTTTTCACTCTTGGCAGGGATAGAAGCCAGATACTTAGTATAAAAGGTGTCTCAAGCCAGCTATTCAAAAATTAAGCTATACCATGTAATTACTCATCATTAGAAGTTTTGTTTGGGGATGTTTAGTTTTTACCAGACAGAATGTATTGATTAGGAAAAAATGCATCTAGTGTGTGTGAGACTAAGCCTTACTTTTCCCAGTGTGTTAATATAGCCAGCACCAAAAATACACAAGCTGAAAAAGACTTCTAAAAGTATTTCTTCAAGAGAAACAATAATACATGGGAGGTGACTTGCATTTTATCAGATCTTATTTTCAAATTTGAAAAGTTCTCCCTTTATGCAGACTGACACATCAAGCATGATGTCTGACATTCTATTTATTTTTATAGTTACAACACTTCATTTTACAGCCATTTGTATTTTTTCTCCTAAGATGAGGGGCAGACTTTTAAACTGTCATCCGCAAGGTCACAAGCCTGACAACATTCTTCTCTTGCTTTTTCGTTCTTGTTTTTTGGTTTTGGTTTTGGTTTTTTTTTTTGCAAATCATGAAGAACTTCAATAATCAAAACCAAAACCAGGCAGTCACGTTTAGATTTAATAGAATAAAGAAATATGCATTCCGTGAAAATTCCTTGCTTATGACAGAATGTGTTAGCAAGATTAGTGGTGAGAATTTGCAACCTTAGTGGTGGCTCTACGTCAACAGCTTTCACACACGGCATAAAAAACAAAGCACTGGAATCTTAAAATAGCGTATGTGGCAGTCTGTAATACACAGTTGATCAGAGTGACAATAATGAGGGTTCTGAAGAGACTGAAAAACATATTTCTTATTTGTAAATGCAGCATTTATTGTGTCTTAATTCTTAACGCCTAATATGGGCTACTTTGTAACAATCACTCTAAATTAACAAAGGCATACTAAGCCTTGTATGGCCATAGACCTTTAGTTGGGACCGGACAGTAATAATCTAGTCTCTGAAGTATGCAAAAAGCACGAGAGAGAATCAAGCTGACTGGCTTGGTGTCAAGTCATACTTATAAAAGGTATGACTTAAAATGGAAAGCCTTTGTGATGGTTTGTGCAGACTAGCTCCATGTGCTCAGCCTGCGCAGAGTTATTTTCCAGCTATTCAAAATACACAAGCAAGAAAACTGGCTTTAAGCACAGTGGGCTGCAGACAGTTCTTTTGTTTAGTTGTTAAATATTTTCCGATGGGCATTTAACTGTAATTTATAGGCAACAGATGGGTTTTCTTGTTTAGTAATTGTTTTCCAGAATATAACTGTAGTAGGATTTGTGAGGGTTCATTGGCACTTTTCTTATAGGTAAAGCTCTTGAAACCACTTGGTATTTTTTTAATAATAATAATAATAATAATAATAAAAACAACACTGCAAGGACTTCCTAAGAACTCCAATGGTTACTTCTGTTATACTCGGATTTTGTTCGTTTGTTTCCGTAGAAGCAAGGAGCGTTAAATGTGGAAGGAAATACCCTGAAGTGTTCAGAGAATTAAAACACGCTGTTAAGTTCCTTAAAACTGCCTTTGCTTTCGGCTCAGGAAAGTGTGAAGGAATCAGACAGAAGCCTTTTCAAATCCACTTGTGTTTAAAATGAAACGTTCAGAATTTCCTGATAAAGCATAGTTTTATTATTCTCGTTTTGTTTTGTATCTCCATTCTTTTCCCCCTACAGTAAGGTACTTTGCCCCTCACTGTAGGCACAGGAACAGGAACTGAGGCTTCTCATGTTGTGAACACTCCTACCAGAAGCATATTGTTAAGTTCTATTTAGAGTATATTAAGTATTTTCAGTAATCAGTATAATACCAGGAAGCTTTAACCTTAATAACCGATATGCTTGTTTGACAAGGCTTTTACAGCAGAAGTCACTGTTGTATAAGCCCACATAATAATATTCACAGATTCGATGCATGTCTTGTTATGGATACATATATGCAGCCTGAGTAGCATTTTTCCTTTTAGGACTTATTCAAAGCTCTCTACAATCCTTTAAGATACATTCAATACAAATAGATAGAGAAAGCTCTCTAAGATACAGGCTCTTGAGAAATAGCAATGCCCTGTTATGTTGACCTTGAGCTTTAAATTTAAAAGGTCTAAAATTCAGTGATAACAGTATTTTTTTCCACTGTCAGATGCTCATTTTTGGGTACCAGTTTCCAGAATTATCAACTTGTTCCTTTTACTTGGAAAGAAAACAGTTTTGCACCTTTTGTTTAGGTACCAATGTAAGCAGTACAGTCATTAACTTGTCAGCTAACTGCTCTGCCATGTGTTGCTGTCTTGTATATGGCATGCGCATATTATCCCAGTGCCTAACTAGAAGTTGCTACATGGCTTTCCTTCTGCGCTCTATGCATTCAGCCATGACCTTTTGCTTCTAAATTTCTTTATTCAAGTTACAGACACCTCTGAGTACAGGTTTTGATGTGAACTGTGCCGCATTTCCCATGCTAGCCCCCGCCATCAAAGGGCACAAGGAACACAGCCCTGCTCTGGCACAGGGCGAAGCGTGGCTGCAGTCCAGCACTGCCTGCTGTGTGTTTTCCCTGGATGTTTTGAGTTGCTGTTTTTTCAGGGACTGAGACGCTGGCTGGGTTTCTTGCTTATCACTCCTCGCCCTGCCAGAGGTTCTGGATCCCTCTTTGCTAACCTTTCTTCCTCACATTTGCTTGAGACCACAGGCGTACAGTAAAACTGTTTGATAACCTGGATTTTACAGCTAGACAGAGCCTAGGAATATGGAAAGAGAGCAGGGCGGGAGGGTCAGTGAGTGATTAGCTGCTACTGTCCGGAGGAAGACAGCAAAAACAAACCCCTGAGCAGTGACGTGGTCTGCAAGAGGCCCTGCCAGGTTTGCTGGCTGGAACTGGCCATGTGCTGGTTTTTCAGTGCCTTTGGCTCCTGTGTTCTGTCCCAGAAGAGGAGTCCTTTTTATGCAGCTCAACATCGTTGTCCTCTTTTACAAGAAAGAAGCTGAGATGCAAAGAAATGGAGACAATTTTTTAAGAAATAGGATAATTTTTAAAGGAATAGTGTGGTAGTCGAAATAGTGCCTTAAATGGGTGAGATACATCAGTGTAGGTGTGCAGCTTAACAGAAGTGTACTATAGAATACTATGTAAGGAGTGCAGATTTCATTGTACTCACTGAGACAAATAATTAGTCCAGGAAATAACGTTTCAGTATCTCACAATCATCATTTCTCTACTTTTCTTCTTGCATCGTTCTGTTCCTATGTCTTCTGGTCTTCCAGAAAGGACTTTTGAGTTCTAGTGGCACCGAAGGCAGCCCAAAGGCAAAGCTTATTGCTACTTGTTATCATTGTTCAGGGTGCTGAAAGATCAGTTTGGCCCTTTTATGAAGTAAAGCTTAGTTTATATCAGTCCACATAATGGATATTGCTGTGGACTCCTGCCAGAGTTGGAGGAAGAGTCAGTCAGTTTTAACCTGGTAAAGGGCAGTGATGGACATAAATCCCCTCTAACAGTTGCTCAGTTTCTTGTTTTGGCAGCTTGCATTTCCTTCTATATGCTTATAGAACAAAGAGAGGAATTTAGAGGATAAAGGTCTGGACAACATTAGTGTTCAATTTAATGGAGTTTGTTCTAATCTAACACTGTTTCATACCTGAGGATTAGTCATTGTTATGCAGCCTTTTGGGTAGCCCTAGTGTTTCAGGAGAGCTGAAATACAGTGGAATTACGGCCTTGATTTCCCTAAGTACTAAGCAGCAATATGCCACCCTTTTCATTAATGAGAAGAGGGAGTCCTGAGCACCTCTGAAAAGCCAGCACTGGGAAAATTTTGTGCAGTAAAAAAAATGTGGCTTTATTTATTTATTTTATTCCCAGCTGTCATGAGTACTCCAATTTCTCAAAGACCATGGCCTAGAATGACTGCTGAAGATGGACTTCCCACAAGGCTCACCCTTTTACACATTGTTTGGACTTGAGCTTCTGGAAGATATAACACAAAACACTAACAGAGTTTTCTCTGTTGCTCTTCTGGTGATCTGATAAGCCAATCTGAAGCAGCCATTCTGTTTCCATCACAGATCTTTCCAACTTTCTCAAGATGCATTTTAGATGGTTTTCTCCCTTGCATTCTATTTGTCCCTCTAGCCTGTCTGCAGCACTCTGTAGGATATAGAACCACAAACCCACTACACAGCATAGAGGGTAGCATCAGCTGCAAGCTAAGTGCACTTTGCTTGCACAGCCTTCTGAAACGTCATCTTCTGCACTCAGTTGGGCTGATAGCACTCTGTGAACAAACTGCAGGCCTTTTTCTAAAGTGGAAAAAGGAAGATTTACTTGGAAAAAGGTCAACATTACAGTGCCCTCCTCACTGCTTGAAAATGAGGTGTCCACATGGAACTTCTGTGCACAATCCTTTGCCTCTAGGAAAGAGGTGCTGGCTGCCCAGCTGCTGGTGCATCACAGCCTTAAATGCAGTCTTGACCTGTGGTGCCCGTCAACACCAAGGATGTGAGAATGCCTACAGTTACTGACATTCCCTGCAAAGTTATTGCTCTCCTAATATGTGGGCATCAATTACAGCTAAAGAGAAGCATGTTGATTCCAAGGTCAAGATGAGAGCATGTAATTTGTAGTTCCCATCACAACTGATTATGCTTATGCTTCAGCTATTACAAGTTACATGGTTGTATTTCTTATATGCTTCTAATTAGAGAAAATGTGTGTGCTTGAGGAACATTGCAGAAATAGATTTTGATTTTTATGTTTAACTCAGTTTCTTAATGCTTTCCTTTTTCACATGTATTTTAGCTTTTTAATGCAAATGTTATCTGTGCATTTGTTGGATGAATTGAAGAATCATCCTCTACTGCATTTGTGCTTAACTGATGTCTTTAGGGGTAAGTCTTAACCGCAGCACAACCAAAAATGAACTTTATAGTCTTATCTAACTCTTCTTTGTTGTTGTTTTCTCTTTTTTTGGTGCATCTCCTTTCTCTTTTCTCATTCAGTGCCTGTCTGTATGGAGGCACTTCAGATGGTTGATCTAGTCATGTGAATTTAACATTGATTGCTCAAACCAAAATGGACAGTATGGGTACACTCATTCAAGAGCAGAGGCATTTTGAAGTGAATTACACAGTAGAAACAAAAGTTCCTTGAATTCTGATGACCACATTCCCATAATTTGAGATGTGCAATTACTTCCACTGAAAAAAAATTCAACTTATTTTTCCTGAGTGACTCTTTGCAAACAGTCTGTGTCTCGAGAAAGGAATGAATCTGTGCATTTTACCCTTCACCCTGGTAGTAATCTCTCTTGTAGCAGAAAAGTATTCACAATTCCCCTAGAAGAAAATGCTCTCAATTTTCACCAGTACCCATTCTGCTTTTTGTTCCAATGATATCATTTGTACTCCCTGCTTGTCTTCCTTATTGCTCTATTTATGTTTTCATTATTTACTAGGGTTTGTGTGCGCTGGTAGATGGAGTACTGTTTCTTGACGCAAGTCTTTTATGATGTTTATTGATGAGACATTTGTGAGAACAGTCTCTTTGTATCCTGTTCAGTTATGGTTTGTGTTTTGTGTTAATGTGCTGCTTTTTGGAAAGCTTTGTGTAAGATGCATAAAATGAGACTCCCATCTGAAAGCAGTTCACAGGACTTCTCCTTTTGGCATAGTGACTGCCTTTCTATTTTAACCAAGTGAGGTTCAGCGAAGGTACTGAGACATATGAACAAGTAAATCTGAAGCCTCACTATAGCTTAAGAAAAAAATCACATGGTATGTCAGGTATCTGCTTCTGAAGGAATTATCACGTATAGCTCTGCTTGTAGAGCATATTTATGTAATGGGAGATTCTCCTATCAGCCAGATGGTTTTTATAATTTTTGAAGCTCTTAATATGTATCGTGACTGTTGAAAGGGCAGTAGCATACCTTGGCCAGCAAGGAAGAGACTACTGTTTCCTCTCAGTATAACTGATCCATTTCTATTCAAAGCAGAGGCTGCATTCAGTTCACGGTGGTGTTGAAATATGCAGAAATAAGGAAAGAAGTGATGATAAAGCTATTAGCTGGAGTCTGGAGAAAATTGTCTCCCGTTTCTTGTACAGTCCTAGGTAGGTCAGTCATGATCCTAGGTAGATAGGCCATGAAAATCTTAGCAGACTTGAAGGGAAGAGAGGGAAGTATTACAGTCATTATAGAACTGACATAAATCTATGCCAACTTGAAATTTCTTTCCCAAGTTGTGTATGTTATCTTCATTTTCCTGAATGTATATCCTTCCCAGGCTATCAAGATCTTGTACTTGCATTCTAAAGTAGTTATTATTCTCTTTCACTTGGGTAAACAATAATACAACATATTATTCTTTGCCAGTCTTGTTAAATGCAAGTTGTATCTTTTGATATATAATTTATATAACATCTTGTAGAAAGAGGCTGTTATCTCATCTGTAGCCCCTGTGCAGCCCAAACAGGCAGATGTGTAGAATGTGTATGTTTTGTTCATGTGATGACTTCCAGACATAGTGTCTACCAGGTGAAAGGGAGTGGTCTGGAGCTGCCAAAATTGCAACTAACACATAAAGTAAGTGTTAAGTGTTCATCCTAGTGTTCAATACATTGATGTACCCCAACTGAGTCCCAGCAGTCTAGAGACATGTGAGAAGTAGCCCTTCCCTCTGCTCTCTTCCCTGACCTGAGCTTGAGTTCTTTGGGAGCTTGTGAGAGCGTTCAAGAGCATTTCCATCACTTCTGAAAATGCCTTACTATCAATCTGCACCCACCATCTGTCATGAAAATTCAGAGAAGAGAAATACTGCATTTGACAAACAAGCTTTAAAGGCAGGAGTAAACAAAGAAGTGCCACAATGCAATTTCTACTTTATAGGGAATAAAAGTTTGCATCTTGCAGAAACTCATAACAATTTCCAGTAGCTATGCTGCAGAAAATTGGCTAATGGAATATACATATAATGCATTTAGTTCAAATTTTCAGAATGTAGTGCAATTAGCTGTCTGTCTGTCTGCCCAGTGTTTTGACTCTGAACAGAGATGTATTGATTGCTGAGCATGTGTGAGCTGCTTTCGTCTTTCCCAGTAAAGAAAATAGCATTTGGTGATAAGGGAGAGAGTGGGAATTGATTTTTGAACAGTACCTAAAGCAATGAAGACCGAGTCTGAGCCTTCAGAGCTAGGCTTTTCTGTCATTTGCTGTCAACTGACTATAGTGACAGCTGTAACACCTCTAGAATACACATATTTTGGCTATTTCTGCCAGCATTATGACTTCTCACAAAGATGGCTTATATCTGCAGAAAATGCAGAGATGTGCTGAGAAGAACCTGGGACTTTCATCTGTTGACATTGCTGTTGTGCTGACACTTTGCCTGCAGAATTATAGCAATCAGAGAGCTGTGCTGCTAAGGAAGAAATCCATGTGATATCAAAGTGAGCGCTGCTGCTTGTACTGTGTGAGAAAAAAAATGACAGTAAAGGAAGACAATCTATCTTATAAGATCCTGGCAAGACACATTAATGTAATTACATTGCATGCTTTGGGCATCTTGTGTATAATTTTGGACAGCAGAGGGGATGCCCCGTCAAAAGGAAACTCAGGATGCTTCAGGAAGGAATACCAAAAAGCTTGCAGATGGGTCACTCTGGAGCTCAGACTCTGGGTTGATCATAGATGCAGATTTCTTTCTTTGGAGAGCTCCTATTGCTTATTTACTTGCATTACTGGCAGCTCTTTTCTTCTGCGAGTTATAGTATCCTGGCCAGATTCTAACTATCATCCTTACGGTCTTAACTGAAAATAGAGCATACATAAAAATATGTCATTTGTCTTCTCACTGATGGTGGTGTTTTTAAACAATTTCAGTTTTTCACCCCAAATATGGCTCTCTCAGCTTTGAATGTTTTGCTATTTCTAGCTTGTTAAAGTAGTTGGAAGGCTTTATGCATTGCATGCATGAGAGAAGCTATTATAAATATTTAGCTAGTTAAAGCATTTGCCTTTTTTTACCTTCAAAGTTAGAAGTAAATGGGGTACTTGTACAGACTCACGCATATTTTTACAGAAAGTTATTTTAGTAAATCTTTCACAGTAATTTGGGACTTTTTATAGTGTGCCAGAGTGCATCCTACCTTAGTACCACGGGGATTCAGAAACTAAACAAAGTGTCAAAGAGTAAAATAAAGAGTTGTGCCTGGAATAATCCTTAAATACACTGCCTGTATCAACTGTCTGCCTAACTGCCATTGTAAATGCCTGTTTGTCCATTCTTTCCCTACAGACCCTTTCCAGCTGTGATCCTGCAGCCTTCCAGTGAATGGAGGTGCAGCTTTGACCCCGTCCTCTCACCACCACCAGTCCTCAGGATCTAGATTTCACACAGCAGCTCCCTGCTCAATGCATGGCTGTTTGAACACCCCTTCTGAAGCATCTCCCTTTCCTAGAGCATTGTGCCTAGGTCCAGGTTTTGTTTTCTGCTCTGGGCAGCTGCCAGCCAGAGGCCTACAACATCTTTGCCTTATTATATCTTGCCATCAGATTTCTGGAGCATCAGGAGAGCATTCCTGGCTCCTCTTTTTGTTCCATTCAAGTATTTATATATATTACATGTATGCAACTATAGCCTGTGTTTAACAGACTTTACCCAACTTTAAAACATGGAGCGTAAATATTTGGCATAAAAATCAGGTTTTAGCCACTTCGGTTTTGACTATTTTGACCTAAGATTAATTTGGATGGGTTTCTGTTTAGTATTTGAATTGTATGTTTCCTGTTAGCCTATGATTTTTGAAATATCACACCAGCCTACTGGTAGTTCACTGTTGGTACTCTATATGGTTACATTTTTTTTTGACATACACATACACAAAGGCAGGCGGTGTTTCTTGGCAAGGATCAATCCATAAAATGTCCTTTCTTCTCAGGAAAAAAAAAGTTTTTCTAGTAGAAATGCAGTGTAGTTTGTGGTTTTGTTCTCTGATCAGTCCAAAGCTCTGGGTCATCCTTAGGGGGGGCTGTATGGCCTCCTCAGTTCCTGCTTTCAGTACTATAGGAGCACCAGTATATCTTTTCCCCATAGAAACATTCCCTGGATATGATTATGTGGTACTGGAATGCAGCAGGACTGGAGTCTTTACAAGTGAAAAATACACTTTCAGGTGGAAGAAAAGATAGCATTATTTTATCTACAAGCAGTACTTTTATCCTAGCAGAGTATTCTAGCAAAATGGTTTAAAGAAATCTGTGGTGAAGAATGTTTATGAAACAACTGATCTTAGACAAATAAAAGTGAAGTGTTTAAAGGAGGCAAACGTTGAACTCTAAAATACAACTATTTGTAAAAAGAGCCTGGTTTCAGTCAATGTAATGGAAATAGCTCACATGAGCTATCTATCAAGAGCCTTGCAAAGCTAGGATTAAAAAAAAGTAAATCACACACAGAATCCTTAGGCCAAAAACTGATTGCAGAAATTACTTAGAGTACACGTGCAAATTGGAAAACATTCAATGGCAATTCGTAAACGAAATATTTTTTTCTAAGTGTGTTTACCTCTTGGACCGTTAATCCTGTGTGTAACTATTACTTTTTCCTTGTACAAACAAAGGGAGAACTGAGCTCCTGTCATGCTCCAATTAATAGGAGGGAGAGGAGGTTCTTTTGATATATGTGTACCCGACAGCGAGATTAAGACACAACGGGTCAAATGTTAGCCTGACCAGTTTATTACAAATTTTAATTGCTTAGAGAGATGGGGAAGGGGAGATGGGTGGTAGAGAAGAGATAGAAAATAAAAGGAAAAAGTCTTTGTAGAAAGCAAGAGAGAGATAGTCACCACCGGGATTCCAATGTAGCTCGTAGTTCAGACGCTGATTTCCAGTAGCGATGGGTCGTCAGCAGTGGGTCGTCAGGTCACTGGAGGTTCGGTCGACGACTTCTTCAATTATGTTCTTGTTCCTCCTCTTATTTCTTCTTTCTGCTCTTTCTTCCTCTTCTAACGACAGTACAAACTTATTTATGAGTCCAAAGTGGTCGAGTCAGCTCTTTTTGGAGTGACAGCTCCTGACTTTTTGGATCTCAGCAGGAACTCCTTTGTTCCCATCTTTCAGGCCTTGCAGACTTGAGTCAGCAGGTAAGAGGGAGCCGGGAGACGCCAAATTGTATCTTGCCTTCACAGGATACAATGGTATCATCCCCCAGTCTCCCATACCGGTTATTTTGTCACAGGCCAGATCTTCCGCCAGTAAACACTCCTGAGCACTCCCTTTCTAAGGCAAACGGCTCCAAAGAAATGCTTTCAAATGTAAAACTGTCCACAAAGTAGTGCCAGCCGCGTGACACCCACCACTTGCCTCCAAGATAAGCCAGAGTCTTATCGCAAGGAATGCCCTCAAAGCAAATCTGGAGCCATAACAAAAGAAAACAATTATTGTCCTTCACGGCTCCAAAAAGGAAAGTGTTGGCTATTACCTTTCAGTTAATATGAGAAGTTTCACTATGAGTCTTCCCTGGTTTTCAGGCCAGGATTAGACGACTGCCAACATGACCAGCGTGAGCACTGCTCGGTCTCAGAGCCACCCTTGTCCATGTAGTCATTTGTGTTGAAGGCCCCACAAACCACTGGAGAGAGTATTACACAATGTTTTCATTATGTGGTTTTGTTTTAATTGGATTGGATGTCAGCAAAGAAGCTGTGGCTTTCATATTTTTTTCACTGACTGACCAGAACTGGCAATTTATGGCTCATAGAGCTGATGACTTAGCACTGTCCAAGTCAGATCTGGAGCCAAGTGCTGCGGTAATTATTTTGCAGCAATTTCTGCTGGATCTTTGAAAGCTCAGCTTGAGGCTGAGTGAGACTGAGGCAGTGCAGCAGTAGAACCAACAAAATGGAGGAAGTCATCACTAGTGGTCTGAATCACATCATTGCCCTTCTTTTCCAAAGGGAGCTTCCAGACTACAATGAAAGTGACTGAATTGCTCTGTTTTCTACAGAAATCGGAACAGAACTGTCATACATGTGTATATATACACATATATATGTCTGCTGGAAAGTTGTGCTAAAATCGCTTGTAATCTACCACATCTTGCTGCCCTTTCCAACAACTGAGGACATTATTCAACAGCCTGAGGATCTGTAACCAAGCCTTTTTTTTCTTTGAAGTGTCATTTTGTGATTATACTGTTAAATTCAAATGGCAAACTGAGTAAAAATGTAGTTCAGAAAGGAATCAGAGTGAAGTGCACGTGGAATCAAGATACTCCACGTATCAAACTCAGGTGGTGCATGGTAAGTGTGTTTGGTAAGTGTGACGTTTATCTGTGTTGCAGTTTTCCCTGGGTCTCCATACAGCCCTTTTCTGATTGCGAGAGGATGCAAAGAGGAAGAAGCTGTTTCTAACCATATTGCAGATAAGATATAGTTGTCTGCCTTTCCTCCTCTACTGTTTGCATTGTAGGCAACAGTAGTTGAGCCCAGTTTATTTCTTCCCACAGGCCAGAATCAAAAATCTAAAGCTGCTATCCCAAAGCCCAACTCCTTTCTGCTATATCCAGCAGAATACTTTTTTTCACTTCCCTATCACCAGTGCATCACTTCCCATCTGAACACTGTGAAGCCTGGTTTCAGTATGCGTGCATTGAGTGACTTGCTTGGAAGTGTTTTGGCATACTCTCTCATGTGAAACAATGCAATTCATTCACAGACTCTCTGTTGGAGTAACGGCTGCTTTGCATTATTACTTTTCCCGCTGAATTAAGTATATTGTTTCTTTGTTGTGTTTAAGTCCATCCCTCCCACCTGAAGTGTTTGCTTCCGTTTCCTATATTCTGGAAGACATGCTGTCTCATTCTTCTGCTACTGCTGATTTGTATTTCCATCCCCCTACGCTGAACACTGACTTTACTGTAATTCCTCTTTTCTTGAGTTTTCTGTAGTTGTCATTCTTATCTTCATCATGGGAATCTGCTAATTTGTTAATCTCCATTCCCATTCTTATCTGTACAGAGAGGGAAGAATTTTCAGTCTGTGACAAATCTAGAAGATCTTGGTGGATATTGCAGCAACCAATGACTTCGTAGAGAGCGTAACCGCATCTCTTAACACTACTCATTCCATAGGTTCATTTGGCAGATGTCTCCGAGGACAGGGGTGTACTTTTGGAGTTGAAGATATGTCTCTTTGGCCACTTAGCTGATGTAGATTACTGTGAGAGCTGGATATGTTCTCCCCAGGTTTTGATTTCATTTAGACTTAACTAGGTTGAAGTCCTACTGTACTTTATAGTGGTGCTTCCTCATACCAGCCACCTTTGCTGATCAATCTTATTTGTGCCTGCTCACTTGTGGCCAGACTGAAAGGCGTGCTGCTCCGAGGGCAAACAAAAATTCAGTCAGTCACTGGGTCATGAGGATGATATTCCCTGTCTCAGGTCTCTTTCTCATTTATTCTGGAATAGTTTATCTCCAAAGCCACCTCTTTCTCTTTGACTGAAAGACACAGGAGAGAAAGAACAGATCTCTTGGTTTAGGCTCACTGCATTTAATCCACATGTTGTGGGCTGTTTCCTTGCTTCCTTTAGTGGCAATCTTTCTCCTCACGCGGCAGCTCTGTTAGCTTCTGAACTGTCTGTCAGTCATTCAGTGCCTCTGAAACGACCGCAACTCAGAGGTGGTCCTTCCAGCTGCTGTCTGTCCCCCATATCTGGAAGATATGAATGTGAGTGAAGGCACTCTTTTAGCTACTTCTGGGCCATCACACCTCATGCACAGACCCTGCATTTCTCTGTCTCTTAGCAAGGCTATCCCAAGCTCTCTGCAGACACTGTTTTTTCAGTACAAATCGAGGCATTATCTTCTACAGCTGTTCTCTGACAAACATGGAAATATGCTCACACTCATTAGTGACCTGCCCATTATAGCTCTTTATGCCCTTTATTATGGCACCCTAATGACTTTCATCTATCAAAATATAGCTGAGAATTCCTACTCTTCCATATGCCCTTTGAGGAGATAGGAGGGGAAGTATCACGCGCAGGCAATGAGCCTGCCTTGCTTAGCGAGCTGAATAATTAGTAATTTACAAATTCAGTAAACAGTAAACTTGCTCTTGACCTTCCACTTGCAGCAGCTGCCTGATGAGGCGCCCAGCTGACACGTCCAGCTGCCTGATGCCTCCTCCCTATGCAAAGCCCCCACCAAAGCTACTACTCGCTCTGGGCTGGTGTTTTAGAAGGCAGCATGGTATTGCCTACTCTGCATTGTGCTTTCTGATTCACCCTAGCTCCCTCATCTTCCTGTGGAACATCAAACGTAATCACGATATTGAAAATGGAGGCATTGCAGATTTAGAAGTGGGATCTGCTTAACTAAAAATAGCACTAAAGCAAACTCTGTCCTTCTGTGCTGAAGGACTGGCTGGTATTTACAGTGCTGTACAGTCATTAAGCTCGAGCATAGGAGTAGGAAAGAATGCCAACCAAGAGGGACTAGGAGTTACATTCTGGTTTATTCCAAGCTCCTTCTTTGCTCTGTGACCTTGAGCTTATCACATGGAAAGCCATAACCACCAATTTGTCTGTAAAGTATAATGCTGGTTTCACAGTTCTGGAGTGTGAATGATAGAATTCATACTTACAGAGTGCTTGAAGGTTCTTGGAATTGTAGTAATGATGAACAGGAGAAAACAGGTGTATTTTAAACTCATTTTTTACAGTAGAAAAGTTAAAATAATTTCCTGCTAGTAACACATTTATGTCTTCTCATACAAGACCAAGACTCCAAAATGCATCTTCCAGTCTCTGTTTTTAATTATCATGATTTCTATGTTCACTTTGGACAACACTGTGAATTGTAATTAGCTTTTAAATACTCTGCTCCAAGGCAACTATAACAGAAGCAGTCACATTAATAGGAAGGAAACCCCCTTTTTTTTTTTCTTATCTTATTCTGTCTTACCCTTTTGCTCCTCCAGAATCTTACTCGTTCTCTTTATGTTTCCACATGGCTCTGGCAGAGAAGTACTGATTCTCAAAACAAAATCATTTTTACATTAAGAAGGTTTTGGCTTTCAGTAGTTAAATTCTAAACATGACATACATACTGAACTTTTCCCTTATCTAAAGAGTTCAGTATTCTTACTAAACTGATGTTTCAAATAGGAAAGATCATTACAAATTGAATGTTGAAATGTCCTTGTTGAGAGCTAGAAATGTTTTAATATTATATTAAATTACTCTCTCTTTATTCCCTTAATTCTAAAAGCTGAGACTCTTAAGGAAAACACCAACTGTCACAAGTCTTGCCAATCTGCTTATGTACTTCACTGTATCAGTTTTCCTTCCCTTCACTCTCTCTATTCACTGCAGTTGACTCAGGCTTTTTTTCTAGGTCTGAAAGCCTATTTAAAACTCTACAGCTTACCTCCCACACTCTCCTCTCTATAGTAACAAGCAGCTATGGTCTGCATTCAGATGTCTTGTGGTCTGCTGAGGGCTGAGGTCTGCAGGCAGGGTCTGGATATTGTAGGTATCTTTGGTATGACAGTACAACCTAAACATCCCAAACTTTTTCATTCAAATCCAGTGAGAGTTGGTTACTAATTACCAGCTAATTACTGCAGGTGTCATAGCACTGGTGAGCCAATTATAGTTTCCTTCCAGTAGTTCTTTCCCACTTCCCTCCTTGCTCTTTAACTATGAGAGCTTAGGAAGGAGTTGTCTTTCTCTTTTATCAGATCTGAGCAGTCTTTAGTGGATATCTGTGATTCCAGTGCTTGCAGATTATTGGAGGTAACAGCTCATCGTCTCAGCTTAGGTAAGTTTCATGATCAGTGATGTAATCTTGAGCCAACAGAGTCCTTTCCCCTTGCACATTTATCTGTCATCTTCCAACCAAGACCTATAACTAACTTTTACTCTGCGTAGATCCAAAAGGAGTTAAGGTCCAGGCCATACATTTAGTTGTGACTTACTGGCTATTGTTTTGGAACGGTTGCTCAAGCCTCAAGAGACAGTATTATAAACAAGACTGTGCTTTTCCCTTTTCATTATCTCTGTCCGCTTTTAGACATGGAATGACCTGTGGTGAACATATGGGTTTGGTTTCTCTGTGTGTATGAAGCTGTCATTTGCAGCTATTGTGTTTTTGTTGTAACATTAAAATTTTTGAGAGGTCACACTTAGTCTTCTCTGCTCATATTTATTCTGGCTTAGATATTTTTTTAGGCATCAATCACTGCTGTTGTGGCTATAAAAGAGAGAAGGATAAGCAGACTACAGAAGATGTTTTTCAGCCAAAGTGAATTAATATTTTTCCGTCTATCTGACTGAATCTACCCTCTCGGTAACACACCCGTAGTAATAAATCTGGTTCTATATATAGTCATAGATGACAGCCAGCTGAACTGCATATAGGCAGCACTGGGGACAGAATCCAGGATCTTGTGTTTAAAAAGCTATGGAGCTTGACCGCTGATATTAAAGAACAGCTCACGCTAGTTTATTGACTCGTAGTCTCTCCCCTGTGAAAAGGAGACTGTCACAGCCACATGAAGAAGCACATGCCTTAACCGATCCAATGCCATCTAGCTGATGTATGTATACACAAGTAGACATTTACCTAACAGAAGGTGGTGGAACTGGTATAAAGTTTGTGTTTTAGCTCCAATATAGTCGAGCATACTCTTGGGTGTTGCTGGCTGAAACTCAGAAACTCTGCTTCTAATTAAAAGAGCATCTGTTTTCTATATCCTAGAAAAATGATTCCAGGCTAAGAGACAAACCCAGAAAATAGCTGTTCGTCTAATTAGTACACCAAATGCTAATTTGTTTTCCTTCTTCCTAGCAATAAACAGTTTCATTGCATTTGATGTTCATCTATATCACAAGCTATTCAATAAATTAGATGAGATGTCAATCTACATTAAGTAATGGCTTGTCTTTCTCTAATAATATAGAATATGTATTAAAATAATGCAGCATTAAATGCCATATTGTGACATTTTACTTAAACGGCATGATGCTCATAATGCAGGATATGACATTCCATGTTATTCTCTGATTTGTCACATACAAGAGATGCACTGGTTTAAGATCTAACTGCAGCCCTCTATAAAGAACAGTGTTTATTTTAAGGAGAAAGGGTGAAACAAATTGACTACATTCACATTTTATTTAGTTATTTTGGATGACCTTCGAAAGCCAATGTGATTTCATATTCATACACAGGAAGTAAAATAAATCTGTCAGTGTAGAAATCATCTCCAAGCAAACCATTATGAATAAGCCTAAGCTTTTGGTGGTTGAATGTAAAGCTACACTGGAGCATCCTGCTAAGGATATGAAAGCTAGTAACAAAACAAGGCTTTTTCACACCAGAAACTAGCAAGCCTTTCAGAGTGTTGTTTGGAGAGGGCTGATGAGCCACTGATGAAAATGTCAGTGCATTGGGTGCATCACCATTGAGAGAAAAGGTGATCTAAGTTCTTTCCGCAGAACTTTTTTCTTCTGTTTCTTAAAAACAAAAACAAAACAAAAGCAAACAAATGAACAACAACAACAAAACAATCCACAGGGATTAATCTGAGAAATAGTCTTAACCTGAAGAAGTCATAAAGATATGTTTTTTTTTTTTAGAGAAAATTGCTGATTTTGGTTGTAAAAAGGATCTGAAATTATTTACCTGCATGTTGAAAAATACGTTAAAATATATATTAAAAATGGAATCGCTTACCCAGTAATGCAGTATGTTACCTGTTCCTCACGATGTTATTAGAGTGCAGGACTTGGACATCCACAGCCTGGATCCAGGGGTGACTGCTGACTGCGAGTCTGACTTACTTAGCAAATTAGTTCAAGCTGTAAGAAAGAATAAAAATCATAGACACACATGTGTCTGTGAAGACACTAGGTAAGAGGGGAGTGAGTCTGTGTGAAAAGAGATGCCAGTATCTCACAAGTCTGTGTTTGCAAACACAGTAATTTAGTTCTTTACCATTTTTTGTTCTGGGATCTAATACACATTTCTCTCACAACCTACTTCACAAAGCTACATATTCTGACAGGAGAACTTCTTCTGTGATAAACATTTGGAGTTCTTTTCCTCCCAGTTCCTAACTCATACCTGTCAGAATGTACTGACATTATGTCCATCCACATGGAACTGCTGAACTCCACAAGTGGGCTTCCTACATCATGTGTCCTCAAGGCTTCTTTATCTGCTGCCTTATTCTCTTTAAGTGAGCTCCACGCAGTCATTAGGCTTTCTCACTTCTGCAGAAACATTTAATGGGATACAAGGCAGGGAAATACAAATTGTATCAAGTTTATCCCTTGACGAGAACAAAACACTGCCAATCCAGCCCTTTGTAAGCTACATCCAATGAGTTAACATGCTATTCTGCGTGGTTAATAAGAATGCTCATGAGAATTACACTTTGGCAACAAATGGGAAAAGAAGTAGTATCATGTCAGAATAACGTGAGAGATATAGCCATCCAAAATAATTGCCTGCCTGCTTCATGTCAGCAGCCTTGTCAATTTGATAATAGCTTCAAGTCTTTATCCTGTTGCAGCATAAAAAGTCTTTGTGCAATGTGCATTGTGATTATAGACTTTATTGGTAAAACTGTGAATGTCTTTGTTAACAGATTCTTTCTAAGGTAGCTGAAGTTTGCTGATATTGCTTGTTCCATCTCATCATACTGAACACATACCTTATTAAAATAGAGTAATTAAGAAGAATGAATGCATCTTATTTTACAACTTTGTCGGTTCCCCCCCCCCCCCCAGCACACACATTTTGGCTCATGATGCCTTCAGCATCTCTGCAGCTGGCATCATTATAAGTAATGACCCATATCTGCAGATGGTACAGGCTGAAGAAGGACCAAACAGATTCATCCTTTATCATTCTAGTGTAATTGTAATCTGTCCTCTCTCCAATAGAGAAATGGAGGCTAAAGTGCAGACAAAAGGCAAAACTTTGGTTATTTCCCTTAGTACAATAAATAAGAAGAGTACAGAAACTTTAGCATAGGAAACTTGGATTGATAGGAGGAATTTGACCTAAACAGTGTCTTCATGTGACAAGACTAACTAAATGAAAAAAAACAGTGATCTTTGTGGCCAGAAGTTTGAAACTAATTCTCAGAGACTGGGAAGTACTTAGCATTATTTTCTTCACAGCTTCCTATGCCTGCAGCCAGCTCCTTGCATTATTCCTTCTAAGCAGTTAATTTAGACCACGACCTGAAGCAGAGAGGTGTGCATCTGTACCCATCAGCTGGCGGCTTGCATGAGATCCCAAATGGCAGCTCCCTGGTAAATCCTTATTTTGTGTTTTCATGTAGAAGTTTAGGAGCTTTTCAATTTAGGAATATCTCAAGGGGAGTGAATTTTAAGAATGTACACTATTTCGCCTGTAGCTGTGTGTGGTTACATGGGCTGTAATGCTGTGGGTATCTTATCTGAGTAAGATGAAGAGAGGAAAAGCCTAAATTTGTGGAAAGGAACTGATGGTGACTGATGGGAGGTTTTGGAGTTCAATATCTGTACGTGAGCCAGCTCAAAAACCAATATCTCATTTGTTACCGCCATAGAAAGCAAAAATAATGGAGAGTAATTGAAGCATCTTTATTTCAAAAAATGACAAATGGCAAGCAGCATTTGCAGTTTTTATCTGCATATAAGAAAAGAATCATCTGTTCTCCTTCAATACTCTTGCACTATAGCTAATTAAAACAGAACATTTGAATCAAACTACCAAACTGTGTTTTAAAACAAACATTGTCTACTTGAAGCTGATGGTGACTTTATTATTTTGTATTTCAGTAATTAATCTTGATTTATTGAATTGATCTACTTCTCCAAAATGGGCATGTACAGGGAGATTTACACCTAGATATCACTGTCACTCACATCTTTCATTTGAGTTGATACAGATCTGTGCTGAGGTTAGTTACCAGAAGGGGGGAAGGACAATTCACAGAGCGAGAGGTGTATGTTTCAGATGTGACCTCACAGAGTGGGCCAGCCAGGGACAGCAGCAGAGAACCATGCACTTGAAAAAGGCTGAGCACTTGCTAGCAGCTGTTGATGTGGCAATGGAAAATACTGAGGGTTCCAGACATTGCAGGGCTTTCATTTGGCCTGCAGTAAAAGTAGGCAGAAATGCTTGCTGAAGTGCTGTAATCAATGAAGTTTTGCCATTAGCTATAATGAGAAAAACGCTAATGTTAATGTCTTATTGTGTACATTGTTATTCCAATGAGATTTTAAATGTGAGCTTTCTGCTCTTGGTAGCGTGTGTCTTTAACAAGACAGACTCATATCTGCTGAGCAAAATTTCCTATTGTGAGCTACAGCCATGTCTTAATTGCATTTAGAATGTATCGGAATACAGTATACATTAGAATGTAAGGGGTAAATATTACGTAGCTTAAACAATTTTAGAAATACTGGAATGCTGATTAAATACTAAGATTCTACGCTTATTTTCACTTTCAAGATAACACTGTTTTACAGAGCATCTTTTCATGCCATGTAAAGCACAGTATAATTAACAGGAAAGCATTATTTCCGGTCAGTGTAATCCCTCATTCTATTGAAATCAAGAGCATATCTTGGTAGGGGATAATCAGAAGCTGCTACTTGAAGAACAATGGTAGTTAAGTTTTTTTTCAACTTTTCCTAACAACTCTCTCAAATATTAGGTTATTAAACTCTTTGTCAGGGCTGCAGTGTGTATGCAAGTTAACTAAGCTAAGTGGAGCACGTCTAATTCTGATCATGTCTGGTATTTCTTCGTCTTTGCCTTGGTGGAGGTAGGGGAGAGTAAGAGAGGAAAGAGGAATGTCATATGTAAAAATCATTGCTGTAGTATTTTTAATGAATATCTTTGCAGTCATATTACTGAGGATAAAAAACTGGATTTTTTTTTCCCAATTAATTAAGCACATTCAGAAAAAAATGTATGTAATAGGTTTGGGAAATTTTGTGATGTGGCTCCAATAGTCACTTCATGAAATTCACTTCTGCATGAATGTTTAGTAGACTCCTAAGAGCGTAGTATATTTTGACCAAACAGTTGACAGGCTGTATGCATGTCCCAGCTCGACATAGCTGTGTAGAGAAACAGGGTTTTGTGGTTCTTGTTTTACTAATTCTCCATGGGATAATTAGTACATATTTTACATGTTATCCACAGACGCCCATTCTTTGTTATTTGGCCATTATGAGCAAAATTTGAGTGTAACTTCTATTTGCCTAGGACTTTGGTAATGGTGTAGTTTTTAAGAATGTACTGTAGCCAAGAAGGGTGGGGGAATGCTGTTATCTCACTGCTGATCCGTGTGTCTTAGCATGTGTGTATAGAGAGATCAGCCAGTAGACCTGTCCAAGATGAGTGTATAATAGAAACTGTTAATTCCACAGTGATTCTCCCCAATAAATAAGCAGCAAAGTACAATTGTTTTTCACTTCTGCCATTTCCTGTACCTGTGTCACTACCTTGCTCTGATGGGAAGTAGTAACGTAGCTACTTTCTTCATGGTCTTTTCTTTGGGCTCATCCCTAAATTATCTAATCTATGTGCTGGTATTAATTTGGATTACTACTGTCACTATGAAATAAAAATGAATGAAATTGTTCAAAATTTACAGGTGGAGGCATGAGGAACACAGCTATTCACATGAAAGCTGCTTCCCAGATCCGTCAGTCTAGTTTTACATATATATGTTCAAGAGTAAAGGTTTTTTTCAGAGCATTTAATGTTCTGTAGCACTCGATGGGTTGACATAGCAGACAAAACAAATCTGAACTTCAGACTGTGTTGAATTCTCATTTAAAATTTCCCTTGCTTTTAGAGCAGTCACTTGGAGAGGAAGTCAGTCAGCATGTTATTAAAAAATGTCTTCATATGTATATACTCTACAATGCTATCAAGCATGGTTTAAGAGCTGCTGCCTCTTCTCTTTACATGCTTACTTTGCAGCCTTAATATCAAAGAAAACCTGGTCGTATATACCAGCTGCTGTTTTGGTGATACAGAATGCATACATATACTGCACTTTTTTTTTTTTTTGTAACAACATAGAGGCCAGGAAATCAGTTTAAGAGTAAAGAAAGTTAGAAGTTCTTTTAGTAGTTATAGATTTCAGTGCATGGAAAATCCTCCAACAAGCACTCTGGATTCCAGTAATAAAGCAAGAGTACCTCAGTACAATCAGAAAAAAAAATCACATCTTAATCTTCCAGGTCTGAGTCTCCAGCCAGAGACTCTGTACCAGAAATAAAATGCTTTCTGCCACAGTAGGATCACCAGCAAGAGTCAAATGAAATGAGATTGAAATGGAGAGGGAGTACTTTTATTTCTCGTTCTCTGTGCTTGTCATCATGCTGCCATTTCAGATATTGAGATCACTCAACCCTGACATGAGCAAAACTTGTCTCTGAGGGCAATATGGCAAGTGAAAGAGCAGCTTTTAGACTGGAATCTTTTGAAAACACATTATTGTAGGCAATTGTGAAAATTCAGCATCCGTATTCTCCACCTAAAAGCCAAACATCATTGTCCCCCTTATTTTTGTTGTGCAAGTGTACACTCTTCCACCTTTGAAATGTGAAACAAAAGAAAACCTTGCAGCCTGTTTAAGAATATCTGCGTGACCCAGCCACGAGTAATCAATTTGCTCTTCTTAATTTGGAGTCAAATAGGATCATTCTGTGGAATCACAGGAAATAAAGCTTTGCAGGTACCCAAATCACCTGCATCAAACACAGTTCAATTTGATTCCAGGTAATGGAACTTTGCTGGCACTGCAAACTGTCCCAATACAAACAAGGAAGAAGACTCCTGTACATGTCAAGAAGTTATAAGCATATTTTAGGTTTCATTTCTTCTGCTTTTTACTGTTGCTTTCAGGAGTCGCTCACAGACTGTAAACATGCATAGCAAATAGGAAAAAATATTACAAAATGATTAAAAAAGAGAGAAAAAAAGCTTTTTATGCAGTGAAGGTTTCACATGACAGAATGAAATGCAAAAGGATGGAGCTCTTTCCTTCAGACTGCCAGTTTTCTTAAGAGATTTTAGGTACAATCTTTAAATGCATTTTGTCTCTTAACCATCAATAAAATGGGGAAAATCATACTTTTTTTTTTGCTTTCACTGGCATCCTTTGAAGAAAAGTGCATCACGCATTGTTAAGGATGGTTTAGTAATGGGCAACATAGAAGAATCAAATACAGCAGTTTAGTCAACTTCAGCCAAGGCAAATTCTTACCGAGTGAGCAGACAACAGTCAGACTTACATCCATGGATGATCTGAAGTATATCAACTTTATGAAAAAAAATAATTTAAAGTTGGGGAATTCTTCCTTGCCTTGCAGAGTCTCTTTAAGTGCCTGTTGTCGTTTTTATCTCTGTACTTCGACTTTGTTCTGCTGAATGGGTCATGCTCAGGAGCAGTTTTATCACAGGAGTACTGTGTGATACTTGGTGCTGGCACAAACTCAAACCTCCTTCCTGTGGCTGGCGGTCCCTTCTTTCAGTAGATCTGACATGAAGACAAGCAAGTTTCAAGATCACTGGTGTGCATTGTATGTCTGCCCTACTGGCATAGAGGTGCTTTGTTACATCTGAGCTTAACAGAGGTGAAGAAAGAACAGCAAGAGAAAGTGGAGGGAGACACCATTTTCACCTTGACAGAAATAAGTTAGGGGCTTCCAAAGATAGGGGATTTTGATCTTCCGTTTTTCTCTTGAGGAAAAATTTACAGAGTCACTGAGTGACTTCCGTCCGGATGTGCTTCTGTTATATCTATCATTTGCCTCAGGAGTACTTTGAACTTTGAGAACATCAGCTATGAAGAGATTAGTTCATGGGATTAAGAAAGGGCAAGAGTTCTGAAAAGAAGTCTTAGTGAAACTTTTGAAATTCACACTGAATTACAGGAAATTCAGTCTCCGACTACTGCTTTTTGGTTTCGGGTCACAAAGCCCGGTTTATTTTTAAAGGTAAAGGCATCAATAAGGTGGCATTTATCCAGTCCTTACTGTTGCTCCTGCAACTTGATGGATAACTGGTTGATGTGAGGTTAGATTTAACTGTTTATTTCCTGTGTATATTTATTAGCGATTTGTGACTGCCGAAAGAAATGTCTCTAGTCTTGCTAGACTAGTACTATGACTGCTGTCCAGAAGGACATCCCATGGTCCTGGGAAAGTGCAGACAAAACTCACCTGAAATCTGGATCCAGGCTGAAATCTACTTTTTGTGTCATCCTTTGTTTGTAAATTTGTCTCTTGGTTAGTTCAGTACTTTCTCCTCTGCCTCCAGCTGAAGTTAGGGTTACATGCTGGCTGGCCTGAAATGTTTCAACTACCTGCTTGGCTTTCAGAAGATATTTCCTGTGTTTTGTACCAAAACTAGTGATGGGAACAGGGACAGCTCACAAAGGCTAAGTACTTGCCTCAAAGTCACATACTGTCTGGGCTCTCCCTTTGCAGTTGCCAGTAGACAAGCCTTTTAGCCTAACAGAGAAGAACAAGAAAGGCTATTTGACTTTGACTCATAATATGTAGTCTGTGATACTCAGTAAATGTTAATATTAAGACAATAACAGCAGTAACAACAGCTCTAAGCCACATGACAGTGAGATAGAGTATTTTAGATTTTTGCGAGGGTCCTATTCTTCTAAGTTTAATGCCATGTTTTGTGAATTAATATAGAGTCCATGTAGCTTGCTTGTGGCTTCCTCACTGCATGGTTCCTGGATACTGTTTAAGGCTGAACTCCACCTGTAGTCTCAACAATACCAAGCAAGGTGAAATACTGTAATGTATAATGGAGCTAGTCATTCCATGCACTTAGCAGAGACCAGATCATAAAGTTCTGCTCTTATTTTTATTCTGTTTTATTCAGAGTATAAAAACAAAATCTTCTTAAGCTCTGATTTATATTTCCATGGTGCTCGTGTTGCCAAGACAACTGTAATAAATGTTCTCTTCTGGAAAAAGCTCCTGTAGACATAAGGTTTCCCAGATACACTATGTAAGCTGAAGTGAATGCACAATTAAATACCTAGTGAGTTCACTAGCACACTTCCATAAGCTGTCAGTTTAGTAGGCATGGTGGGCTTATTCCTTATTCCATATTTGCAGGTTATGTTGCTCATCATTGTCATTTGGATAGTATACGTGAAAGAAATCCAGTACATTTTGCTGATGTTTATTGAGTTAAAAGGGGCAGGAAGTATTTCTGCTCAAATATTTTAGGTAATAGGAATGCACATTCTCTGTGTTGCTCTGACATCAGTTAACAATATCTTCATGAGGAAAGAGCAGAGGAGGCTTCATTTCTGGCAGAAATATGTTCGCTATTAAAGCAACTACAGAAATTAACAAGATTGTGGTTGGTTTTGTATCGATTTCTGGATTTTTTTTTTGTGATTTTATATTCCACTTTCTCGGCACTGTATAACGTAATGTCTCTAAGGGCAACAATACTGACCCTGGTTCAATATTGCAAATTTGGAAGCATTAGAATAAAGAGGTACAAGCTGTTACCACAATTTTAACGGCTACATCAATTAGTCATGTGCTTTAATTCATTAACTATTATTAGTCATTGATCTTTATTTTGTTTAAAAGCTTTCATTTGTTTCTTAAACAAGTGAAACATGAATTAGGTTATATATCACAGCATCCATACCAAATATTTTTACCACATAACATTGCACTTGGCATTCAAAGTGAGTCATTTCAACAATGTGAAAAGGTAGACCGAGTATTGAAGACAGCCACAGAAAATAACCCATATAATATATTTCAAATGAAAACTACTCTATTTCTCTCTTGAAATGGATTGGTGCTCTTTTTGTAGAGCCTACATTGGATAAAATAAATCTGTGGCTGTACACCATGGTCTTTTCCTGTTATAGAGTCTTGGCCACAGCAAAGACTCACATTTCAGTGAGGTATCCTAGGGAAGAAACAGACATTCAAATTAATAACAGAAAGTGTTCCATTTTCATGTAAAAGCAAAACAACCTGTGTAAAATCAGCATTCTAAAATAACAAATAAATGAAGTTGTTTAACTGAGTAGCTAATATTTCCTGCACAAAATTGCTTCAGTTGAAAAATTTCAGCCAATCCTCTGTTTTCAATGAAGGCAGGGTGAGGAGACCTAAGAAAACACGAAGTGAAAAATGGACAGAACTTCTATTCATGGGAGCTATTTGGATGAGTAGTTTCCATGATAAACTGTTCTGTGCCTGGGTTAAGACACAACTGATAAAAGCACAAAGGCCTACAGTTTTCTGCTTTTTCACAACAACTGGTTCAACAAGGTATAGAAGAAGCAAATTTCAGAAGCAGAATGAGGAACTAAGCGAGCAACCACAAATGTATGTAATCCCTTCCTCCCACCAGTTCTCAGGAAAATACAGAACACTGAGTAACTCATTCTAAAAACTCCCATTAGCCATGACTTTTTTGAAAAGGCATGTGTCTTTACAATTATGGCTGTTCTTGTTCTAAACATATTTCAGCCATCAGAATTTGGGAGATAAAGACATCTGAAAAGCAGCATAACATAAAGGCAGATTAAAGATTCTACATCCCCTAGAGCAAAACGAGCACCACAAACAGAGAACCTTTCTTTTGTGAAAACACTTTCCAGTCCAGCATTTATATAAAGAGATCATTTAAGAAAGATAAAAACAGTTCTTGGCAATGACAAACTCTTAGTGGAAGAATGTTGCTTTCTGTAGAGTTCCACCAATGTATTCGCATTTTCTTCCAAGAGTCTTATCCTCAGAATTAGCATATTTTTTTATAACTCCTTCTCAGATACACTATGTCTCTTGCTTTGCACAGTTCCCACTTATAACTGATCTCACATGAGCTTCATTAAGACTCAGAGCAGTGCCTGAGCTGTGACAATACAGGATGACAGATATGGGCACAAACTTTCTTTGGTAAGTAGTTTAGACACTTTTCTTGTTTCTATTACTATTTCTTGGAAAGAGTATCTATGCTAAATATAACTGCACTCAGAACTGAAATAAAAGGGGGGCCTGAGACTCTCTGAGGTTTTCTTCTGTCCAGATTGTCCTGGGAGAAAGTTATAGATGGAGAATAAAGGAAGCTGGACATTGAGTTCAAATTTTGTTTGTGGTGACATCTACCTTCATCTGTAGGTAAGAAATTATTCTTTATTTCAAGTAATACCATACAGTCGAGTTGGGGACGGCCCAGGTCAGATTCATTGTAGGTTTCCACCTCCTTTCTGCACAATCACTAACTAAAGTCATCTGAAAGTTTCATTTATGAAGTTCTAGATGCTGTTTCCCTTGACTCTCCTGTTCTCTTCCTGAAGCACATCATGACTGAGGCTGTCTTTTCTGTGGTACATTTATGGCACTGTTATGTGGCCTGTGACACATGTGTAGTAGATGTGACTCTTGAGCTGGACAGACACTTAGTGCATAGTACCCTGAAACTGGAGGACTTGACTTGGTCAGGCACATGCTGCCTTACAGACCTATATTCCTATGTTCCATATGTCCTTGAGAACATTACCAGTAGTGCCATGACTACTTCTAATATAGATGAAGAAACTATCCTTACACTAGATTAATCAGTTAGCAGACTGAAGTTCGTTGTGATGCTCTTAGGTAATTCCTCCTGTGAGGCTTTCTCCAGTAATTTACTGTGTACATTAGCCTCATGAGTTAAAAGCTACAAAGAATAGCTTTCAGACAAAGTAAAGGGGCTAAAGAAGTAGGATAGATTGGTGGAATGGTACATATTTTTATTTACTCTGATGACTCTATAGCTCAGCAAATCCATAGTTCTGCCGTGTCACGGCTTGTATCCCCAACAAAACATTCAGAGTGTGAATTAGGCTAAATCTTGCAACTTCAGGCCAAGTAACTAACTCCCAAAGCAGCTGTCTTCCAGGAGAAGAAAGAGTTAAAATGTATAATGTATAATGTAAAATGTATAATCTCTAATGAAAACAAAAACAAACCAGTACATTCTAATAAAAAGGAAAGGGGTAAGCAAGAGAGATGTACAAATGGGCGACAGTTTGTAGATGATGGTAGACTCCATAAGTCTCACAGCAAGGTGGTAGAAGTGCTAGGTAGCTCTATTACTGTTGCTGAATATATTCTATTATGTATTATAGATATTTTTATTTTGTCATCCAGATTTAGACAAAGACATGGGAACCACATTTGATGGTTCTTTTCTTTTAAAGCATTAAGATTTTTCTGACTGATCAAGTTAATGAGGTGTCTCTAAACAATGTCTGGTTTTCCAGCTTCATTCACTTAAAGAGGAATAAAAATTTCTTTTTATTTCAACAGGAAATTTCCAAAATAAAAAATAAGAGTAAAACATCAGTAGGGTACTAAAGATGATCTTTGTGGGAATAGGAGATGGAGGAGAGGTCTTTTGCTGGTTGAACATACTTGTCTGGCTTACTGCAGAGCCAGAGTGCAGGTACTGACAGCAGAAATGGTGAGAGTGCATAGCTAATGGACAGCAGACAGGGGAACTGCTTCTATTGATGGTAATGAGGTTCTGTGTGAGTGTTCTGTTTCTGTACAAGCTGTGTATCCTGCATAGGATTGGTAGAACTGCTGTTCTGTATCATTCTCTATTTTCTGTTTTATCTTACCTGTTACTTCAGTCAGTCACTGAGACTTACATTAGTGCTGAGTTCAACTCAACCAGGCAAAAAAAAAAAAAAATGCAGTGCTATGCTAAACTGCCTTTAATCTGAGGCTGAGTTCTACAGGTTGTCCATTATGTGTGCCAAGAAGCAACCAAGTATGAATAAGGGAATGCCTGTCTTTGCCTGGACCACTTGTGCTTCCCTTGTCCATCTCTGCAGAGTTAACCAGAGCACAGGTGGCCAAAGAAAGCCCTTTTCACTCCTTAGAGTGAACATTATATCCTTCACAGCCAGTATGGAATACCTTGTTCTGGTTACTGTTAATTTGGCTAGTTACAGAATAACCACTTTTTTTTCTTAACAAGATGGAGTATTGTTTCTTATGCTCTGTGGCATGAGAGCCGCTAGAGTAGCAAATCATCTGGTTGATCCACTAGGTCATCTCTGAAAAGCTGCTAAGTTTTCAAGGCTTGACATGCAGCCATTTGAATACCAGTGTCAAGAGGAAGGGACCAAGCAGCTCCTAGAGTATTATGGATCTCCAGCTGATCCGCTGAAATCTTTCTTCAGTGATGCTCCTTGTTCTTCTCATTTTCTTCAAACTCAGGTAAGGAAAGACTTCAATCAGGACCAGAAAGAACCTCCTCTGATGCCTCTTTATTTATTTATTTGTTTTAATATACCACACAATGTACACCATTGTTAGGGATTATGAAGATTTGTTGATGCATATATCACTCTGATGTAATACTGCCTTTTTTTGAATTTTTCTTTCCAGATATTCCAACAGAGAATGTTTTCACAGTACAAGAGGTCAAAATGCTAAAAAAAAAAAAATAAAAAAAAATCAACTAAATCTGGAAAATCTCAGCTGATTAACCAATGTGCGTGCCTGTATGTATGTATATTTATGTTTATATATATATATAAACAAAAAGAATGTGAAATGGAAACCAGAGAGATTAGCATGATATGAGCCGTGTTGCTAGTTCTTTAGCTGGCTTCAGAACCTGTTGTCGTCTTTGATTTTCAATTTTTGTAGTACTTCAGTAATTCTCTATGGTGTCCCTCTTGCTCAAACAATATTTTACAAGGTGGCTTTGGTTCACATAAATCTGTACCTGAATTCTATTTGAATTTATCACCCCATTTTCCCAGCAAGCAGTTTGTTTTGCTGCTTTTATGTGCTGAATTCTCAAATACTTCAGTAGAATACAAAATAACCAGAAAAAAGGTTTTTTAGATTAAAAAAAAAGCACTGCCTATACAGGTGAGCAGTTTGTGAATTCCAAGGACTTCATGGAGGGCTAGGTTTGATATTTGGACTGTAGGGCAAACTGAAGGCTTTGGGACAGTGTGTATATCTGGATGCCTTCTCATCAACTCTTGCAGAGACTCAAGAGCATTGTCTATTGCAGTAAGTATTGCTGGTAGACAGCAGTGTGAGGAGTTGCAATGTGGCCTCCTTTGTTGTCATAAGAATAGAATCCATTGGCAGGGAAATTCTTCACACAGCTTTTGCTAAAAAGCTGTCTCTTTTGTCTTAAAAATGAAAAGTTTTATTTTAGTTTGAATGATAATTATTCTCAGTGTAGAGCTGGAGTTGAACAGGAAGTGTCCTCTGACAAAGAGCAATTCCCCAGGCTAAAGAAGCTAGAAAGAAAATCATCCTACAAATCAAATACCATTTTCTTCATTAATCTTATCTTGGACTTACTTTTCAGCTCATGTGGAAGTTTGGGAAGTACCAAAACAGCTTTACCGTTATTTTTCATAGAACCATAGAATCATTAAGATTGCAAATTATCTCTACGATCATCCAGTCCAACCATCAACCCAATACCACCATACCCACTAAACCATGTCCCTAAGTGTCACATCTACTCTTTTCTTCAACATCTCCAGGAGCAGAGGCTCCACCACCTCTTCAGGCAGCCCATTCTAGTGCCTCACCACTCTTTCAGAGCAGAAATTTTTCCTAACATCCAATGTGAACCTCCTCTGGGTCAACTTGAAGCCATTCCCTCTTGTCCTTCCACCAGTTACTTGGGAGAAGAGAATGACACCCCCCCCTCCACCATAACCTCCTGTCATGTAATTGTAGAGAGTGAAAAGGTCTCCCCTGAGCTTCTTTTTTTCATGGTAAACAATCCCTGTTCCCTCAGCTGCTCTCAATAAAACTTGTGCTCCAGACCCTTCACAGCTTCATTGACATTCTCTGAATATGCTCCAGGGCCTTTATATCTTTCTTGTAGCGAGGGGCCCAAAACTGAACACAGTATTTGAGGCGCTGCCTCAACAGTGCCAAGTGCAGAGTAATTAATTAATTACCTAAGTAGGTAATTCTACTTAATTCTGTGGCTCTTTGATCTCCAACTAAACTGGTTGCAGTGTGAAAAGGTAAGCCTTCTGGAGCACCTGAGAGCTCTCAAAGACAAAGTTCATGCATGCTTGGTGCCTTAGGGAGAACACTGACTTTATCTTCATTTGATCAGGATAAACTGCATGCAACGCAGTCTGTCAGCAGGTCTTCAGAACTTTTCCAGGAATGAGGCTAACAACCACCAGGTGAGAAGTTGTTTGGATTGTTGGCTTCTTACACCTATTTTGGACAAGCTTTTAATCTTACCACATATATATGTGCAAATTTTTTTCTATGTGAATCTGCTGTTTGTTGCACAGCAAAAAAATATAATGGAATATTGACAGGAAGGTTCAACCTCTACTGCCATACCACCAACATGTGCCTCCGATGTTGTGGAACAACATAATGAAACAGGAGACATTACTTTCAGAGTCGCCTATGTATTTTCAGTATATATTAAACATATTGGTATGACTGGGAAGAAAGCTCATTCAAAGTTTGTCCAATATTTGACAGATCAAAGACTTCTGGCAGTGCTGAGGTCTAATTATACAACAGCCCCATATGAATTACATGGATTTTCACTACATAAGGTTTAAAATACATCAGCAGGCAGCTCTTTTCACATGTTCACATTCACCTGTTTTCAGACCCCCTCCCTATCCTGAACAGCCATAGGTTACAAGGTGCTCTGCTCTTCAGCTGTTCTTTTGTTAAATGCATGGCATCCCAGAAGAGGGTTTCTTATCACCAAAGTAGTATTCTAAGATAAGGAACACCTTGCCAATGAAAACATGAAGAAAAGAGCAAGGGAATCCTGTCATTTCCTTAAGGTGCACCTTCCAAGCAGAAAGCCAAAGAAACCTGCTCTGGCCTAACACAAAAATAAACAAAAAAACCTTTCTTTCTCTATAATTTGACGTGTGATTTAGTAGAAGGGGCTAAACAACAAATCTCTGCCTCTGAACAAGTCTCTGTTTCATAATGATGCTTGTGGGAATAGAAGAAAAAAGAAAAGAACTAGAGTGCAGGGAATAGAAAATATAATAAGAATGTATTACAGGATTGACAGAAAATCCCTACAGGTATTTACAAAGACCCATGCTGATTACTGTTATTCCTGGCTATTACTAGGTACAACTAGAGTGTGACCACTGCTTGCATTATGCTTTTGAATTATTTATTGCTCATATTTTCAAGTAAAATACCTATTTGTACAGTTTTTAGCCTTTTGGGTTAATTCTTTCACTAAAACATGGAAAGCTAAGGTGGACTCAGAAGTTCAGAGGAATGTAATTCTCCGTTAAAAACCTTGCCTGCTTGGAAGGAAGTACAGAAGACAGCAAATAGAACACAAAGCCTGAGGTACAACCGATAAAATTAGCATCATAGTTCTTTACAGGCTGTGAGGACGAGGAAGTTCAGGTGACAAATTACAAAAAAAAAACCAAAAACCAAAAAACATGAAAAGTGCCATCTGCTGAAGACCCTGCTGCAAGACAAGAGCAATGCCAGAAAGAGAACTCAGCCTTGAGCCAGTGCCCCTGGCAGCCTTACATGTGCATCCTGCATGATTCTGGCCACTGAACTGGTCCTGTTCAACTTAAAGCTGCTGTCAGCAAGATAGAGTGTCAGAAAAATATGACCTCTTTCATAAAATTCTTCATGTGTATTTTGGAAAAAGTTTAATTAGCTGTCAAACTTTTCCTTGTGCATTTTCATTTCAAAGCTCCACATAGAAGCAGTGAGTGGTGGCTCACAGCATTCTGGCTTGTAGAAAGTGTACTGTCATACATAGTTCACCTAGTTTTATTCTAGTCTGATCTCCAAAAGAGGATTTTCTATACTGTCTATATCTGCTTCCTGCAATTACTGTCTTACTGAAATCAATTTTAAAACAGCTGTCTGATTCCATCATTAACAGAAATGAAAAAAAAAAAATCATTTCTATATGAAATAAAATCATTTCTATAAAACAAGTGAAAATACAGGGGAGACCTTGCCAGTGATCTGGCTGCAGGATAAAGTTTTGGTCTTTCTGCCACCCATGGAGCTACACCCCTGTCCTTACCCTCCTCCTGTTATTCTGTCCCTTCTGTTAACTCCCTTTCAATGGTTTGCTATGGAAAAAGGAAGTCTATGGTATTTTTCTTGTGAGCGGTCACTGTAGGTGCTAAAAATCAGTGCTGGGTTTCATATAAGTAGAGCTGCAGAGGGTACACAGTTTTTCTCAGGATCTGACTTTTATTTTTACGAAATTGTTTTCAGCTGCTATGAACTTCAACATTTTTGACAATTTGTTTTTTGAAGTTTCTTTATTCCTTTTTCCACGCGCTGCTTTTCTATGGGAGAAAAAGATTAAATAAACAGAAGAGGTAAAAAGAAGCAGAAAGAAAAACTGAATTTAACGTCTTACTTTCTGTCGTTTTCATTGGAATATTTCCAAAGAAAACAAATGTTTCAGTCATTCTCCAGCCATACCGTGGTCTGTCTCCTCTCAGGGTTCAAACCATTTAATTCTGTGAGGCCTGCTGCCCAATCTAGCTTTGTCATGATTATTATTAGGAATGGTTACAATTTTTGCTTTTCCCCTGAGACATAAATTGGCATACTTTCCAGTAGCCTCTCTTGACTACATTGATCTGTGCTTCTAATTCAAGAACAGTTTTTGGTTAAAATATCTGTTGTGTTTCACATAGAATATATGGTAAAAGTCACTACATTTTATTTTCTGCTCTGTTACTAATGACTAAGTGTCCCCAATGTCTGAAATTTTTTCTAGCAGAAATGAAATCTAAATCTGTCAGCTAATAATAGCTCTCTCAGGGATTTGAGACTTCCGAATCCCTTTACACAGTCTTTCCTCATAGTATTTTGTTCTCTTCTCTTGGCAGGTGTTCTAGGGCTGAGATTTCTCTTTTTAAGGTGCTATTCTGTAGAATCTGAATGACTTCAGTTTGCCCAGCTGAAAGGAAAGCTCAGGGCATTGAGGCATCATGATGTGTTTAGAGGTTTTGTGTTTACTATGAGATGTAATTTTTTCAAGACGGATGAGATGTGACAGGGCATCCATTAAGGTTATCCCTTTTTAGCCTTCTTTATTGAATGAGAATGTCTAATGACTCTAACTGCTGTTTATGACAGAGGCCTAGAAATCAAATATTACATCTCAGACTATGCACACAGCCCTTTACAAACATACAAAGTGAGTAATCAAATATACCTCTGAAAAGAGAGAACCATTAACTTGTATTTTCTAGAGGAGGAATGCACTCACATGTCCTTGTAAAGATTAAATGAGAAACTTTTTTTCAATTAGATCCATTACTTGAGGAGCAGATGCTGTAGAGTTCGAAACTGCATGGTACAATGCGCTCAAACAGGCTGCGCATGGCCTGTCCCAGTGGCAGCAGAATGCACATAACAACCCAGTTGGGGTTTTTCAGCTCCAAATTTTATGACAGAAGAAACCCTGAGAGAGAAAATTTTTGTTTTGCCTGAGGGAGTGTATTCAGGCTCAGGGGAGGCAACTGCTAATTGCAGATAACTTCATAATGGTTCTTGCCAGAGAGCAGCTGGTTGCATGCAGTAACAGGATTAAAGCCTTCCCTTCTGGCAGAGCAGACAGGGCACAAATACTGAGTCCTCCTCCATGTGCAAGTCATCAAAATGCAGGGCTGGGCGAGATGCTGGCCTTGCAACTGCAGGTCACCACATGCTGATACTCTGCCATCACCTTTGCGTGACCATGTCAGGTGTCTGAGCAGGTCAGGCATGCGGGCTGCAGCTCCTGCTGCTGGCCTTCAGATCTCTGCGGTGGGAGGAGAAGGCAGCCTTGTGGGTGAGCAGGCTTTCCTCCCATAGAAGGTGGATCAGGACACCAGCTCGTGTGACAAGCTTGCAGGGATTTGGTGATGGGATGTCAAAACTCACTCTAAGTCATAGCATCAACACTACTCTAACCCCTATCTCTGAAGAGCTGGTGGCACCACTGACTCAGTAGCTAGGAGCCTGAGGTACTCCTTGAGATGACATTGGGATTGAAGTTTATTTTCTCATGAAAGCTTAAAAAATGAATCATTGCTTATGTCGGAACAGGGCCTTGAGAGAAACAGTCTCCAAGGGCTGTCCCTTCTGTAGGGTATGTCCTTCCAGGTCTACCAGTGCTGCATTTTTGTAGGAGCCAAACGAAAACTCAGTTACTACAGATATAAAACAGCACACTCACATTTGTTACAAGTCACTTACAGAAGAAATTCACTTGGAATTCATATTTCAGAAGTTTTTCCTTATACTGTAGTAAAAGTTAAAATAATAAGGAAGTAAGAAATTAAATCATTTATACAAATAAACACTCCCAAGTTCTTTTAAAAATAACCTATGTGGCTGGACAACATTAATGCTGCTGAGAGAAGTTGGACAACTTACTATACGTGAAATCACCTCATGCTTGTGAACTTGGAATTTCTGTCAGTAACTGGAAAGTGGCTGTCAGCCTCTGTTTCTTTTGCCTTTGTAACAACTGGTCCCTGGTTAGTAAGCTTGTAGTAGGATGGGGTTAACTATGATTCAGCTACAATGCTGCTATGTTTTATACTGTGGTATGTTAAGCTATGGGAACTACACAGGTCAAGTGTCACTGCATTGCTGAGATTTTTAAAGCATCAAATTGTCAAATGTCTTTTGAGGTTGCAGTAGCTTTAAAAAGTGACATCTTTCTGCCTGCTATCTCATCATATTTTCTGTCTTCTAGTTACAGTATTATTTTTCTTCCATTACTGAGAACATCTTTTCTTTACAATTATTTGAGTAAATTAACCCACCAAATACTATTTGTCTGCTTCAGACCCCATTTCTAATACTGCTTTCTGAAGAGATGGAGGTAAGGGAGGATTAATTCACAAATTCTCTTCAAGAAATAGGGAAATGTTTTATAATAACAGCAGGGAGCTATTCTTTCTAGTCAGCGACTAAGATAAATGCTCTAATTTCATGATATAGAATGTCAATGAAATTACTCAGGAGTGTATTTTGAGTGAGTGCTCTGAGCTGATCTTTTTGTCATGAACTCTTGACGTGTTCTCTGGCTGTTGCAGCTTATAGTGTGAATGGAAGACTGAGCCTAAGCTTGAGACATAAATTGTCTGACATTATCTTGTTTTGAAGGCAATGCAGTCAATATCTGGGAGAAAGCTATGCGGCTGAAAAGCAGTAATTGCCTTGTCTGGCAAAGAAATATTGCCTCCTCTTTTGTTGGAGGCATGCAGAATGGAGGAAGCAGACAGCAGGAACTGGAGAATGTTGGCAGAGATAAAGCAGCCAGGGTCAAGACAGCTCGGGGCAGTGCTGGCCAGTCAGGGCTCAAATGGGGCTGCTTTACCCACATCCTGCAGTTTGTGTGATTTCATGTGTAAATGCTTGAGCCAAGTTTGTCCTAAGTGAAGCAGCTGAAGGAAGAAAAAGCGCTGTGTGCATGTGAGGAGGCTGCAGGTCCCACCTGGGGCCTTTCTGATGGGGCCAGCTGCATGTGGGGCAGTGGATCTCCCATTGTCTGCTGAGCACAGATCTGTCACCATGGCTCATGTTAACAGCCCCGCTATCACCTGCTACCGTACTCAAAGGTTGGCAGAGATATGACCCTAAACCTGGATGCGTTTATGTTATGAATATTATGCATATATATTACATATATATGTATAGGTATCATTCATCAAACACTTTGCTTTTGTCTTGACTGTGAAACTACACAGGTCTTGCCCTCTGCACACTGCAGCCTCTCTTTTGGCACAATTTAATATAACATTTTAAAATAATCTATATTTATCATTATATGCTATATATAATTAGCAGAAGGTTAGCACTTATTATATAAAAAATACAATTTCAAAGCTTAATAGTTGTATACAGCTTTCATGTGGTAGCATATATTAACTCTTAACTACAAAAATCTGTATTTTTTTCAGTAACTTGATATTCTCATTTTCCTGGTAAAACACACTGTCATTTCAGAGTCTTTGTCGTTATTGTAATACAATCAAGTAATATATATGACCATCTTTGTGCTTATTATTCCAAAATTTAATTCTGTGCAGCTGAAGCAGACAGAAGATCTTGCCAGTAGGAAATACGTGTTGAGGGCCCAGTGCATGAACTGGATATTCTTTTTAGTAGGAATGTGTCAGCTTCACTTTACCTCAACAAATCAATAATGGCGGGAGTAAAGAAATCTAGAAAAAATCCATCAGTGGGGCTGCTTTTTATTTTGGGCATTTAGCATGAGAAACCTTGATGTAATTTCAGAGGCTGTGTGCTGGTTTACTAGGGGAGCAGACCTCTCTAATGGAATCTCAGATTTGGCCTCCTTAAGTGGAGATCGTAGAAAGTCATTCAAGGAAGAGTCATTGTAAACTTTAAGGTTAAATCTGTAGTTCATATTTTTGGAGACAAAACTCATCTTCATTAAAAACATGTATGTTGGATATGTTGCCCATCCCAATAACAGTGTCATTGCAGCTGCATCTCCTTGAATTAATACAGACTGTGTGCCAAATACAGATCTTGAAGTTTCACAGCAATTCCACATCTACAGCCATGCTGTAATGTAAACCTCTTGGTATTTCTGAAACAGCAGTTCCACATATCAAAACTATGCTTGTCTCAATTTGTTTTCAGATTTTGTGATCTGCTGTAACAGCTGTCTCTTAAGTAGCATAGAATAGACCCTGCAGACAAATCTCACCATGGGAATTCTCCTCCAAAGGAAATCTTGTGCTGTGGCAATTAACAGCTCACATGTTCTGAGTGGTGCATACCAGGCATGTCACGCTGCTGAGATGTTAGAGGAGCCCTAGCATGCAAAGTTGTCTTGTCTCAGTAGTGAGTGTAGAACAAAGTGTGTGTACCTCTTACATGTAGAAAGATACAGCAATATAGCATGTATAAAAATGGTCAAATTTAATATTTAAGAATGAAAATGTTCATTGGCATTCCTAAAGGCTCAGCTTGCAATTTACTCTGTCCTTCTGCATAGATTACCTAGCTGTTTCTTTTTTTTTTCCAGCTATGTATGAGAGATAATATTTCTCATACTTCTGTACAGATGTTGGGAGGTCACAGTGAGGTTTGGGTTCACAAAAGCTCTTTTAGAAGCTTGTTGAAAGCTGTAGTGTAGGGGGACTAATTGAAAACTTTGGTGGAGAGGATCTAATTTCAGAATGACCTCAACCTCTCATGTCGTACTTTCCTACTGACAAGCAAGTGGGGTTTTTCTTTTTAATTCTATTCAGAAACCATTGTCATAGCAACTTCCCCTCGAGTGGGGTGGTTGTTTTTCATCCTCAGGGCTATCTATGTTACAGTTCTGATTTTACCTGATACATTAAATGAGGGCTTCAAGACTTAGCCTCCAACAACGTTTTCTAAGTTTTAGGGAATAAAAAAGACCCATCTAACAAAGTAAAGATCAAACTCCTGCAAAATATTTGATTAGCTGCTTCTTCTGTGATGACAGTGTCCAAAATAACTTTCAGAGCATCCAAAGTTAAATAACCAAGCATAACAATCTTGTGTAGAAAGATGTTAGGCTTGACATAATAGAACACGATTAGTAATTTTAAGTTTAGAATTCCAGTTTTTCAGGAAGTGAAATATAATTGGAATAAATGCTCAACATAAAAGTATATGAAGAAGTACAATGCAAAAATCAAAAAAAGGCCAAAAAAAGAAGCAGCTTTAAAAATGGAAAAAAATGTGATCACATTAGAACAGTTCTAAGTCTAAAGAGAGCTGATAAATCTTGTAAAATTCAAGAGTTCTCGTCTTGCCTCCTCAGTACAACTGCAGCTGTTCCTGCAAAAGGTCCATTCTGCAGAAGTTAGCATTAATACCAGTTGGAAAAGGAGACTAAAATATTTTTGCTGTGATCAGACTAGATGAATTTCACACATCTCTGTAAAAGAACAGGCTGGGCCAACAGCAGTCAAGTCACACTTAATCCTTGTTTTGAGAATTTAAGGGAAACATAAACCCTGTTCTCTGCTCATGAATGAACGCAGGAAAAATTCTGTCCCTACCCTTCAGCTACTGAGGTGTGTAGCAATAAAGAGGAGGTAGTCAAAGGAAAAGCAAAATACAGTTACTTGCAAATTACCGAGTCTGACTAAGGAAGGGCTCTCTCCATATCACAAGAAATTCAAGTTGTCATTACTATATGCTGAGTCCTTTCCTCATCTGTTTGTGAGGACAGGCATTGTGCTGAGGATGTGGTGGAGATGGGCAGCAGTGCAGCCCGTGGAGATCCGCAGCCTGTGTCTTGCTCACTTCAGCTGGTCTTACAGGGAGGGTTTTGGCGTGTCTGTTCAGGCTAATTGGCTTGACAGCTAATTAGAGCTAATGAGCCCAAAGCACAAAATAAAAATGACATCTATGCCCTGTCTTTTTTAACTCTGGCATGTCTCTCATTCTGATGAAGCCTATTTGTGTCACTTAGATTGAAATACCTTGCTGATCTTGTTACCTGTCTGACTGCCTCAAGCTTGTGGTAATGCTTCTCTTAATGCAAAGAAGTCAAGGAACAAGACAGTTTAAGTCATTGTAATATTAACATGGATTGTCCGTGGGCTCTTTCGTTTATTCAGAAATGTGGCTGTTCTTGTTACAACTTTCTTCAATCAAACACTGGGCTGTTTTCTAATAGGTACTAAAAATTTTCAAACTTAACTAAAATTGAGAAAGGAATTCCGTAGAGATTTACTGGTATAAAATGAAGCATTGAACTAAATCAATGCTTTATCAGAAACACATACAGAAGGATTGTCTTCAAAGAAATCATAACAAACTGAAGTTTTGAGCTGGATGCAATGGGTATTAAAAAGGAAATAGCTGCTAAAACTAATGAATAAAATTATGAACATTTACTTCACATAATATTAATAAAGTATGATTGGCTGATACATGAATTGTGAAAAGAATGACGTTAATACATCTGAGACAGTTATGTTGCACCTTATGAAAAGAAATGCCAGGCTTTACTCCATGCTACTGAAAGGCAACCGTCCTTTGAAGCATATGTTTACTGTTATTTGTGAGTAAAACCACCAAAATAAAATAATTTTTAAAAGTTTTTTTTTAATCTATTTACTCACAACTTATCTGTACTTTCTTGAGATCTAAACAGGACGTTTGAAAATGAATTGACTGATCTCAGATCTCCAGATCCAGTGCATTACTAAAGTATACGTTGCATAGAATTCAATTCCAGAAAGTTTTTATGCGAGTATACCTCTGCTAGCATTTTCTTGCTGCAGCTGATCTCCAGTTTTCAGACTCTGTTTGAAGAGGATTGAACAGGAGCTGCAGCGTATGTGGGCTCATTTGTTTTGTTTCTGTTTTTAATTTTGCCTTACAGGTTGCCGTTGGATATGTAACATCTTTTCTTCAACTGAATTCTTGGTCTGCATGGTGCAGATTCTTATTCTTCCTTTATCAATTATTTAGGAGGCTAGATGATGCAGAACTATCTTTCAGGTGCCACTTTTATTACCACTTATGAAAATAATGCCACCGTATCGGGTGTATTTTGGAATAATTGTCAGTGTATGGATGACTACAAACACTGTAGACAAACTAGAGCCTGTACGTTAACTGTCTATGAAAGACTCAGATACCACAATGACAGACATCACAGAAAAGGTTAGAAATTTGTAAATGTTTTCTCTGTTTCATTAAGTCTGTCAAGCATTAATTGCAAGGTACACACTTACTAAGTAAACTGTAAAAAGAAAAGGAGAAGCAAAACAGAGCTTTTTGAATAGATAGCAGTTACAAAACATTACAGCAACCTGGTCAATGTTATTGATCCTGAATAGGGCACTCAAGTCACGTAATAACACATACAGATAATACATCTAGATATAATTTATATTTAGTGAATCTTTTCAGTCAAGAAATAATCCCCACCTATACCCTTGTGCTTTAGGGATGCACACACAGAAAGAAGTCAGTAAGAGAAGTATTAAATAAAACTTCTGGAAGAAAAATCTTCCAGATTTTGAAAAATGTTGTAAAGTTTGAAAAATGTTGAAATGAAATGAAAACATCTAAAAAATGTTTTAAAGTTACCTACTATAGTTAAATAAGAAACAGCAGCTTCCATGACATCAACTCACACCTCATTAGTTCACTTTGTGAGAAGTGTGAAATATTTGTTCTTAAAACTATAGTCAGAAGAGTGCAGTGTTTAATTTGGAAGGATTTCAGACACTTAAGACAATATGGTTAGTAGGAGATTTGAAAAGGAGGGGAAGGGAAGTAGGTGACATTTCCTTGGGTAATTGTTCCATTCACAAAAAATGAAGAGAAAAAGCTGATGTAAGATATCTAGGCCTGAAGGACAGATAAACCATGATCCAGAAAACATTTTAGATCTTTTATAGGGAAATAAATTGCCCCAGTTTATCTTGAAATTGTTGTAGTCAGGGGCATTCCCAAGCCTATTTCATTCTATCACTTTAATCAGGATAGGAACTATTAGAAACACATTTTTTTCATATGGTGTTGTTCAACAGGATTTACAGTTCACACTGTTGTCATAGGATCAGAATGGAGGCTATTTGCCATACATCTTTTAATAGAGGATTTCAATATTCCTGATGACATATCAGCTTTGACTTGCTCAACTAGTTCTTAAATAAATGAAAGATTTTTAGTGTTTTCTTGTTTCCAGGTGTCATAATATAATATAAATTTTATTTATTACCTACTAAAATAAAACAGCATTTTATTTGACTAAATATGCAAAAATGTGAAGAACTCTTCCTACTGAACATCCCTTCCTAGATGCTGTAGTTATATTTTTCAATATTTCATGTGGCATGCTCAAATTGCAATAGCTTTTAGGCTACTTTTCACAATCTGCATGATTTCCTCTTTGCAGTTTCGTGTTAATGAAAAATGGTAAAATGCTTATGATACAGGTTTTTTAAAACCTTTTATTAAGCTACTATGTCTCCAGTTGGTGGGAAAAAAAGCGTTTTGTAGTATCATAGACTCCTTAGAGTTGGAAGGGACCTCTGAAGGCCATCTAGTCCAACTCCTCTGCAATGAACAGGTTGACCACAGCTAGATCAGGCTGCTCAGGGCTTGATCCAGCCTCACCTTGAAAGCCTTCAGGGACAGAGCATCAAACACAGCACTAGGTAATCTGTTCTCACACCTCACCACCTCACTGCAAATGATTTTTTTCTGTATAAGTCTACCCTCTTTGAGCTTGAAACCATTTCCCCTCGTCCTATCACCACAGACCCTGCTAAACAGTCTGTCCACTTTTTTCCTGTAGCTCCCATTAGATACTGAAAGGCCACTATCAGGTCTCCTTGCAGCCTTCTTTTCTTCAGGCTGAACAGCGCCAGCTTTCTCAGCCTTTCCTCACAGAAGAGGTATTCCATTCTGTGAACTGAACTACATTATACTATTATATATATATATGTATATAATATTATATATTTAATATATTATACTATATTGATAGGAATATTCCAAGGATCTTTTTCAGAGCCTGTCATTAACCTGCTAACAAATTAATTATAATTCAGTATTGTCCTCCAATAATTCTTCAGTATTCAGTTCATAAGCGAAAAGACTGACTTAGACTAGACTTCATGCCAGAGATATTAAAGGAACTTTTTGGTATGCCTACCTCATTAGGAGGAATTGCTCAAGAACATGCTGTCCTTATATACAGATTGCCCCTGTAAGGCTGCCAATGTCAGCAAGACCTTGGGTGCATCTGTCACGCAAGTGACTGTAGATTTAATATATTTCCTTGTGTCTATTTGTGCATGAATGCAAATATATATATATATATCTGCCAACTCATTTTTGTTTATTCCCTTTGTTTCTTCGATCATATAAGAACAAATATGTGGAATCAGACCAAAAGACTTTAAAAACCAAGTTAGTTAATGAAGCCTCTTTTCCTCCACCTACAGAAAACTTCTGATAATTATGTTAATACTGAAATTCAGTGTTTTTGCCTCACCAAGATTTCATCTCCTTCTTGTATTGGATAAGGTAAATAACATTTTTCTTTAGATATATTAGCCAATCTAAAAAGGGTTTTGCAGTTGTGAAAATCATAACAGTGCAGATTATCATGACCTATTATTTAACTATCTCTGTATACAAATATCTTTCAGATATTTTGTTAGACAAGCTTATTCAGGACAGGAGTACCCTGTGCTAATGGTGGTTGGTTGCACTGAATTTTTCACTACTTCTCAAGGCAGTAAGTGACAGTTTTCTTGTCCTTACTGCACTGAATAGCACTGCAGCAGGCTGAAATACTTAATTTTGTGTAAGAGTGATTCCACATTAAGAGTGTTTACTCTGTCCAACAGATCTTGTGATCCTTCCTTTAATGGCTGCTATTGTCTTTTGCCATTTCCTATTTGTTTTTAATCTGTTTAACGTATGCTTTATCCTGCAGTGTTCCCAAAGCTAATAATTTATGAGACATCTCTTTGTAGTAGTGATACAGGGCTACATGACTTGCATAAATCTACTACAATGGTAGTCTATTGCAAATTGCCTTCAAAATCTCCTAAGTATTCAACCTGATTCCTCAGCCAAATGGCAGGTCTTTGTGATATCATTCTGATTTTATGGTGAAACATTGATGTGAATGAGTGATAACTGAAGATAACTAAATTGAGATAACTGAAGGTAACTAAGCTAAAGTTTAGTGGATAAGTAAAGACAACCAAACTGAAACAGCCACACTAGTGTAACTGAGATAAATTAAGAATTGATTCTTTGGTTCTTGAGGCTAAACAAAGGATTATATGGAGTGGTGCAGAAGCCATGCAGAAAATGAGTGTGATGGCATCTCTGAGGCTGTTCTGCTGCATTTTTGTGCATTCACCTTCATTCTGACCACATGACAGAAAAGGCTTGAGGATTCACATTTTTTAATGTTAGTGTTTAGGGTAGTATCTGGGGTTTGCATGAAAGTGTTGCTGTGGACAGGATGTGGATGTTAAAAGTATGATCCTAGACTTCAATTTCTCTGTTGCATCAGTGGAAGTAATCTTTGAAAATGAAAAGCAAAGCAGAGGGTGCTCTTAGTCAAGCTCAAGTATTGATGTCCTGCAAAGCTTGTACTGTATAATATGTGAAAGGGAGAAATCTTGTTCTTGAAAGAGGGCAGGCTAGTTAACCTAACAGATATTTTGCCTTCTAACTTCTGGATTCAATGAGAAAAAGGCAAATAGTATTTCCTAGTAATCCTATTTTTCAAATAAACATAGTGTTGCAGAAAAGAATTGGAGACATTGTTCAAAAGCAGAATCTGAGAGTTTTGTGATCAATGATATATCCAGCAAGTAATGCCTGGAATACTAAGTCTTCATTTTCCAAAAAGTGATGGAAGAATGCATAATGATAAATGGAAGGAAAGGCCATGCCTAACTTTCAAATGGAAATTTCTCCAAACATGATGTTTCAGAAGGGAACCCTCGGGATGTCAGACATGTATGCATTTTAATCAGAGCTGAATTACTCACAGAAATAGTCTTCAGATGTTAATGGCCTCATCTGTGTGTCTAGCTGCTGCTGGTAGGAACAGTGAATATCACTTTTGAATTTGCCAGTCACCAGATTGCCAGCCGGCCCTGTTCACAACCCCAGGCTACTGCTGGCAGCATTGCCATGTCAAATCTTGCAACTTGCACAGAGACAGTATTGCTGCAGAGCAGTGCTATTCATAACGACATCTTGCTGTGCTGAGTCAGCAGAGGTGGAGAAAAAAAATGTACTCTCATTTTGTAATTCATAAAAGAAAAAAAATCCCACACAGTTTTTTGAGTAATAGCCATCTTTTGTCCTTTCACTAGAAAAGGATAACTGTTGTAATTAACGTCGGATAGTGAGAATGTTCCTTGCTCTGTAATGGAAGGTGATGTTGGAGTTGGCATTTAGTGAATGCAGTCTAAGTTTATCAGATGCTTAACCAAATTGAATGCCTTTACTGGCACCGTCTTTTAGAACAGTGATATTATCAGCCTTGGAAGATGAAACAGGTATTGAAAGGAAGAGCATTCCAGCACTGCCATTGTGTTCGACAACACTAATCTGTAAACCAGCATCATCTATAGTTGGAAAAAAAGGCAATCCCTTGATACTAAGGAGATGAAGGCTCCCCATTAGTTATGCCTTGTCGCAAGATAACTTTTTGAAAACTTCTGGGAGTCAGATGTACTCAAGGACAAGTTAACTTGTTTTTATGAACATAGGGAGTGAAGAAATTAGTGCCCCTAATGGGAAGGAGTGAGCTATCAGAATAGGAAAGTGATGTAATTCATTTCTGAATCCCCCTCCAAGACCAAACCATTAGACACCTGAACAATTTTTGTGCATCCACAGATGGGTAGAATCCACTGACTCCCAGACTTAGCACTCTTTCTTTCCTTTTTTTCTCTCACTCCATCTGTTCGTATAGCACCTGCACTTCTATGCCTCACTGACTCTCCATCTGTTTCTATAATTTGTATCTTTCTCCTCTGCACATGGCCCTTAAAATTTATAATAGAGGTGGGGAAACATTAGGAATGAATGCCTCAACATGTTCATCCTACTAAGTCTTTGCACTAACGCTTTCAATTCTTGTCTGCTGCAGTCTCTCTCAAGCCTGTTCCTGTTCCTCCAGGGCAGCTTTAGACTATTTCTAATAGCCCACCATCTGCTTCCAATAAGCAGTTAAATCTTCTTTCACCCAGCTGTTGCTGCTATGTAATTTGTACCTTTGTCCATGTATGCTCTCTGTTAGAGAATACTACTCAGCAGTAGGATGCTTGTACAAACTGTGACCTGGTTTTGAGCTGCCAGTGGCAGTCTGACTAGCTCATGGCATACCAAATAATACATATCCTTCTCAGCTGGACGTTACTAGGCCCGGAAAAAAAGTATTTCCTTTTCTGTACTGATATCAGCCAGTTAGTAACTTTATACTCACTCTACAGCTTTCTTTCACAAAAGCCAACTTAAAGAAAAAGGCAAAGCAAACCAAAGAAACCACAAAACAGATGCCTCAGTGTGAAATACAATGCTCAAAATTGATTGTGTGAAATACTAAAATTACAAATAGTCTGACCAGTATAGCTGTGCTTCTACTTGTTCCATGGACAGAACACTGTTTCCAGTGGGAACGCTGCGTGTTAGATAGTGGTGGAATTTGGCCATAAAGAACATAAAGGCTTTCCTTAATGCAAATGCAAGAAATATAATGTGTAAAAAATTTTCAAATTATAGTGAGGCTGTGAAACCTCACAAAAACCTTATCTATCTACTTTTTATATTTGAGGAAGTCTTTTTTTTTACTATTAGTAATTTACTATTAGTGTTATATCTCATTCAGTAGCACTCAACATAAACATGTGATACTATAAGATTGCATTATTACCATTCCTGCTGCAACATTGACAGTTAATGACCACTATAGCAACAGAACTTTTTGAAGTCCACTAAGAAATCTAATGCCTTATTTTTCTCAAAGAAAATAACACAAAAAAATTAACTGCATCTTGTATATTGACTTTTTTACATTGGTTTTTAGCATTCGTATTATTTTTGCTCAAAGGACAAAAGTGAAGATTCAATTGAATTCATGTCTTTCATTTTAAAAACAACAGATAAAATACATGGACATTTTATATTAGAGGTTTATTACAGTGAGTGCAAATTCTCATGCTTACCTGTCCACTAACATTACTTGTTCTAAATCAGTTAGAAATATTGCTCAAATAAAATGACACATTATTGACAAACTGGTGCTTGCTTAACCTTAATTAGAGAAAAACTTGAGATTATATTTTGCAAACATTTTTGTTTAAATAGGAAAATAGCCAAAAATACAGAAAAATAACCTGCCTTACCCTGCCTTACTAACACAATAGTTAGAAATTCAGTCAAGGTTTTTTTTTGTTTGTTTTTGTGTGTGTGTGTTTTGTTTTGTTTTGTTTTTCTTTTTTTAAAGGCTATCTTTCTTTGGACTATATTGTTTTACATTTGTTTTCCTACTCCTATTTTTCTGCAGTCTGCCAATAGCAGCTCTGCCTACTCTTGGGTGTTTTCTATTTCTCTCCTTGTTTCATCTATACTTACACGGCACCATTCTCTGTGATGCATGTTTATATCAATGCTATTAAAATAACCCGTGCACTCAAGTTCTGCATTAAGATACTTCAGGGGGAGAGATGGGACTAATTAATGAAAGGTATTAAGGTCTTTAGAATGTCAGAATTCCAACTGTATTTTAACACACACGATCTTAAATCAAGTCACAGCAATAGTTAATTATAGGACTGCACTGTAAGTGTCCTGGCCAAATGAAAGATAGCTCGTGTTCCTACATCACATATGATCTGGTATTATGAGTATTTGGTTACAGCTGCTGTTGTGCCATTGCTGGGAAAGTCAAGGATTAGATAATTTTTTAAAGAGTGATTAGGGATTCGTAGAATCACAGATCAGTACTCCATTGCAATGTTGAAACTATGTCAGATCACAAGGCAGCTTTTGTGTGTTTCATTTCTTGTAACTAAAAATCACAGCCATTTTCTTATTGTAACTCCCCTGTCAATCAACTGATTATCAAAATGGAAAATCTTCAAGACTTATTATTCCAAAGGACTGAGTCTCTCTGCCATTTTTAGTTTATCATAATGCAATTCAATCTGTCACTGAATGTCACTTTGCTCATATACTCTTTGCTTGCAATGCTTTCAGTGTAACAAAATATAATCACTCCCACCATTTCTTAATCTTCTGCTGGTATTCAGGCCATTTTAAGAAGGTGACCTAGTAGCATTCTCTAAGGCATTCAGTTAATCTGGTGCAAAAGAACTTTAAATAAGTAGCTGCCATGCTCTGTTTTATTGGAGAAGACTTTCAGTGTTGTAGAAATAAAAATCCCCGTGCTAGATACCTGAGACATAAACTGGAAAGATATAAATATAGATATTATTAATAAGTAGTGCTTTGAGCTTCTGCAGTGCCTTCCATGTGAAGCTCTAAAAGTGTTGCAGAAATATTAACCCCCACAACGCTCTTTACAAGTAGTAAACAGGAAACCCAGGGAGTGCATGTGACTTACTCAAAGTCACAGAGCCAAGGTTGCACCCATGTTCTGGCTTTAGGGCTTCTGCTCTAGCAAATAAACTATGATCCCAAATACTCAGAAAATAAATAAATGAAAAAAAAATCACTCTCAGTGGTGTGGTACAACTGGATGGAAATGACATACCAGTTCAAAAAAGATTACAAAATAATCTTCTGCAGGTGTGTAAATTTGAAACCCACTTTAACTTTGTGTGGAATTATAAAAGTAATGAAATGAGATTGAACTCAATGAATAATGAGCTCTAAATTGAGAAATGGTGTGATAATGCTTTCCATAGTTCAATTAGTCAGCCATCTGTAGTACTTTCTAGTAATAGTTACATTGCCTGGTTTAGATGAGGTTTCAACGCCTCTGTCTTGTTTTCAGGAACATGTACACATGGCAGAACATGTACACGTAGCACAAGAGACACAGGGCATCATGAGGAACACCCACTAGGAAGCATGTGTGTGTTTACCCACATTCAGTGCTCCAGGTTCAATATGAAGCCAGTCTGAACATTCAAACCATTAACTGGGAAAAAAAATGGATCTAACTGAATCTTCACCATGCCTTTCCTTTACAACCAACTACTTGAAAAAATTATCTCAGACTGGAATCTCTCTCCACCTTCAGCCTCTGGTTCCACTATGTAGCCTCTAGGTGTTGCCTTGTATATTCTCACTCAGGTAGGCCAAGTCCAAAATCATCTTCAGTCACTTTATAGAAGCACAGAAAAGCGCAGATTCCTAACAAACAGCTTACCCTCACTATGTGACAAATGTTATCTTCAGTATCTTGCGTCCATAAGGAACTCACCCTTTATCTAAGAAGGCTGAAAAGATACAGAACTGGAGCTTTTTTACTACGTTTAGAGTGAGATAAGAAAAAAGGTGTTTCTGTACTGCAGCAGGTGGGAACCAGATAACGTGGAAGGTGTTAGAAAGCCATCTACCACTGTAAATGACTTCTAAGTCCTAAGATCAGCGGAGTTCACAGAATCACAGTTCAGATGTTCAAACTCAAGTTTTAAAGAGTTTCAAAACTTTACACTCACCACTTTTACTATAAATCTCCCTGGTTTCTATAACATACCGCTACCCTGGACAAGAAGGCGTTTGGAGGCAGTGGAAGGAAGAAAGGCCTCGAGGAAGAAAGGTCATGAGAAGTGCTTGCAATACCTTTCTTTTTCCATGTAGACAAATATATATATATATAGAGAGAGAGAGAGGTACAAATGGAATATATGAAAGAACATCATTCATCAGAACAGAGAGTTGTGTCAGAGCTGAGGTTTGTAGCAGGAGAAAGAGGCTTAGTCTATACAAGTCAGTTCTATACCAGGTTCTTCATCCTGGTCTGTGTGAAATTAAAAGGCTGCCTGGGGGAGTTAAAATAGAGTTCTGCATTTTCTGACTGTTTATTGGCCTACACTGTCATGATGCTACTGTCACCACAGACAGACACATCTCAGAATCTTTATGAGATACATTCCTAATACTCTCAGGGTCTATAAAAACACAAGCATTTTGGCATCAGTGGATTGGAGAAGTGCAAATGATTTCAGACTATATACTTCCTTAACGGCCATGTTATTGCTGCAATCCAGTAAGCAGGGTTTTTCCATGAAGTTCTTCTGGCCAAACGTTCTTTACAGTCCAGACTGACTTTTTGTCAGCAAAGTTTTGCATTTAAAATTGTGTGGAAGAGACCAAGGAGAATTAAGTGGGCCTAGACCATTTGGTTGTGGTTATGCAAAGATAAGTGTCCTTGTCCAATTTTAGGTGAGAGGCAGGAAGAAATTTGTGCAAGAGATAAACAGCGGTTAAGTCCTTACTGGCCACAACTGCTTTTTTTAGAAGAGACAGTTGTTTGCCTTACCATAATTCTAAGGACGCTGCAAATACCAAGATATTATCTCTCAGACTGGATAATAATTAGTTTCTGTTATTCTTATACACTTTTATATGTTTGTGTATTTCCTGTTGTTGCAGAATAATGGCTAAAGGTGCTATATCACAGTGCTGCCACAGAGCAGAACAAAATATCTCAAAAATTGAGTTTCAAGATGAGCTTCTGGTCTAAACTGTAGACAGCAGCCAAAAGCTGATTATAAAAAGGAGTTTAATCATATGCATAACTTCTTTTCAGGGCCTAATTCCCTAACTTCAATTTCAAATATATTTTAAATACACAAAATGCCATATATTCAGTTCTGTAATAGTGATGTGAATTTATACTCCAACAATTACGGTCACTATGGTGATTTCGCAAAGTCTGTAGGCTCCTGGTTCTGAAATGAGTGACTTCTTTGGACAAAAAAGCTAGAACAAAGGAGTGAAAGCACTCACTGGCCATTATCGACTTTATTTCTTCTGGCAAAATTCTGTCCTGTCTAGCATAATCTAGGCTACTTTTTCACTTTATAGATACTGGTAACGACTGGATAAATCTGTCTCTTTGTGATTCTCATAGTGCACACAGAAGTGTGTTGTGTTGATACATCAATCAGGATTTAAACATCCTAATTAGTTGACAGTGCTTGTCACTGAAAGGGCACTAATCTGATGTACAATGAGCCAAGTGTTTGGTCTAAATAGTGTCTATTAAAATTGTGTTTATTTATGTTAATTTTAACCTGCCCTTGAAAGACTTTCATTGTTCTATTGCTCTGTTGCAGTTAGTAAATAATTTGCTCATGATTACCTGTCACTACACACCTGAATCTTTCCGCAAACAAAAAGTAAAGTGTTTTATGACTTTTTTTTAGATAAGGAAGGTGAGTTTCATTCTAGGAAAACAAGTTAGTAACGAGCCTGTTCTGTCCTTAGGAATGAATATAAGCACCCAAAAACTCTTCCTTGTTTTAGATGGGAATGAATACCTCACCACTAGGGCTCCTCTCAGGCTTCACTCAGACCATTGAAGAATGGATAATTCTGTATTACACAATCTTTCTGTGGTTTTAAGTGTCTCAGACACTTAACAATGTTGTATTTTCAATTGCTTGTGATAAATAATTTATGCATCTTTGCAAGGGACACAGATGCTTATAAAACATCAGCAGTTTATAGATCTTAAAAAGTTCTGAGTTACCCATTTCTTGATACAAGGAGGAAACACTTGAAATACCACAATGGAAACTCAGAGAAAGAAAAAGTCCTGATGCTAAGTTCAGTAAGTGTTGAGAATATTAATAGTTTATAATACACATTTAATGATAACCGTATTTTATGAAAAGCAGGACATGTTCAAGTACTATAAAAACTGCAGAGGAACCTTAAGTAAAAATTAGAACTAAGTAGTCAATAGACTCTGTGTGGTTGTTCCTCAAATACTGATGTTAGATAGGCAATAACTTATTACCACATGTATAACAGAAAACTTCCTTCTAGTGAGAGGCACTGGGAAAACCTGTTGTGTGAGATAGGGCAATATATATAATACACAAGAGTTTATTGTCAGAAGTTTTGAATGAAACTTGATTGAGATGGTGATTAGGTGGAAGCTTTTGTGATTGATGTCTCACATTTAAATACAATTTAGTATTCCATTGCCTAAAGCTGCATGTTAATAACAAAAAATTATCTGCAGAATATCTATTTACCTGTGAACATTTATTAAAAAAGTACTTTATTATGCTTTTCCCCAAAGGTATTGCTACACGGATTCCAAATTAGCCTGTGTCTGATATTAGACACACAGTAAATTATTATTAGATATCCACATGTATCTTTCATTGATATACAGCTACAGACTCAGATGAGAAGGCAAAACTGTGCCCACTGAATAAGACACGAACAATCCATGCCTCTTCCCAAATAATTTATCCAAGTTCTTACTATAGGGTGAACTAAAATTAGCTTGTGCTAGGAAACAGAAACGAACATCTGCCCACAGATCTGACTAAATTAAAGTCACGTATGTGAGTAGATGTAGAATATGAGAATATTTAGTCAATAAAGCTCCGTTCCACCATTATTATATTGCCTAGAGGCTGCAGCTGGAAGTCTTAACAGGAGTTTCATTTTCTTGGTTGCCATTAAATATCCCAGCAATCCACTGAATTTAGCACAGGAGAAAGAGAAAGATAAAATGATAAGCTCTATTTTCTTTTTAAGGCAGCCAACATTGAAGACTTGACTTCAGTTAGTTAACGTTCAAGCTGAGGGTATTTTGTTTTATAGTTAGCTGCAGGCTCAGTACTGCATATAAGACTGCTGCATTAGAGAAGTTCTGTCATTTGACATGTGTCTGTGACTGCTGGTATATATCTAATTCTTAGCAGCACATTGCCTTGTGATAGGATGTATTTAGATCTATCAGTGAGAAAACCGTTATTACGTCTTTAGACTATTATTCAAGATGTTCATCTTTGCTCAGGAATACTCAGTGTCAGTGTTAATCTCTGATCCTTCCAAAATTGTGACTAAGTTGGGTATTATTATTTCATTATTTTGTAATGGTAGAACATACAGTTCCAAGCAGGAAAGGGAGTCCTAAAGTCGTATTCCTTTTGGAACTAAAGGTCACCTTCATATTGCGCACCAGAAAATACAGCCTCAGTTAGATGTAAGTGTTGATGAAGTCAGCAAGCAATTAAGGACATGACTCCTACACAACCTCTTCAGCTTACTAGTCACTTAATCATACAAGGTGCTGAGCCTTGTCACCCTGAACCTAAAACAGATGCTTAATTTTAAACATGTGACTTGGTTACAGAATTCTGTGAGATTACTTGTGCATAAAATTAGACACCTGTTTAAATGCTTTGCTGGATCAAAGCAGGAACGCTCAGCATTTTACAGGATTGAGCATCAACTGGATCTTATCTCTTCTTCCATTTGGAGACACTCTGTGGTGGATACGTGCATGTGCAGTGGGATGAGAGAATGTCTTCTGATTACGTTGGAAGTCATTTCAAAATTTATTGTATTTGCTGATGTTTGATAACAAAAGTAATCCTGGTTTATTTCTGTTCGAATTAATTTTCTGTTGTACATCTCCCATTCTCAGATATTCTCTTCCATAAAAGTATGAAATACAAGTAAGCAAAGTAAATCTTAGCAAATACAGTTCTTCCTGAAATAATGTTAAGGCTATTCTCAAAAATAAACACTGACATCCTTAATGTGACTATATCCTGGGGAGAATGAAGTGTAAGTGTGACAATAAGCTGCAAATAAATGAAGTGACCTCTCCTTTATGGTTTTAGTATGCCTGATGTTTGATTTGTCATAGTTAAGCAGATTTACACCTGGTGGACATTCAGTTACTTAGCGCACAGAGCTGTCTTTCACAGTGGATATTTTCAGTATGTAGATATCTTCATATTTTTCTTTGTTTTGATGTGTATAAAAAGAACCAAAATGTTTCTGGTGAAATTTTCCACTAGTCTAATTGTAGCAGAGCAGCAGTACAGTCCCACTGCTACCATTTTGCTGCCTAAATAATTTATTTGAATTGTATGCCACAGACTTTCAAATCCTACAGCACATGAAGGCTGGCAGCTGATTTCAGAGCAGTGTTTCCATGGCAGGGACTGATCCTGCCAGCAGCAACTCTCTGCAATGCCACATGGCACAGTTGGCTGCTGGACTTGACAGAGGATTGCCTAGTGCAAACAGGCATCTCTAAACAAATTCTAAGTCTAAGGGAAATGCCCTTTTCCAACCTCCTATTCTAGTAATACCTTAGAAAGGTCTGGAGTCAAAGTTTAATGGTTCATAGGAGAAATGACATAAAGCTATCTGGCCTGTGCACTTCCAGTGTACAAGATATAATGTATAATGAATGGCAAATATTAGAAGATGATACAATAACCATGTATCCCTCCAAATCAATTCCATTAAAAAAAACCACATTTGTCTATGTGATCACTACGGCAATACTGAGTAGCTCAGGAATGCTTTACTTGTAGCTGGTAGTAACAGTCACAGTGGGAACATTGCTGTCAGACGCTGTGCTAAGATATGGGAGACACACTCACACCACTTGGAGTTTCCATGATGGTAGCACATAGAGAGGACTTAGATATTTGCTGTATTACAGTAAAGTTTGTTGCATTCCTCATCAGAATTTTCTGTGCCTATCTGGAAGCACTAAAGGTTGACAATACTGGTGCAAAGATCAAAGCTGCAGAGGAGTGCAGAATGAAGTCCTGGCATTACCCTGCTGAATTTACAGGGTGATGTGGCCATCCTGACTAAATACGACACAACGTAAATGACAGAAAGCAAGGTCAGAGAATTTTTACCCTGCTTATGTGGTGGCTGTTTGCACATCACTCATTTATCTGATGTTCTATCCTAATGTTCAGGGCAGAGTGAAGGGTTTGCTTCGTCTCTCTTTCCATTAATTAGATGGACGTCAAGGCCTACTCAGAAAAAGGCTAACCAATGGCATAAGGTCCTTTTGCACGTTTTTTGATTTGTTCTGGATATTGTTTTGATGCATTATTTAACTGCGCTATTCCTGTATCTCCTTTGTTACATAATTAGCCTCCTTGGATTCATCAGTGCTTGCTCCTCTTCAATCTTCAAGGTAGCAGTTTTCTGCTACCAGACCAGACCATTCTCCTCCTCCTAAAGTATCTTAGAGTATACACAGCAACACTTTATAGTCCTATTCCTCAGTATGCAGTGCTTGCTCACCAGATTAAATTATTCATTTTGAAAAGGAAATCTTTATAGTGATGTTTGAATACTTTCATATGTCAAAGTGACATAGCTTTCTATAAAGCACATACTACTTGGGTTGAAAAAACAACCCATTTCACCTAGCTGTGGGAGTGGAAAACTGGTGAATCACAGTCCTTCTGTATTTTCTGTCTTCTTCATCTCTACTTGTTGTTGCTGTTGGTGGTATTTTCTTAGGTGCTGATACTTCTCGAAAAATCTAAGCAGAGCTGTACAGTCAATAGTCTTTCAAGTAGAATACCTTCTTACAACTTTCTGATTTTTATTCCCATGGGGAAAAATCCCTGGCTGGAAGGAAAAATCATCGGTACCAATAGTAATAGACATACTCTGACTATAAGAAGCCAAGAGTCCGTTTATGTATGTGGACTGATATTTATTAAAAGCACTTGCAGATCTCAGGAGGTATCACTTCTGTTGTGACCTCTTTTCAGATGCCTTATTAACATTCCACTAATGCATAAAGTATGCTTATTTTCCAGTATGAAATGCTCCTACTGGCAACAAATGTTGCTTCTACCAAATACTGCATGGCTCAGGTAATTTGGTAAGGGAAAGCTGAGGACAAGAAAGTATGCTTAGGGCTTGTTGAAGGATCCAGCTAATGAACAAAATACAAGGACTAACCCATCAAAAAAAAAAAAAAAAAAGAGGAGAAGAGGAAATGAACAGAGAAGAGGAAGTGAAAAGAGAAAAGGAAATGAAAGGGAAGGAAAGGAAAATGAAGGAAAAGAAAAAAGAGAAGAGAGAAGAGGAGGGAAGAGAAGAGAAGGGAAGAGAAGGGAAGAGAAGAGAAAGGAAAGTAAAAGAAGAGAAAAGAAAAGAAGAGAAAAGAAAAAAGAGAAGAGGAAAAGAAAGGAAAAGGAAAAGAAAAAAGAAAAGAAAGGAAGAGAGAAAGGAAAAGAAAAAGGAAAAGAAAGGAGAAGAGGAAAAGGAAGAGGAAGAGGAAGAGGAAAAGGAAAAGGAAAAGGAAAAGGAAAAGGAAAAGGAAAAGGAAAAGGAAAAGG